>OX465107.1:22582957-22872957 GCA_949987565.1 Luidia sarsii | reverse complement strand
GTAGTTTTATCGACTCCAGTTCACTACCAAAAGCTAAACAACAGCCGTCGGGTACTAAAGAAACGTGACGTCATTAGACAGTGTCTTTTATCCGGCGACTGTTTACTGTAACGAAACGATGGGTCGACAAACAATCATGTACATGTATAACAACAACAACAGCGTGAGCTATCATGTGAGACTCAAAAGACTTCTTGCGTTTATGTCTTTTACTGGATTCTGACAGCGATCAATTGTCGTGTTTTTATGTTTGGGTTTCAGCAGAAGACGAGTCCTCGCAATCCCAAATTCCTTCGATCGTCAGATGTGAAGAGGGCCCGAAATCAAGCATCGTGCGCGTAGTGTGCACTGCACACCCCGGGGGTTTGAGTCCTCACAATATCTGATCGCGTATCGTCCACAAATGTAGCCCACAAACGCTGGTAGGAAGAGTTACTTGGGAGGTAGGGAACCCGTAAAAATTGCTCTCTAGGGATTTGAATTGATTGCAGCAACAGCCTCCGACAACACATTTTCAATTCTGACAACAGAATTCGTATTAAATTCGCACGTAATGCATTTCCTGGTCTGGGAAGTCGAGTCCGTCCTATGACGTCACAAATTTTCCAAGTTTTGTCTGCTGCCCTCATTAAGTGCGTTCCCACTAGACAAAAACAGTGGATCGCGGTTGAAAAACCGATCAGATTCAGTCAGATCTGCGCATGCCTGAAATGTCAGCAAGAGATCTACGCGCATGGAATTGTGGGATGTAACTTTTCGATTTTCTCTTTTCGATAGCGTCCACACACATGGCCAGGCAAATAATTGCGCAGTTTCCAAAAAAATCGCAAGCAGAACTGCGATTTGGATCGCGATTCGATTCGCGGTCAGTAGTGAGCTTTTTGCTTGCGCACACGAAATAAAATCGATTTTTGAATCGCGATTCAAAAATCGAAAAGTGAATCGCGCTGTTTCGTTCTAGTGGGAACGCACCAAGTGGAAGATTTGATAGATATTGAAAGAAAGAAAGATGTTGAAAGAGCCCGGGCGGAAAGTGAAAAGAAAGCACGCAGAAAAATCAAAATAATAAAAAAAAAATTTTATGTACTGCATTAACGGTGTATCCAACGTATTGTATAATAAGACGGTTAGCTCTGCATTGCCCATCCTCGTTAAACTATGAAAGTATGTAAGCTCGTACATTGAAACTCTTTATTTACAAACAAATAATTGTCAGCATTGGTTTCTGAAGCCAAAGTTTAAGCCAAGGCCGTGATCCCGAAGAATTCTTAGGCCAGTGTTTCAATTCTGAGATATTGTTTGCCAAGGGAATAGCAACAGAATTGTTTATCCTGCAAATTTCAGCTTTCTGTATAAAAGGCCCGTTAAAACCTGCCAATTTGACAAAACAGGGAATACGTCATTATATCATTCTCAAAGTTTGACAAGACCGCACAGAATGGTTCTTTGTTTTTTTCTCTGAATTGTCCAGAATGAAAAGTAACCCATGAAGGCATTTTCTGATCTCACTGGCTGTTAGAACAAGGTTAAGGGTTTTATATCTCGATAATAGAATCACCCTAAATTGATATATATGAGCCCCTAAAAGGTCTCCTCGCCTACTTTTTGTTTCAACACATTAATTAGTTCAAGACTTGGATGAGCTCTAATTGCAAATATTAATTTGTGGCGTTCAGACTCGACCGCGTAAAAAGCTCCCGATGTAATCATAATTATCAAAGAAATGGAAACTCGTGGATGAGTTTTGCAGGTTTTTCATAATTGTGACCCGGCACAGCATAATGAGTAATAACCCCCACTTTTAAGATTTTGAGATTTTCTAATGATGTGAAAGAGTACACCATTAGCTTTCAAATGGTATCAAAATTATTTCCGTGTGAACTTGTAAATTGTAAATAGTACAAGGGGACTTCGCTCGTTCATTTGGTGCCAGACACAATAAAGCAGCACCATTCTAACTCTTCGAAAGCGGCCATTCAAAATCGCAGGAACTTTACATTTTCATGAAAACAGTACACAAATACTCCCCCGAAATCCTCGTTTTTTCAACATTTAGAGACGGATTTCGGAAAAATCCTTTGGACATAATATCCTCCAATACATTAACTTTCCGAAAATACAAAAAAAAATTTTTTTTTTTTTTTTTTTTTTATCGAATTGAGTTGTTTACTCGAAAAGTGTTTTGGTGGGATATTCCTCACGTCGCTGTGCCGGGTCACAATTATGGAAGTTAGGCTATAGGTTGCCTCACGGGATACCATTACTCTTGGCAGGGACTGCTCGTCCAAACCGATAACCCTTGAAAGTAAAACCCGACTCATCACTAACAACGAAGGCTGTGAAATATTCCAACGACCGAATCACATTCAGAATATCTTTGAGAACAATATTCAGTAAGATGATGTTTCCACGGCAACACGGTTGTTTTGTCTGATTTTATATGAAAGGTCCTAACCCTTTATTTGCCTGCATGGCTAATCCGGCCATATGATAATACACCATGTAGGGCATTTACTGTGTGTTTGTAGGTTCCATGGTCGTTGTAAACATTCACGATTCACCATCCAGTTTTTTTTTTTATATCTAGGCCTATTCAGCACATCCATGATTTAAAAATGCTCTCCGAAATCCACAGATAATATGACGTGCTTCGGCACCGCTGTAGATTTCGGTATTGCAGCCTCCGCTTTTTATGCTGCTGCATACAGGGGGAAAATATATGCACTATTCGTTGTGTATTAATGTATTAACTTGCGAATACATGACCCGTTGTCAGCTCAACAAGCCCGGCTGTATATAATGAGCTTTACTATTGTGTTCCACTTCATGTAGGCCTACACGTTAATGAGAAAAGAAGAGCAGTTGGTTCTTTGTTAATAATAATGGGACGCATGAATCACTCGTTCCCCGTATAATTTTTTTTTGTTGCACAAACTCCCAGAGATTGCACGCAGTGTCGTGATTATGAATTCACGTTACCATGACGATCGACGATGGTCGGGGATAACTGTGCACGTAAACCTTGCACCTTCGCTTATTCTAAACCGCCTCATTGCATTTGTGACTGTAGATACATTATTTTGGTATATATAATGTGAAATTGTTTCAGAGCACAACTCATTGACACTCATTGACTCATTATCTGACACGCGTGGGCTCCCACTTTTCAAAAACGGGCGTATATACAACTACTCTGTATGACTTGGATTACAAAGCCTGCTTCAAGGTCGAGGTGGCTGAAAAATGGCAATAACCTCAAATCTAAATTGCAGGGCGCCCTCTATCAACCTGTAACAACACGCACGAAAATGTTAATTTTTCAAAATTAATGAATAATAGACACACACATATAATTTATGAACAAGACAACCGATGGTGTGGAACTCTTTAAAAAAATGTTGTTTTGTATTAATTCAGATACTAAGCACAAAGACTTTTGTAACATTTTGTAAAAAGTCCTATTTTTTTTTCATTGTTGCTGCGGTGAGGGTAACCCGTGTTGTACTTGTGGTCATGGGTAAAATGAGATGCGTCCACACTTTGTCTTGTTATAAAAATGCGTCAACGTTGGCCGCTTAATTATCAAAATGAACTGCATATTATAATATATATTTATGTAAAGAATATACTATGTTCTGATAAATGTTTCATAAACTATGAATGGACTGTGAAAACCTGAGGTCGTTTGTGTTTTTTTCCCCACGTGGTGAGTTTAAGATTTCAGTGAAGACCACAATTTATAGGATGGGCATAATAATTGTATTCATGAAATAATCAAACAGACCAAGGGAAAAACTGGCTGGGAACTTGGTTTCAAGTCAGTTTTTCATTGGTCTGTTTGACTTGAATTGAAAAAGCTGCATCCACGTTGTGTGATCCCCGAGCTGCCGTGGCCAGGTTTGTAACAATTAGTTGTTTGCATCTGAATGAAAGCAGGGGGTGTGATCCATGGAGATATAGAGGCCTACGGCAGTTAATGATTGAATTGCTTCTGACTGGCGCTCCCACCCCGGAAAAGACTAGTTGACTATTGGGAAGGCCACCGTCGACGGGCTGGATAGCTCAGATGGAAGAGCACTGGTACGTTAATCCAGATGTCCCAGGTTCGAGTCCTGGTCCAGTCAAAGTTTTCTTTTACATTTTTAAAGGCCCCCACCCCGGCAAAGACTAGTTGACTATTAGGGAAGGCCACCATCTAAGGGCTGATAGCTCAGATGAAAAAGCACTGGTATGTTAATCCAGATGTCCCAGGTTCGAGTCCCGGTCCAGTCAAAGTTTTCTTTGCCAATATTGTTCTATTATTTCATAAAATAATCAAATGTCTGCCAAACGGATATGGGGGTAGAATCTCCAAACCCTTCTGCATGGTTACAGGGATAATCAAACTACATAATGATGAAAATAAGACAAGGTCGTTGGTTATTTGATAAGTGTACCACCTACAGGCTGTCCAGAACCAATCCAATTTTCCATTCTGTCCCGTTGCGGGACATTCCTTAAAGGCAGAGCCTGCCCTTTCTTAAAGTCAGAAAATGTCCTGGGGTGATCGGAGCGTCAACTTCACCTCTGGGTTTTTAAGATTATTATTTTTTTTTAATAATTATCATGAATCATTTCTTTTTTGCATCGTGTTTTGGATAAGTTATAGTGTGTCTTGACCGGTGAGTCTTAGGATTGAAATAATTATATAGGCCTAGTGTATGATAGTAGACATTTCTGGGCAGTAGAAATGCTTACTGAATAATTTGTCAAATTCAATTTATCAAAGACAGCAAATGCACAGCAGAATATGCGTTACCAGTACCCCAGTACATACAGTGTACAACGTGTAATACAAATATCAAAGCGTGTGTCTGGGCATAAGTTGATTTAATTTCTAAGAAATGCATTTACAATCTTCGACCACCTCTGCCCCGTTTCTGTTTTTCATTGGATTGTGCGCGCATATGCAAACAGCAATATAGCAACGCAACGATGACGTACAATGACGCAATCACGCACATTAAGATGTTGCCTCGGGAACAGAGTGATTGTTTCACGGTACATTTCAGTTGAATAAAGAAGGACATCCTCAATAGAATTATATATATAAATTATGTTTTCTGTTATTTTCTACAGCTTTTGTAAATGTGCATAGGCCTATAGGTTTCTCTGACATTTCGGATATAGGCCCTATCTCGGGTTAGACAAAAACAAGTTTTGATGTTATCAACAAGTGAATGATGTGAAAGGGTAATGGACCTTTCCCATGAAATATGCAAATTAGACCTAGCGCATGCGCTTAACTAAATTGGTGGGCAAGCGGGCTGCCAAACAATCATAGTTTTCCACGGGCGTGCGCGCGTTCCTTCTCACTAACAGTTTGGCGTGCGGTCATTGGCTATTCAGCGTCTCCTGCGCGCGTATTTCCAAACCTGCACGCAACGCGAACTCGTTTGCCCACCAATTTATTAAAGCGCATGCGCCAGCTCTTATTTGCATATTTCATGGGAAAGGTCCATTAGGTTAGTGTCGGCCTATATCGCTTTAACCAAATAATCTTAGGGGCCTATAAGGTTGTAGCACCCTACGCAGCTATCAATCCAAGAGGACTCCGACGAGGTGATTATCCAAAAGTGTGGACCCACAACTGTTGTTAATTAAGGGCCTCTGGAGTCTAATTAATTGATGAATTTTAGAATAGGGGGAAAATTCAGACAATCCGGGGTACAATGTTTAATTTTGTGTGTGATTTGGAACATAATATATGGCTTTAAATGTGGCATTATTTGGCTGTGGAAGTGGTGAGATGCTATCTAAAGTCCTTTCCAAAAATCGGCTTGACTACATAATAATTTAGGGGGTTGTTGGGTTTTTTTTTGCTAAGAACAACAAAATTTAAAAGAGAATGAGAGATGAAAGTCCAATCTACAATTTTGGAGAACAGATACAAGACCCGAGAAACTGTTTGGCGTGGATTTTTTCGCCTGGAATGTGAGGGTTTTTGTACCGTGCGTTCTGTGGGAGCTCGAATTAGTGTTCTGCACTACAAGAAACCACAAGAAATGGTGCACATTGAGCAGGCTAGAATGTGTGTATTTTGTGGTTAATAATTGTATACGCAAAGAGAATAATGTCCAATGCGACTGTCTTCAGTGTTTGCCTTCCTTCACCCATGGAGCGGTAAGTCATTATCTTTGTTGTGATCATCGGGCAGGCTACAGAATGCGATGGAACTACATGTACTGTACTTTATAAGGAAAGGAGGGCGCCCTCATCGAAATACAAACAGTCACATTATAAA
The DNA here is from genome assembly GCA_949987565.1 of Luidia sarsii. NCBI lineage: Eukaryota > Metazoa > Echinodermata > Asteroidea > Paxillosida > Luidiidae > Luidia > Luidia sarsii. The sequence continues at coordinate 22,866,674 of OX465107.1, read as the reverse complement.
AATAGGGCCTTTCAGTTGCGTGCGCCCGGTTCCAAATTAACTGGAGAATCTTATAACCATCTATATATAGGTACTCATACAACTGAAATTAAATTACAGTACAGATATATTACTTCCCTTTACTCGAGCAGTGAATATAAATTAAAAAGGCAACGATGTTTGTTTTATCCCTTTTGGGTAATCAATATCTGCCACTGACAAAATGGCCCGATTCTTATTACGGAAGATCTGGAAGTCGCCCCTTTAAAACCAAACCCTGCTTGTCTGAAAATGTACACCCCTTTAAAACATTGTCTTTTCAAAAGGTTGTAGACAGGAGGCACTAAATAAAACAGCCGATAGAAATACAACCGTCTAGATGCACTTCCTCTGTGCAGTTTCTTCACCCACGGAACGAGCTATTTGCGGTGCATGGGTGGATAGGTGGGTGTGGGGAAACGACGTTGACGTTAACAGAATGACTCCATCGGAACATGTTTTGGTGGAATCAAAATGAAAACTATATAAAGAGTCCTTATTTTGCAGGGGGGGGGGAAGACCAACTCTATAAAATCAAAATATCCTTCGAACATTTTCAGAGGTGCGACGATCGCCAGAGTGTGTCGGAGCTCTTGACCCGCAGACATGCACTCACATAGAGAGGTTTAATTTTTGTTAGAACTATTTGAATGTGTTGACTCCTGCCCTTAACTATTTCTTGACTCGCACGAGTCCCCCCCCCCCAAAAAAAAAAGTCAGGCCTTCTAACTTTTGAGATTTATGTATTGTAGGTCTTTTAGTCAGTGAGCAGTTGGCAACAGTTTTTGTATTTACTTTCAAATAAATAAATAAATAAATATTACATAAATAAATAAATTAAATTAAATTAAAATAAAGATGAAAAAATGAAAACAAGGCCTCGTGTAGATAAATAAAGAAAATAGATATACATGTACATGTACCACTCTACACATACAACCCTGATAAGATGGATATGAAGGGTTGTACAAAATACGCGATCATCCAAACCAAAGTTTATGAATTGAACCTCAAAATAAATTGCCTGGCCTCCCGTGCGCCAGAACAAGCCCGACTGCAGCTCTGTTCCGCTACTGCGGTTATATACCTCATTTAATTAAAGAAAGGATCATTCATGGCCGATATCAACAGATCAAAGATCAGTCTCCAAGCTCGCCAAGCATACCGTCGCAACATCTGTTCAGTAAACAGACCATTCCTTGAGACTGCAAAGCTGTCTATATGCTAGGGGCGGCATAAGGAATGGCGCAGGCCTACCCCATGCACCGCCGCCTGAACACTTCTCCGCCCAAAGCTGCTGAGTTTTACATCACACCTAACCGTAGTGGAACTACCGTAGCTGGTTCTATACACAGTCGTGCACACTCCGACAAAAGAAAGGGTACATGCTGGGCCAGTTATTCAAGCAATAATTATTCTTCCTGCGTGACCCTAACCACGTTACCCACATCTATAACTTAAGGCACCGCTTCGCCAAGCGAGCAAGTATCATTCTTTGTATGTTTAGGCTATGGATATCCGCTTCCTGATGTCAGATTACGCTTAGCTATTGTTTTGTTCCACTTCTAAACACAGTGGCAACGTTATTTGGACTGGCCAAAGGTTAAGACAAGTCTGGTGAAGAGGATTAAACATTATGTACATGTACTATGTCTGAGCATGGTCTGAGTGGGTAGAAGGCAAATGACCTCTAGATTCGGCATGGGATTAAAGTCTTATATATCAGGCGTGGGCGAACATGAAGTGGTCGGAAATTATTATATGACTTACAAAACAAAGGGCGGTGATTGCCTTTCGACCCCATGGAGTTAAACATTTCCGCTAATCAGTAATTTGCAGAGGCACACGGCGAATAATAAGTTTGTGACTGAGGTAGATTCAATTCGATGAAAGCTGATTCCATAAAGATGGGCTGCTCAATCAGATGCATAATCCAATTGGTCTCTGGCGTGAGACAAGAGGAAGTCAACAGCCTGTATTATAGCGAAATAAAAACAAACGAGAGGAGACTGGAATAACGGATACATCTTGTTACGAGCTTCAACGTTGTCCAGTGCCACAATGTGCCAAGTGTCAAGGTACAGAAACATGCGAGATGCGGTGTAAATAAACCTGCTATAATATAATAGCAGGCTCGGTAAATAACAAACACTAGCAGACCCGTGTTTGACTCGCGGTGAAAACATCTCAAGACACGCAAATCACGCATAATATTTGTTTTCGCAAAATTTCCATAGGTCGCGGTATAGGCCTAATACTAGGCCTGTAGAACGATCGTCGCTTGTGCCTGAATAAAACATGTAAATTCGTACGACGATATTTTTGTTCAAAAGCTCTTTGAGGCTTCGTTTCTGTCAGCACTGTCATTATAATTGACATGAGGATATAATTATACTCCTACTTCAACGACATAAATGTTTTAACAAACCTAGCGGACGGTATCGTTTCAGCTACTTCTCTTGGGAGGCATAATGGTAGATATAAAAAGATTGTCCTCATCGATCATGGAATCATTTTTCAAAGAGGATAATCGTTATTAGGCATGTTTTGTACTGAGTCACAACTATAAGAATATATACCGTTTCCGTCGTTTTTTTTTAAGACGTTGATAATTATAGCATCTGTGATATGAAACCATATAATTGTCACAATACTTGCAATGTTATTCATCCTAATAAAATATTGGATATTAAAGCCGGTTTATGCACAAAATACTAAGGGTGTACATATAAGATATAACCACACATTGAAAGGAACGAGTTAATTGCCACTTCGTTCATTAATTTATCCCAAGTCATTGAAACTGATTTGATGAGAGACATGGTTTGCGAGTCGACGTCCTTACTTATTCAATATTAAATTTTGAAAAACGACACGGAAAGTGTTCCTTGTCATTTCTCAAATTTTTCAATTTTTCTCAATTTTTTTCAAAAGTTCACAGTAAATTATTTTGTCCATCAGTTGTTTGACATTATATTGTACACTGAACTGAGGTGGCCAAAATGTATTTGGGTATTTCCACGCGACAGCTGAAGCTGACGTAGTGATGAAATTATGATTGGTTGATGATCATGATAAATCTGAGACCTACGCCATTTGCTGATGATACAAATAATAATCCATATACCGTCCTGGCTACAATCCCGTCTGAGCCAAAATTCCACACCTCCAGGACATATACCGCAAGCCTCGATTAATGAATGCAATATACATCAACAGTTGACTGAAACTATAGGGTGTCAAGTCAACCCCGCTAATCATATGCACCTTCACCCGGACAATATATACGCATCTGAAAGAAGAACATCGATCTCGCGCCTTCACGGACGCAGGCCTATACAAGTTAAACGAGAGCACAAAGTCATGATAATAAACAGTGCAATCAATAGTACGCTTAGAGTTGAACGTCTTGTAGCATTTTGTGAAACGAGGAACACTCAATGCTCTCGTGAGACGTATTGCTCGGGTTCAAGTTTATGTATTAAGACGGGAGGAGGGGGGTGAGCATGTGTATGTGCAGGGCCCGTACATGCAGTAATGCAGTCCATGTGTGTACATGTCCGCCCTGATCACCTCAAAGCACCACGACCGTCCCTGCATTATGCACAGCCGTATGTACTCTCGCATAGAATTACCAGACTTGTCACCCGAAAATCATACATCCTCCCCTTGTTTCCAAACAGAAGCCGCCGTTCCCCGACTTCACGACCTCACTGTGAGCCGCGCAGCAGTCACTGCATTGAAACGGAAAGTGGGAGGCCGGTTTAATTTCCAGAGGGTTATAGTCCCCCCCGCCCAACGTTGATATACTGTCTGGAGTTCCCCCCAGTTGCATGTGAGTGCGATGAGTGCAGAACCTTCACATAGAGCCTGGACACTATAACTAAGCGACTTCATACAGACATCGAGATGAGCCTCGGCCACAGGGCAGTATGGTGGCCCGTGCAGGGCGGCCATGAACGAGCCGAAGACACGGTGTAGTATTGCAGGCGGCAGGAGACGTGTGTATGGTCGGCTCAGACATTTGGCTGCGAGTGACATGGCCTTGTCTTCGGTACTCAAGGTAAGTGGGGGACAGCAATCCCACTGCGGTATTGGAGCTTCACTGCCCCTATACATACGCACTCAAGTGACATGAACCTTATGCAATCATACACAACACATTATTATTGGATGAGTGCATGCTTCATGTGAAGATCGTGCGATGGGAACCAATCTTGTTATCATGGTAATTATTAACCCCACAGGCTAGTATAGCATAGGCTACTTTCTGATACAAAATATGAAATGTATCGTGATAGTCACACACAATTATAACGCTGCCGTTTCGTATACGTAGGGCTAGGGCAAATGAATCAACACAAGTTTGGACTATTCACTCGGAGGAATAAAGAAGTAGCTATTGTGTTTGCCTTATCACGGTGCTAGAATGAATTTCTTAAATCCACATATCTATTACAATGATGGCCAGGCGGGGTGATACCTTCACACTTGGCTTGCTATAAATAGCTCAGTCAAAACCGCATCAAAAACTCAACCTAAAAGGGCACCCTGCTCTGCAGACCGAGTTGAGGAAATACTAATTGGGGCTGCAAAAAAACCTCCGATGACACACCAGGATATCGAAGGATGGATTTATAAACGCACCGTACCGGTAGCTATTTTCAGAAAACGAAAGATTAGAAAGGAATTAAGGAAAATGGCGGCAGGCGAACACACCTCAGCCTCCACGAAATAAACTCATGCTTGTCTATTGAGGTCGAATTCTTATTCTCTGTCTCAAATGTCGTGAAATATATCACACTCTTGTTCGTTTTGATACTTCTTTCAAAAGCGTTTATGATAATAGACTATAGGACATAGATCTTTATAGTTTCATGGCCGTTATTCTTCAGAGCGCGTTTATTAATATTGTTCGGCTACGTACCAGTATAAAGGCATACACACTGGCACGCATTACATATGGCACAACTTGCACGTAATGACACTGTTGGCAACCATAGTCCTATATTGGCGCGTTCCACAGCATCCCTCTCAATAAAACACGCATACCGTCACGGACCATGCGATAACATCGACCCACGATATTATGATAATCATAATGGGAAAAACAAATTCTGATTGACTGCATATCATTTCTGGCGCACGGTCAGGGTATAGAGTAATATCGCTTTGTGACGTTGGCTTTAATGCATACCGATATATTTGCGGACTGCCTTCCGGTCGACAGCATGGGAGATGCTTACTGCTTGCCTTGCGGATAGCAATGGACTCGACTTCCATCAAACTCTCAGTCGGCAAGGCTCCACAATTTGTTCAAGAGTAACGACCATTTCATATTCAAATCTCAAATCTAGGATTAACATTTGAGTCAAAAGCATTATACTGGATGATAGCTATGTGGGCCATTCAAGTCTGTTACTTTGGAAACCGATCTAAGATTCCATCCTCATCGAATATCTGCCAAGTGCCAACATGTTCTTCTAAAGAACTGTCACTCCGTCGAGCCTACCCAAAACACTAAGACGATCAGACCTATGTTGCATGAGCCTTCCGTAATTCACAAACAAATAGTATGCCTCTGATGCACCGAAACATGGCTGGAAATGATATAGCATTCAAGCTCAGGGTTCAAGAACTTGAGCTCCCCCAACAGAATTGACCTTAGCGGGATAAGCGGCAGGGCATATTCTTACAGGCTCATTCGGACATTGATGTTCTTTGCATAATGTTCACTCACCAAAAACGATTCCCCAAGTCGGGAAATTAGCAGTCTGACACTCCACGGTGCCCTTCATAGAATCTCTTCTCAAGGGGGTTCTTCAGATACTTGAGAAAACATTGTATTTTCGTTCCACACCTGCTAGGGTGGAAACATCAGTGTATACGAATATACCATGCAGTCGTGGTCTTGCTGAATATAAAATCACCAAGTGAACATACACGCAATGTTTCGTTGGGGTTTTCACGAACTATAGCGAAATAAATCCACGCAGCAGCGAAGATGCGCTTGGAATATGGCGCTTTGAAAGCTAGCGATTTTTTTCCCAGGATATTATTTCTCCCACCTTTAACGAGGAGTGCAACAACTGTGTCCTTGTGATACGGCGATCTGGGACAGGCACCATGACGAGATAGGGGGGATACCCGATTTCCCGTCATCATGGGGCGTGACCTGGTCGGCATGCGATTGTTGGGGTCGGAAATTATTAATTGACACTTCGTGAAAATGCCGACGGTTTACAACCCCTACACAACATTGGTCGAGGTCAAAGAATAGCATCCATAAACGTTGTCTGATCCAACATATGCATGAAATAGCACACCTGTGAAAATTTCAGCTCAATCTGCCAACCGAGTCTCGAGAAAATCGTGAAAACCGCTTTATTTGTTTCGCGAAAATGCAGCATTCAACGCCGTACTGTTCTGAAAAATAGTTTAGATAGGCCTATCGGTGATACCCGTAAACAATTTCTTTTACTCATTTCACCCAAAATACAACATTTTTTTAGGCAGAAACATTTCAGTGCGAGTTTTCTACCATAACCATCTTCAAACTGTATAAGTTTAATGTAAATCTGTGAACATTTCTGTTTTTCGATCTTAACAATATTGTGTATTGGGGGCTTAAATTTCCACAAATATGATATACAAAAATGTTGCAAACTGCTTATTGACTAAAATTACCAAAATGCAAATCTCAAAATTTAGTGGGCCTGACGTTTCGATCCTATAGCAGGACCTTTCTCAAAGGCAGAGAATCGAAACGTCAGGCCCACTAAATATTGAGATTCCACACAATTTGTTATAAAAAAAAAGTCCCGCGGTTCGGGTTTCCCTTACGTTTTTCCAAGTCGGTTGCATATAAGTTGCCTGAACGCGCTGCATTGTGTGACGACTCATTGTTTGTCCCAGGGTCCATTTCAACATGGAAGCCTCCTTCAGCTAGTGTATGAATCCCATGCATGCCAAATCCTTCATACCCAGTGGAATAGGAGAGGAAAAGGGGCCGGTTCAGATTCGGGAAACCAAGCTAACTTATGATTTCATACGGTGTATACGCCCATTGGAATGCCATCTATAACGATAGCACAGGATTTCCTTTCCCAATAATGGCGGTCCCGTGTACAGCGTTGGCCATGTTAACGGCATTCAAGAGAAGGTGGATATTAGATGTGTTGCCATTGATGTTATTAGTGCACACACGAACGAGGAGGGAAAACGTACCAGTAGGCCTTTACGCAATGTTTGTTTCTCCTTGATAACAAGGACCCGTGAAGGACGTGTCATCATACTTGAACGACGCGCCCCTTGTATATAAAATGATTGACCTTTTTTGCCCGGGACAGAGCCGATGTTGTGAATCTGCTTTCAGTGTTTCGTGTGCATTGTTCGGGCAGCAGTCTCCTTAGCATTCTGGTGACATTTCGGCCCAGCCCGGTTAGGCCGTGGACGGTTGCTAAGTGCGCGTAGGCCTAGCAACGGCTACGTCAAGCGTTAATGTATTCGCCTCAATCGTTTGGTGGAATATAGGTTGAGGGATTGGTGGGGGTGAGATGAATTCAATAGACGCAAATGCTGATGGACTTGTGAGTTTTGTTTAAGTGTTTAAACTTCCCCGCAATCTCTCCACAAAGCAGCTCTCGAATGATGAGTTCAAAGATTACTTTTCGATTCCATTCTTGTCTGGATATTCGATCAAGTGGTCACTCAATTGACTCACTAATGTCTAGAAGTATACAAAACCAAAACAGGCACTGCATGTGTTAGAAAAGGGTATCATAGATTGATTTGGCGATGGACTGAAGTTGACTACACAATTACATTGAATTGCGTTATAAGACACAATGATTGGAAGATTGGTCGTCATCTATGGCATGGAGTCATAGAGCTCTATAAATAAACGAGTGTGCGCACTCCCCTATTAACGCGCGGTATGAACGCGTGCCGACATGGACGCGCATCCGCCATTACCAAAGAGGGCAACTTCAGCTCGAAGTGCCCGGATGTCAGTAGCAATCGCGCGTAATGTGAATGGGGAAAAATATAGCCGAAAGGTTGTGAATGCGGAAACTGAAATGCTATAGAAATGGTCTTTAGTAATGAACAGATATTTCAAGTCATCTCTAAGGAATTCTGCATGGTGTCACCGCAAACCTATCACCTATCTAGTTTGCCCATGGTGCCCCATAGAGCTCTATGGATTTGCCCTCTTTGGTAATGGCGTCGTCGCAGTACCCTTGTCGGCACGCGTCACGCGATGAGTGCGCACAGTTTATTTATAGAGCTCTTTATGCATGGAGTCAACAAGTTACCACGCCTTTGCAGCCAAACTGCAACAAAAAGACAAAAGAGGTCGCTCTCTAAAATTATTGGTTTATGAAGATACAGGAAAGAAGACGCCCTAGTTTATTAAATATTCTAAAAGTCTTATAAGAAGGGTGAGTAACCACCTGACAGATGACGATACAAGATTCAATTTGTTTGGAGATGAAACCCGTGCCACTCTCTTCAGTATAAATACCCAGTGGTCGATTTTAACTGTGCCGTTAACGATCAGTCGTATATATGAGGCACGGCAGTGTCACGCAAACTGATCGGAGCTGCAATTGATTTCTATCGTGAGTGGATGGAGATACGATTGATCGTGAAGACTCCTGGAATCGATTTCTTACGATCCATAAGATGCATAATCAAAACGACTCATCGTGGGTATGTTTTGTCGTAAAGACGCACTTTACGATAGTCGTAATGTAATGCTGTGCATACATACAATGACTACGACGGGTGGTAGTTAGGAGTTATGAAACCATACAGGAGGCTATAGCCCTGTGTCATATATCACTTGGTATTCTGAACTCAATTACTTGCCAGACAAACTAGCTGCTATATTAATGTTTAAACATAACCAGTTCCGAGGTTAATGGGAAGCTTCCTTGAGGGTGTTTTATTTCTGGCTTAACCACAACTCACGGTGTCATCGTATAAATGATGATACTGACTCATGGAGTTTTTGGAATGCACTCAGGAATAAATTAGGAAAACTTAGCCTTCCTCATTTCGGCCATAAAGGAAATTTTAACACTTTCTTGTTTTCTTACAAACCTATGTCTTCCAGGTGCTCCTGGCGGTTTACTGTTTATCAGAGTTCTCAGGTAATTAGTATATTTCCACTTCTTAATCTTGCAATAATTATTGCTGGAGCTAAATATAGGTTAGATTCCCCCGTTATACACGTAGCTCAACTTAATTGTATGGTTAACAACGTATACGGGTATCTTTACTATTTATTTGAAACCTTTCCAACATTCACATAAAAAACACAAAGACAGTCGTGAGTTATTTGACCCATGCCCTTCTATACCTCCATGTTTGACGAGCCATGAACATTCTATCAACTCTCAAACTAAGTTATATTATCTTCGTTGATGTAAATAGGGATAAGAGAAAAAAAACGGCGATAGGCCCTAAGTGTAGAATGAAATTAAGCCGACTGGTGTCCTTTCTTATCCATTGAACGCTTCGCAACAGGCGCGTCAAATCCGCCAGCAATCCCGACACCGCTTCCTCCTCCCAGCCCCGAGGACGAGAAGTCGGAAAGCAGCACGATCGTTGGCGAGACCTACACCGAAACAGCCCGATTATCAGCAGGCGTCGAATCTACGACCCAACTCCTGGCGGAGCTCGGTATAGTCCCGGACCCGCCCACCGTCGAGCTCGCCCGTAACGGCACGGGGAAACAAGAGACAATCGCGGTCCCGGGAAGCACGGAGAGCTTGCCGCAATGGCCGACATCCACGGAGGTTTACACGGCCGCGGGTCTCGCCAGGGACGCGGAAGCGCTCAGCGCGGGCGGCGGTGCTTCGGGAACCCAACAGCCGACAACGGGAGTAGGCCTCGGGAATGCCAGAAAGCCATACGGTAAATTTGGACTTGCTCTTGGTCACACAAACACTCTAGAGCCACATCGCCCCCAAAACCCAAAATGATAGGTTCAAGATGGGGAACACACGCTGTCAGGGTTAATCAACTCTGAGGAACCAACTTACACAATTTAGAACAAACTATTAGGGAATGGTTGCTTTTTTAATTCGATGCCCTTTTCCAAAAACTTTTCCGGCACACACAGCACTTTCCAGAACAAACTTGTTCAGTTTCAAACACCTTTACTGCACCGTGGTAATCCTTATTAGTTTTTACACACTTTTCTGTTCACTTTCCAGAATTAGTTTGTTCGGTTTCAAACATGTGACATTTTTCCATGTGACACACGCGATCGACCACTCCTTGGGCTAGACTATATAGTCCGAGTAACTTGGACCCGACAAGTCACCTTTTTTTATCGAATTTTGAAATTTTGAGATTCGGGTGACTACAGTCACCCGAATCTCAAAATTGGATTACAAAAGGGTGACTTGTCGGGTCCAAGTTACTCGGACTAGGGCTGACAAACACTCGGGGTGAAAAGCAGTTCACATTATGTCGCGTAACGTAATTCATTGGAAATTGTCGAACGATAGGCCTAAAAAAATCTTCAATCTTTACCCAATTGCTCATCCTGTCTCGACCTAATTTTACAAAAAGGATCGACCGCCCTTTTCTATACATGTCAATAACTGTTTAGACTGACAATCCAGGGGTAAACAATTCCAAATGTTGAAAAAAGGATGAAATTCCTACCTGGTGAAAACTTCCGTGTACGTGCTTCCTCCGGGGTTTGGCCGACTGCGTTGCTAGGTGGTGTGCGCATGCGCCTAACAGGACATAAGTTCAGGCAACCGTTTTGACCAATCATGTCACCGTGTTTCAGCTGCGATTGAAGAATATTATTGTGATTCGGAAAAAACTTTGGCTTTCATAATTCTGGCACGGAAAATCATGTAATAACATTGTGGGTTGATTAAAATAATGGCAAAGAAAACTTTGACTGAACTGCTATTTGAACCCGAGACCTCTGGTTTTGCATATCAGAACTCTTACAGTTACAATCGGAGCTATATCCAGCCCTTAGACGGTTGCCTTGAAGTTCCCAAATTGTCAATTAAACTTTGCCGGGGTGGGGGCGCCAGTCAGAAGCATTCAACCATTAACTGCCGTATATCTAAGAACCGTGAACATTTTCAGAACATAATTATATTAAAATATAAGGAAAAATGGGAAGGAAATTGCCTGGGAATTCCTCACCTCGTAATTTAAGAACAAAAATGACTGAACTTGGATTTGAACCTGAGCCTTCGCTTAATCATATGAGTCCTGTATCTTCTTTGCTTTAGTTCTCCTTTTCGATTTCCCTGAGAAATGTCCTGCTGTAAACATGAATCAAGAACTCAACCATTTTACGATTTCCCTCTTGTATTCTACGCAGTATTATTATTTTCTTCATTAAACGTTTTCACAGTTTATTTGTTCACAAATATTTACACTCGAGACCAGCACTGGAAAAGAAAATGATCGGATCCAAATTCAACTCTTTGCTCGATCAACAGTGCTCCCAACCCCCAGACTCAACCACGAGAGCATCCAAGTTGAGCAGAGGTCAATTCAGCTTTGCCTCCTTGAGCCCGTCGGACCCGAGGGCTCGATCACCTACTTCCTGGTGACCGAGTCCTACCTGGACGGGATTCGAACCTGGAACAAGAGCCACGACTTGATCAACGGGACCACTGTGTGTCTCAGCAAACACGACCTCACCTCGGGCGTGCCGTACAAAGTGAGCGTCGTTGCCCGGGACGATGACTTGTTTTTCGGGAGGTCCGAGAGCGAATTCGTTAACATCACGACAGGTGAGAAGGGATAGGATACAACTAGCACTGGGTGGTGGTGATAGGCGACGCGAAGCTCACTTCAGTGAAGGTCAGCTGCTGTGGCCATCTGTTCAGTGCTAATCAAAGTGTTTCCTCTCTAATTAAAAGCACCGGTCTATCTCTGCAATCACCTCCATCCGCCTAATCCATTACAGAAGATGAATTTTGGCCTAGCACTATCTACTAAACAACCCCAAAACACGGTGAAAGTTGAATTTGCGGAATATGGCATCAAATAATATTTGCTATGACACATATGAGAGGTCTTAACAGGTGTTTCTTCTTCCTGAAGAAAATGACACGTGTTGAAGCATTTGAAGTTTGGACCTAAAGCCTATACAAGAAGTTCTTTAAACCGTTTTTTCCTTCTGTCCAAGGTCCACGTATATATCTTCTTTGGTCCTGCAAACACACAATTACTCATCCATCTAAGTTGAAAAATTGGCAAAGAAAACTTTGGCTTGACCGGGACTTGAACCCCAGACCTCTGGATTAACGTAACACTGATTTGCCATCTGAGCTATCCAGCCCTTAGACGGTGGCCTCCCAATTAGTCAGCTATAAGTATTTTTCTTGGCTTCTAATAAGTTTAGTGGGCCTGACGTTTCGATCCTAGCAGGACCTTTCTCAAAGGCAGAGTAACAAGGACAAAACAGATACATGTACACGAAGGAAGGGGGAAGAATTTTAGTCAGTAAGCAGTTTGCAACATTTTTGTATAATTATCACTTCTAATATTAAGTTAATACAAAAACTGTTGCAAACTGCCAACTGACTAAAATGACCTGCAATACATAAATCTCACAAATGAGATGGCCTGACGTTTCAATCCTAGCAGGACCTCTTGTCACTCCTTTGCCTTTGAGAAAGGTCCTGCTAGGATCGAAACGTCATCAGGCCCTCGAATTCTGGAGACTTCTAATAAGTTGTTAGATAATCTGACTTGTATATGCACTTTTTCTTTCATTTGTACAACTATTGCCCATAATTATAGCTAGTCCCGGGAGCTTTAACAAGTATGATTCTCTCATTCCTCAACCTCTGTATCGCTGCCCTCAATTATCTTCCATCCCAAACATGTATACAGTTCCCTTTGGGGTTTTTTTGGTGTTTTTTTTTTGGGGGGGGGGGAGTTTGGTGAAGCAAACCTTAGAATAGGGATGTATGCCCTGAATAAGTTTTACGAAAGCCCTAAATATATATCAGCAATAGCACAAACCCTAGCACTTATTTCTTAAGGTCAACATCAGCCAATTGACATGTGCTTTTATTTATAATTTCGGGCACATTGTCTACTGAATGAATGCCCACTTAAGTTGTGGTTCAACTCTTGCTGTACTGTAAATCTATTCACTAGTCAATAATTTCCATATGAACCGATTTCCTATTCAAAGAGGAAATAGGCTCTGATTTTAGACAATGGCCACTTTGGTTGAGTAATTGTACTTCTTCTGTTTCCAACTGGGTGACAATATATGAACAATGCAAGCAGCATGGTCTAGTTTAAGGGGTATTTCGGTACCTTTTCCTGCTGCCCTTGTCACAAACCTAAACTATTTTTAGAAGGTCAGCTTTCTGCCTTTGAGAATGCCCCTGCTAGTATAAGAATGTCATGCCCAAAATATGCTTAAGATTTGCAATGTTGGTTGTCTAAGTCAGTAAGCAGTTCGTGTTTTAAATTGAATGGAAATGGTTTTTTAAAGCACATTTGCCCAAGACAAGGCTACAAACCACTAAAGGTTAAGGGCCAAGGAAAGGAAGAGATAGAAAGGGACTCAGGAAGGCTGGAGATAGGAATTAACATTCCTCTTAAAAAGGGCAAGATCGTAGGGTTAGGGGAAAACATGAACCAGGAAGGAAATTCCAGAGAGAGGGGCTTAATGAGGGAAGAAGCTGTTGTTATGTTTGAGTTGGTTATGCTCTTTGATATTAAAGGCCCAATACAACATTGGGAAGATCGGAAAACATTGATGTCCACAGATTTCCTTCTAATTTACATAGTTTGAAGACGGTCATGATAGAATCCTCATGTTGAAATCTTACGGTCTGGGATGCTGTACTTTCCTAGAAATCTTCACTCAAACGTTTATTACTCGCAAGTCATAAACTATTTCTTACAATACAGAATGGTGCAAAACCTGAGATGGTTTTTTTTTTTACCTTTTTCGACTTTCTCAGATCACCATTTGAGCTAAAACCTTTGCAGGATTGCTTTTTGGAGATGTTTAATGGTTTAACACAAAAAAACTGTGGCAATCTTTTGACCTTTTATCAATGTTGTATTGGGCCTTTTATCCTAGTTATGAAAAATCTTCTTCCTGTCCTCACCTACAGAACTTTCTGATATTGAGATTGAATTGGATCCGCCCGTGGAGTTCCTTGACATGAACAGTACAAGGGTAACCCTCCACTGGTCCTTCAAGCAAATGACCCACATTGAAAAGTTCACCTTTACCTACAATCAGACGGACAAGTACCCGGGCGGGTCCCGGGTGAACTTGCCCGTGGATCTCCACGGGGGAGCCAGGAATGTTACCCTGCAGGCGGTATTTCCTGGAGCTAGCTATGTCATCCGACTGGAGGGCTTCAGCGGTCCGTATAGCTCCACTGTCCTCCGACGATGGATCCCAGGTAAAGAATGCTTTAAAAAAATAAAGCCCCAAACAGAGAATCGTCAAAATGTAAAATGACATTTTATTTAATCTCCACGACCGTCATGATCCATGGAACCCATCATTTGATGTCTTTCTATCTTGTAGAAACTGATGAGCCCCTTCTTCAATCTCAATGACCACCAGGAAACCCTTTATATTAAGTGATGTCTTTCCACCTTGTAGAAACTGAGCACCGCTCTTCAATCTCAACGACCACCAAGAAAACCCTTTAACTGATGTCTTTTCACCTTGTAGAAACTGAGCCCTTTTCTTCCACATCAATGACCGCCATGAAAACCCTTTAACAGATGTCTTTTCACCTTGTAGAAACTGATGAGCCCTCTTCTTCAATCTCAATGACCACCATGAAAACCCTTTCACTGATGTCTTTCCACCTTGTAGAAACTGAGCTCTCTTCTTCAATCTAAACGACCACCATCAAAACCCTTTAACTGATGTCTTTCCACCTTGTAGAAACTGAGCTCTCTTCTTCAATCTAAACGACCGCCATCAAACCCTTTAACTGATGTCTTTCCACCTTGTAGAAACTGAGCTCTCTTCTTCAATCTAAACGACCGCCATCAAACCCTTTCACTGATGTCTTTCCACCTTGTAGAGACGGAGCCCTTTTCTTCAATCTAAACGACCGCCATCAAAACCCTTTCACTGATGTCTTTCCACCTTGTAGAGACGAAGCCCTTTTCTTCAATCTCAACGACCGCCATCAAAACCCTTTCACTGATGTCTGTCCCACCTTGTAGAGACTGAGCCCTTTTCTTCAATACCAACGACCGCCATGAAAACCCTTTCACTGAAATCTGTCCCACAATTTGTAGAGACGGAGCCGCCTTCCCATCTGAGGGCCGTGGCCGTGACTGCCTGGACAACGGAGCTGACCTGGACCTTTCCTCCCCACACCCCGCCGCCCCTGGTCCGACACTTCATGGTCAGCTACACGGAGTTGCACAGCCGGAGCCGCAGGTACGAGTGGACCAACCTCACCAGCATTCAGCTGCACAGCCTCGTCCCGGACACCAAGTACGAGATCAAAGTTAGCACCATCAGCATCAACGGCCGACCAAGCTACCCTAGAAACATCACCATGGAGACAGGTATGTATTTATCTATATTAGAAATTGAGTGGGCCTGACTTTCGATCCTAGCAGGACCTTTTTTTCAAAGGCAGGGTGACAAGGACAAAACAGATAGGTGTACTGTTTTGTCCTTGTCACTCTGCCTTCGAGAAAGGTCCTGCTAGGATCAAAACGTCAGGCCCACTAAATTTTGAGATTTGGATTTGGGTAATTTTAGTCAGTAGTTTGTATGTCATTTATCTATATTAGTAAAAAGAAAAAATTCTTATCATCAGTGATGCCAGGTCCCATGTGACAGCAATATTCCTTTGTTCCTTTGTCGTGTCTCTCTATCTTGTGAATAGGCCCTGCTTACATTTTAATTTTATATTATCGAATCTGTTGTGAAGAAACAAAGCAAAGGAGTCCAACTTAGGTATTTTTTTATGAATGGAATATAGTCCATAGAGATTTGATTGGTTCCAGAGCATGTGATTTAACACACCAGCATTCTGCTTTATGAGCTATTCAACCCAAAGATGGGGCCTGTCAAAAAAGTCAACTATCTTTGCAAGGGTGGGGGACCACCTGCCAGAAGCAATTAACAATTAACCGTGCCATATCTACCATGCTGTACGTGGAGCTTGCTGAAGGCACAAGGCCAGCAGGCCACCCCCACCTCCGCTACAAAGACGTTTGTAAGCGTGACCTAAAAGCTGTCCAACATCAGTCTGGACAGGAGACTGCAGCAGACCGCTCTTCATGGAGGAGGGTGGTGCAGGATGCGCATGGAAGCTGCTGAGGACGCTGGTAGACACGCTGTCTCAGAAGCGGGCCCGCCGGAAGGCAGGGACAGCCTCCCTAGCCCCCTCATCCTTCATCTGCCACTGCTGCAGCAGAGATTGCCACTCAAGAGTGGGCCTCCAAAGCCACTCCAAGAAAGTACCGACTGCTACACCACTGTCAGTAATGACGAAAGGATGCCCCCCCATTTATCTACCACAACCCCTGTTTCATCAGATGCAAACAACAATTTAGTCTTCTACTTGGCTACAGCAGCTTGGGAAACATCAATTGATTAATTAATGGGTCAAATATGACAAGAGTATCAATCTTTTTCAGCAGATACTAATTCTATCACAACCCCTGTTTCATCAGATGCAAACAACAATTAGTCTTCTACTTGGCTACAGCAGCTTGGGAAACATCAATTGAATCATGGATCAAATGTGACAAGAGTATCTATCTTTTTCAGCAGATACTAATTCTACCACAACCCCTGTTTCATCAGATGCAAACAACAATTAGTCTTCTACTTGGCTATAGCAGCTTGGGAAACATCAATTGAATCATGGATCAAATGTGACAAGAGCATTTATCTTTTTCAGCAGATACTTCTTTCTGAGAGCCACCCATCTTTATCTCCCCCAGGGCTCTCTCCCCCGCGGATCCTCATGTACTCTGCAACGAGCACCAGCTTCACTCTGGACTGGGAGCCCCCACGGGTCGACTACCACCACATTGTCACCTGCGCTGGCTGCCCGACTCCCGTGAAGACCCTCCCTCCGGGGATGACCAGAGTCACCTTTCACTGGCTGCTGTCAGGCAACGAGTATAACGGAACTCTCCAGGCCGTCAAGAACCCGTACACAAAGAGTGAGCTGACCATTTACCGGAAACTGACCTGTGAGTTTCACTCGAATATTATCAACCCCGAAACATTCCTGCACGTGTATTGGTGGGGCGGGGGAAGGTTTAAGATCTCTGAGTCAATCTGTCGCTCGAGAAATGACTAAGATTGACAGGTAACTCGTGCCTTGTGCAGTCTGAGTATGAACAGCTTCCTATACGTTGCCGTATTAAATTAAAAGCAATTTGAGTTCAGGCTAATCCATGCTCGCGCAGCTGTTGGAATGCATGTAATAACAAAACGGCTCATCTATCTGACACACCTTCCTGTAGATCCACAAGGACCGACGTCTGTCAGTGTCCATTTGGTTAAGCCGTACGGGACGAGTCTGGAGGCCTCCTGGAGACCCGCGATCTGTGCCGGCTGCAAGGTGGACTCCTACACGTCCTCACTCTGGATTTCCAAGACGGCCTTCCAGGTCATGTGGAAGCACTCCGACTGCTCCACAGTCTCGACAGAGTGCCGACTGGTGTACGACTACCTGATACCGGGACAGGAGTACCGCATCGAGGTCAATGCCATCAGGATGGGACTCATGAGTCACCCCTCTACATCCTCCAGGGCCATGAGAATACGTAAGCCGCACCTCCACTACAAACTCCGGGTGGCTGCTGCAGATTAGCCAAGCTCAGCATTTTTTTTTCTACTAGAAGGGAAAACAGCAATGACATCAACAATGACCATAACAACCACAACAACAATAACAGCTACAGTCATGATGATACAGTGAGAACCGTTTTCTTTATACTCCAAATATAGAGAATTTGTTCTCCAAAATTGAAATTGTTTTTGGTAGGCATTTTCATGTTTTTACAGTGTTATATACAAACTGCTCACTGACATAAATCTTAAGGCCCTGGCGTCTCAATCCTTTCTCAAAGGCTGATTTTTTTCTTCTAAAGCATCTTATAAGAGGGGGAAGATGAGGCTATTCGTATAAGATTAAAGAGTATATAAGGATGGTTGGCAACTTTGTGAGGGAGATTGAGGTCTCATGAATGTCTGTATTCATTATGTAATGAACATCTCTGTATGGAATACTGTACACTTCCATAATGTATGGAAGCTTCTGGAAGGCAGCTGAAGATTATTCCTGTTGAGATCAAAAACCTTTTTATAGTCAGATATTCAAATCGTTTTCCCAATTGAATAAATTCATCCTTTGGGAAATATAGTGCGTCAATGAAAATGATTCGACGGCATCAGAAAATGGTGTGGGAATATATTTTGTTTTCGAGAACTAGTTGAACCTACATGTAGTCCCACTTACTGGGCCTCTAGGAGCTCCCCTTAAGTGAGTTTTGAGATTGTCTGTCGCATTAGCTAGTGCGACAGACAATCTCAAAACTCGTTTAAGGGGAGCTCCTAGCGGCCCAGTAAGTGGGACTAAGTTGAACCATGGTGCTTTCAAAACTTAAGATCCGCTTCAGTGAAGAATTTTCATGGATGAAGCTGCATTATGTCAACAAATCAGATGCTCTGCGGATAGGTCAAGAATTCATGAAAATGAAGAGTTTCTTGTTTTGACCCCCCCCCCCTCCCCAAGCCCCTGCTTCACCGGGACCGATCTCCTTCCCTGATGTCGGCCACAACCAGATAAGCATAGTCTGGCAACCGTCCCGCGGCATACTGGACAAGTACATCATCGGGGTGTGCGAGGTGGCCGATGCCACGCGGCCGGAGGCCGCCTGCCTCTTGGACAACGTGGAGGTGAACTCCTCCATCACCAAGTTCAAGTGCCAGGAGCTGAAGACGGAGACCAGGTACAACATCACACTCAGCTCCAGCTCGGGCGGAGTCCGGAGTGCTGTCGCTTGGGTCGTGCAGGCAACATCGTCACACTGTGAGCACCTCTTTGTCCATAATTCCATCTTTTTGAAGGGGCAAGTCTTAAAAAAAAATCTATAAAAGAAAATGGGCTGGCCATCGTCAAGATCTTAGAGCCACTTGATGCAGAAATGCAGAAAGTAGGGAAAAAAACATCTGCTTTCCTCTGTCTTTGCTTTTCTCAGAAAAATGCTGTGTCTGAAACGGGCTTCCAGAGCTACGGCTAGGGCTATTGTCTTCGCATCTCCGTGTATTTCCAATAGGGGAAGACCTAGACCTAGCTCTAGATGCCCGTTTCAGACACGGCCTAACATTAAGCCCAACTCCTATTAGTGTATATATATATTTCTATATGAATTCCTATTTGGAATTTGATATAGTAGACCAAGAGAGGTCATTAATCACATTTTGGATAGAGTGGCAAAAGAAATGGATAGGATGTTTATTCTTACACATGATGGACTCTTGAATGGAAAATGGACAGGAGGAAGGAAGCAAATAATGATACTTGACAGTATCAAAGGGAGAGAGCCGTATCAAGTTATGAAAGAAAGAGCTCACTGATAGACAAGGATAGAGTGATTACCAGATAATGAATCCTGCTGGAAAGCAGTGCACTAGAGAGAGAGAGAGAGAGAGAGAGAGAGAGAGAGAGAGGGGGGGGGAGAGAGAGAGAGGGAGAGAGAGAGCCGTATCAAGTTATGAAAGGAAGAGCTCACTGATAGATAAGGATAGAG
The DNA here is from genome assembly GCA_949987565.1 of Luidia sarsii. Taxonomy (NCBI): domain Eukaryota; kingdom Metazoa; phylum Echinodermata; class Asteroidea; order Paxillosida; family Luidiidae; genus Luidia; species Luidia sarsii. The sequence goes on along the minus strand of OX465107.1, from coordinate 22,846,871 downwards.
TGATTACCAGATAATGAATCCTGCTGGAAAGCAGTGCACTAGAGAGAGAGAGAGAGAGAGAGAGAGAGAGAGAGAGGGGGGAGAGAGAAAGAGAGAGGGGGAGAGAAAGAGAGAGGGAGAGAGAGAGAGAGAGAGAGAGAGAGAGAGAGACAGAGAGAGACAGAGAGAGACAGAGAGAGAGAGACAGAGAGAGAGAGAGACAGACAGAGAGACAGACAGACAGAGACAGAGAGAGAGAGGGAGAGACAGAGAGAGACAGACAGACAGGCAGACAGACAGAGACAGAGAGAAACAGAGAGACAGAGAGACAGCTAGAGAGAGAGCCAATCCATACTCAATTGTCCTCCACTTGAAACTGAAAGTGTGAAATCCATACAATCATACGTGCCTGCAGTACGGCAAACTCACTGACATAGGGCCCATATAAACCAGAGAAACCTAGTAAGGGTCGATGTGAATCTGCACAAATGCCTGGTGCTGTGTCTGCACAGAAAATTGCATAAGGCTTAACAAGACGCTCTATCTAGCCTTGCTTGAGACCAGTAGCTTTCTCCCAAATCTCCTCCTTCCCCCAGTTCCGGCTGCAGACAGCAAGCCCCCAAAGGCCCCCAGCGAGAGAGAAGTCACCCCGTACACATTTCCTGTGACCTTTGACACCAACTTCTTCGACAACTCCAACCGGGACTTGCTCTACTATTCAGTCTTGGTGGCAGAGGCCAGTGGTGAGTTGACATGAGTCACTTCCTCTCGTCCCTTTGGCCTCCTGTCGATCGGTATTTTTGTTTATGATATACACGCCAAAATAAAAGTGCCATAAGGTCATGCGTGGGAGGTTTGCCAACATATTATTCCTGTCAAAATTCTCTGCGGTGGATATTGATCTTTTTTAAGTGGGTCCAATTGGTGTTCTTTTTCAGCTCTCTGCGTTTGATAACGAGTTCTTAGGACGTATTTTCTGGTACTGCTAATAAGTGTTTCTGTGCTTCGGCAAAGAAAATATCCATAAAGGTTGGATAATTAGGTTTGCGGTGACACCATGTAAATTCTCTTTTGTGAGTAAGTGTGGTTCTGAAAAGAAACGGAGGAACTTGACGTTTCGAACAGTGTACTCTTTAGACGAGCAGAGTACACTGTTCGTCTTCTTTACTCACAAAGATAATTTACATGGTGTCTCCGCAAACCTAATTATCCTGCTATTCTCACCATGCAAACCTTCAAATCTCATCTTTCTAAGTTGATTGACGGATTATTTAACCTTCTTTTTCTACTTCTTTTGTTGATGCGAATTCTCCCAAAACATGGCTGAAAAGCCACTAAAGGTTGAGGGCTTGGGAGAGAGAAGTAAAAAAGTCTCTTAATCAAGGAAAAGGGGGTCACAGGCTATGAAATTGAATTCAAAGACTTCAAAGACTTCAACCAACAAGAAAGCATTGATTTTGCAGGCCATGTTCAATAACATAAATAAGACTTAAGGCTTTGCGACCACACCTCTTCCTTTAAGAGACCTTATACATGGTGTCACCGCAAACCTTTCTATATTCAATAACATACACGGCCACGGCTCAATGGTGTCTCAATCGTCCTTTTCAACAGCGGTAAGTCACGCTGACCTACCCACACGCGGCAACTTGTCCGAGGGGCTCAAGACACGCACCTGGGCCACGGCGATGGGTGAGGAGACCATACAGCGCTACCAGATTGCAGATCGCTATCCTTATGAGGAGCTTGTGCCAGGTGTGCATGAAAAGATGAAATCTTAAGGAATCTGCCTTGGACTAAATAAGGAACTTCTCAGACCGAACTGTCAAGCCCCTTCAGAACTTCTAAAGATTTGTATATTTCAGGTCATTCTAATCAGTAGTCAGTAACATTACCTTAAAACACACACTATGAACATCTAAACCATGAACAGGGGGTGAAAATGTCATTTAGCAATGAAACTAAAATGTCATTGTGATTTCACAGTGCATTTTACAGTGAATTCACCATTAAAATTATCGCTTCTCTGACCTGATAAGGACATCTTCAGGTCACTAAAGAGACAGTGAAAACTGTGAATATCTTGGGTGGCAAGCTCCAGCCTTGAGGGATGGCTAATTCAATTACCAGTAAGGACAACTATAGCCCTCACAGAGGTACTGTATAATGTCCTTGTACCTGTCACTCCCAGAGATACTTCTAAATTGCCTCTAGCCATTTACCACCAGGAAGGTGGCCTTGGAGACCACTGGTGAAAACAACTTGAAAATGACTTGGCTAACTAGTAACTGTATGCCATGAAATAGGGGTGAAAACACGGTGAATATTCTTTTCATGGCTAAATGACATTTTCACCCCATTTTCCCCATTTAGATGGTCATAGTGACACAGGCTTATAAAAAGAGACTAAATGATATGGTAAGAAATTTGGTGTGTTCCACGTAAATAAAGGACTGTTGCCTGTTTTCATTCAGTGAATTAATCCATCATGGTCTCTGCTGTTCAAGCGATTTTTTTTATGCAAGATCGCCCAAAACAAGGCTGAAAAGCCACTCAAGGTTAAGGGCTAGAGAAAGATAGGATAGAGAGAGACTCAGGAAGGCCGGAGATAGGAATTAACATTCCTTTGTACAGGTATTCTATAAGCCTAATGAGTAATGTCACTGCTATAGAGTTATCACATGGGTTTGATCTAATTACTGAAAATTCTCCTTTCCTGTAAGAATCTGGGAAGAGGGAGGCCTATGCCAAGAGAACCATTGTTATAGGAGAAGAGGACTGCTTGGAGGAGCAGAAGGATGTCTACTGCAATGGTCCTCTCAAGGATAACAAGATCTATGTGTAAGTTCAAATGATGAAAAGCTCAATCAAGAGTACATATAAAACAGTCACTGTGTTGCCATCTCCATAGATGTATTCTGCACTATGCCCAAATTCATACTGTTTTGTATTTTTATTTATTTATTTATTTCATTTTTCGGGATACATGTACAGCATTCACATCACAGCACACAAGTAAGAAAAAAGTTGAAAATAGAAATTAAACAAACAAACAAATAAACAGACAAACAACAACAGCAACAATAACAGAAACAACCAATTAACTCCCGAAGGATTGCCCAAAAGAAACTAGTTTCTCTCAGGGCTCTCCAAACTAATTGGATGACAGAAAACAAAAAATATAAAATATATATATGTATATGGAAAAAGAACTTTCAGTGATGTAACTCAATATAAGTTTGCCCTAATGCACTACATGTAGTCAAGTACAACATGCCATCATTATTTTTCCCGAATGTGTGCCTGAAAAAAAAAACCACAAAAACTTTTAACTCAGTCAGGCAGACCCCCTCCCCTGAAAAAAAGGAAAGAAAAAAAACCCGCCGTATTATGAGCAAACAAAGGGATATTCAAATCTCCCCAAACAGTAAACACAGAGACTAACTGGCTCATGGTTAAATCAACAACGTTTGTCAAATAGAAGCCATTTGTTTCAAACGTGTGTAGATTTTGACTAGCGGGGAATGATGACAACTGAATACAGTGATGAAAAGGATGTTGCATGCAAGATTCAAAACTGCACACACAGGCTCAGAATTGCCTGTTGTTCTTTTTAACTACTGGTACTTATAACACTATTCATCCACCACCAATCTCAAAAACTTCCCGCTGGAACAAACCGCAGTGGAAATGTTATGTTATGGTTAAAAGAGGCCTACGTGCTTGTGCTTCTACTCATTCTTTCTCCTGCAGGTACCAGTTCCGTGCTTACACTGATACTGGCTATTCCGACACTCCATTCTCAAGACATGTGATACTACGTGAGTGTTCAATCTTGGCAGACCGCCATGCACACAGATCTGGCCCATACCCCTTCTCTAGTGCTATTGATGATGCTCAAACGGTGACTCATCCTCTTCGAATGCGGGCAGCTTTTAGAAAAAATGCCAATGGCGGATTGCTCGGAAAAGACTGTCATAATCAAAATAAAAGGGATGGCAATGACTTAGAGCTAATTGCGATACCAATCCAGTATCAGGACTGTGCTGAAATCTTGGAGAGAGGGGAGAGATGGCATTTCCCATGGATCTATCAAAAGGCTGTTTGTGTAACAAAAAATCTGAGAAGTGAACTGTGTGATCATTTACAATTGGTAATTTTCGTGGTATCCTATGCCATTAAGACCATTTGGAAACGCAATATTGTCAAATACTTTTCGGCTGAATCCATCCACTGCACGTTAGGTAAACCACTGACTAGTGACTACATAATATCAGCGTCATCTTAATCCTGACGCTTTTGCAGATGGCCCCTCTGCAAAGAGAACAATTCCTGTTAGTAAACTGTTCTTTCGCTGCTGTCGGAGAGATTAACCCATCAGTCTCGCTTTACATGCACAAAGTGATCGCGGTCTCGTTGATTTTTGTTCCCATCACTCGTCGTTGTCAGCGGAGGACAATTCTGGAGTGGTAGCGGGGATCAGCGTTGTCTTGATTCTCCTCTTCATCATCGTGCTGGTCCTCATCGGAATGATCGTGACACGAAGGTTCAGGTACGGGCCCAAGGGGTGGGTGGGGCTGACTCCAACTCAGTAATTACCACGAAGGTGTTATAGTTGCTGAAACCATCATTCACTGACTTTAGCATGCTGTCATATAATCCACCCTGCACAGCTTTGCTAAAGGAGCATATGGCACATCCTGTATTTTATGTCAAACTTATTTTTGGCTTTTCCACAGCTACAGCGTAGATGAAAAGTGTTACTGGTTGTTATGGTTTTTTCTCCTCCTCATTCTCCTCCTTCTCCTCCTCTTCCTCCTCCTTCTCCTCCTCTTCCTCCTCCTTCAACTCTTCCTCCCCTCCTCCTCCTTCCCTCCTCCTCTTCCTTCTCCTTGTCCCCATTCTCCTTTTCCTCTTCCTCCTCCTTCTCCTCTTCCTTCCCTCCTCTCCCTCCTCCTCTCACTCCTCCTCTTCCTTCTCCTCTTCCTCCGATCCCCCTCCTCCTCTTTCTCCTCTTCGTCCTTATTCTCCTCTTCCTCCTCCTCTTTCTCCTCCTCTTCCTCCGATCCCCTTCCTCCTATTCTTCCTCCTCCTCTTCCTCCTCTTCCTTCTCCTCTTCCTCCGATCCCCCTCCTCCTCTTTCTCCTCTTCGTCCTTATTCTCCTCTTCCTCCTCTTTGTCCCCATTCTCCTCTTTCTCCTCCTCTTCCTCCGATCCCCTTCCTCCTCCTCTTCCTCCTCCTCTTCTTCCGATCCCCCTCCTCCTCTTCCTCCTCTTCCTCCTCATTCTCCTCTTCCTCCTCCTCTTCCTCCTCCTCTTCCTCCAATCCCCTCCTCCTCTTCCTCCTCTTTGTCCCCATTCTCCTCTTCCTCCGATCCTCTTCCTCCTCCACTTACAAAGCACTAGTTGGCATTTCTGCACTAGATTATCGCGTTATTGCTTACTTTCCCCGGATACCCTCCTCGATCTCTGTCCAAAGGAGCTACGGCCAGTACATGACTGCCAAGTCCATGGAGCCCCTGCCTGTGCGGGTCATGACCAGGGCCTCCACCAGTAAGCGCTACTCCCGCCCCGTCCGGCTGACTGACTTCTGCCACGACTTCCAGGTCATGAACGCCCACTGCCACTATGGCTTCTCCAGGGAGTACGAGTCCATCATGAAGGTGGGCCGCAAGATGACCTGCCATGCCGCCGTGCTGGCCGCCAACGTCAGCAAGAACCGCTACACCAACATCCTCCCGTGTGAGTTCACGTCGCCGTGGAGGGCAACTTGCAATGAGCACGGTGCTCCATACCATTGAGAGAAGGTCCGGCTGGGATCAAAACATCAGCCTTCTTTATCTTTTAGCGTTTAAGCAGAGCCTTTGAGAAAGGTCCTGCTAGGATCGAAATGTCAAGCCCACTAAATTTTAAGACTTGCATTTCGGTAATTTTAGTCAGTAAGCAGTTTGCAACATTTTTGTATATCACTTTAGCGTTTAAGTCAGTTAGCAGTTTGCAACATTTTCTTAGTGCAAGTCATGGATGTAATCAGATTTTGCATCAAGGAGAATGCCAATCAAGAAAGGGTTTGCCCTACTCAACGTATAATTAGCACTGCATGCCCGATTGCCTGTTGAAAAAAATGCAGGCAACTTGGGTGGGATTTGAACCTGCAACTGCTGCTTTCTAGTGCAGACGTCCTGATGTGGTGAATTGGAATCTAGTGGCAGTCACGGTGTTGCTATTCACTATTGCTTTGTGGCATCTTCTTCAAATATCAAACTCAGATCTATGTTCAATGCCATCAATATGCTTTTTAAAGCTCTGTGTACCTTAGCCTGTCCATGACAGCCATGCTCCAAGCCAATATAAATTCAACCTGCACAATATACCTTTAGGTGCTTGTGGCTATATCTAGTGAGAGAAACACTTCACTTCCAACTAACTCCAATATTGCAGCCAATTTCTAGAGAAGTTGCGTAAGTTACGCAACTTGCTTAAGTCTTGCACCACAAAGACTCTTTTCAGCAATAATTTAGCAAAGGCAGCAAAATGTTGCACACACAACATTTGAAATTTCTTAGCTGCTGGCATTTGCTTAAATCCAAAGAGAAAAGCACATGTGTAAATGATGTAAATATGTAGATTCACAGCTACTGTGGACTAAATACATTTGCAAAGTTCACAATGCAATTCTAGATTCACCCTGCTGCCTTGATTATTGTTTAGAACTGTTTCAGCACAGTATAAGTTGTGTCTCCAGTGGCTGTTTGATTGGCAAGTCTGATACCTTTGTCCATTTTGCAGTTGACCGCACCAGAGTCATGCTGAGTCCAGTTGATGATGTTGAGGGATCAGACTACATCAATGCCAACTATATCTTAGTGAGTTGTTTGCACTAAGACCTTGCATGGCCTGGCCCATGCTCTTTCCAGTATCATCCAATACAATCAATGCCCTTGCAATGCTTCACTTGGACAGTGGTTTATCCTTGTGATTTTGCCTTTGATAAAGGTCCTTCTGGGATCAACACATTATATTTAGGCCCACTTTTAAAATTTGCACTTTTTTTGGGGGGGGGGGGGCGGGGGACATTTGAAGTCAGTAAGCAATTGGCAAAATTTGTGTAAAAATTATTACCTTTTGGGTAAATTTGGGTTGAATTGCTTCTAACTGGTGACCCCACCCCGGCGAAGACTAGTTGACTGTTTGGAAAGGTCACCATCTAAGGGCTGGATAGCTCAGATGGAAGAGCCCTGGTACGTTAATCCAGAGGTCTCGGGATCAAGTCCCGGGTCCAGTCAAGGTTTTCTTTGCCAATTTTTTCAATCGTTAGTGGTAAATTTTGATCGGGTATCAATTGCAGAATCTTTGCCCTTTTTACTTGTCAACTGACAGGGGTATGAATCACCCAGGGAGTACATCGCATGCCAGGGTCCGTTGCCAGGAACCGTGGATGATATGTGGAGAATGATCTGGGAACAGGACGTAACAATCATCGTCATGCTAACGCAGCTCATAGAGAAAGCCACGGTGAGCCCTCGGTCTGCGCCAATTTACTGATGTGTTCTAATGATAATGACTAACTCGGTTCTATGAACTTGTGTTCGTGAATGTGTCTGGGCTAATCGTCTGGCCTTGAACTTGTCCTGCACTGGGTTTGTGTTTGTCTAGTGGTTAGTCTGTCCCGTTTTGTTTCACTGCATATGCCTAGCTCAGTTCTTAGTGTATGTTCAAAGGTTAGGGTAGGAACAAGTTTCCCTTTTCCAACCCATAACTCATTATATGTAACCTTCATTACTGTTGATTTAGACACCAATTATAACTGTTCTATATCAAAAGTTTGGAGGCCTTCCTAATTTTTTAATTCACATTTTGGTCATTTTAGTCAGTAAAAGGAGTTTGCAATACTTTTGCATATTTCCGTAGGTTTAATCCTCTTGATGGTTAAATGGATTTGATGTATATCCAATGAATGACAGATTTGGCATGACTGTCTCAGTGAAAATAATTAAAGTGAATCAAAAGTTTGTCATTAAGTTTAACAAAAGATTTCCTGACAAACAATTATTGTTAAGCAGCATATAATGACGTGTGTAGTTTTGGGCATAGACTAGCGGTGCCGGGTTCCCGTTTCAAAGACTCCCAATTCTCTCTCCCTTTTTTTTTTTAAACTGACATTGACGGCGGCTCCGTTACAACCCCACCCATTGGCAGGTCAAGTGCGATCAGTACTGGGAGGAGGAAAATGCACCGTTTCTACAGGGGAATATCCAGGTCACACTGACCAGCACGGAGGAGCTGGAGCACTGGCATATACGTGACTTCACTCTCTTTAGGGTAAGCAGACCCATACTTGATGAGCACCATGGCCTCCGAGTACCAGTGGTGTTGCTATGCACGGGACACCCCGAATCTGGGCACCACTATTGTCCAAGTTTTACACAAAGGCCCTTTTCCAAACCCCGGCTTAGGCTTCGGCTTCGTCTCTGTTATTCAAAAGCTGAAAAAACAGAGTTCTTTGTTGAAGTCGAAACTTTGCATTCTTTTTCAAAACGCAGTATAACATTCAAAACAAAGCCAAATGTCTTCCATTTTCAGCCCTTGTACTTAAAAACGGATGAAAGAAATGGAGACAAAGCCGGAGCCTGAGCCTAAGCCATGCTTGGGAAAAGGGCCAAGGAGTCGTTTCAGCTTACCACAAAGTAATAAGTACTGTAGTATGCAAAAAGGTCACAGAGGTCCGATTGTGCCAGGTTTGAATCGCTTGTACACAAAAGGGGCTTTCACACTAGACAAAATCCCCAGGGATTTCTCGAAGTTTCCCCGGGGATTTCGGTCGGTCTATTCACACTACCGAAGAAATCCCCAGGGAAAAGTGTTTCCCGGGGAATTTTTAACCCCTGCTCGGGGGTAGTGTAGAAGGAGAAAACCCCGGGGTTTTTCGGTTTCCACGGGGAAATAGGGTCCCCAGGAGTTTCCAAATCGGTCCGGTGTGAATGGTTGCCGGGGGATTTGGTGGGGTAAAAAATCCCTGGGAATTCCCCAGGAATTTAATCCACGAGAATTCACCCTGTAGTGTGAAAAGACCTATAGTGTATACTCTTATTGAGTTATTTCACAGGTATTGATAAGTGTTAGCAATTTTTTGGAGAGTTGTGACAAGGGAACATTATTTTTTTTAAACCTATGGGGCGGTCATGCTAGGGCATTTAAAGGTGGCCTGGTGGGAAATCCCTATGCCTCAGAACTAAACCTGAGGTCAAATTTATAGAGCTGGATAAGAATTGAAGGTTTGCATGGTGGAAACACAATGTGGACAGTTTGTGGTAACACCATGAACATTGTCTCCTCCGAGATCGGGGGATGGATCTGAGAAGAGCTCAACTTTTCAGACAGTGTGTACTGTAATCTGCCTGTCTTTATAGATAAATAAATAAGACTGAAGGCTTTGCATGGTGGGTGAATCAGTATAGGAAGGTTTGCGGTGACACCATGTATAAGGTCTCTTAAAGAAGAGGTGTGGTTCTGAAAGAACCTGATATTGAGCGGTAACTTGACGTTTCGATTAGTATGTATGCTCTGGCCGATATCAGGAGAATGCCTTGGACTCGGTGGTGGATCTGCTGTCTTTATAGTTTGAGCGCTCACATTTATTTAGTGTGTATAAGTATAACATCTTCGGTCATCTATAAAGACTACCAATTATCATGTGATGCTGATTGCTTTTACCAAACATTGCTTGGCATGAATTACCAATGGAGCTGTGGCTGGCAATCTTATCATAATTGAGCGATATGTACCACTTCATGATTGGTATGTGACTTTTGCCTTCGCTGATAAACAGCAAGACGTCACCAAGAAGGTCCGGCAGTTCCATTACTTGGCCTGGCCAGACCACGGGGTACCAGACAGTAGTGAGGCACTGCTGGGCTTCATTCGGGCAGTGCGGGAGCAGATGCCCAAGAAAGGAAAGCCGGCCGTTGTCCACTGCAGGTAACGTGCGGAGTGCAGAACACTAAAATCAAGCTCCCAGTGAACACTGTACCGGAAAACACTCACTTTCAAAGCCAATTATCCCACACCCAAAAGTTTCTCAGTTCTTGTGTAGCTATATTGAAAATTGTTGTTTGGTCCTTCATCTCTCAGATTCTTTTCAATTTTAGTGCCCTTAGCCGATTTGATTTTATGCTAACTACCCCCAGAAAAAAAACACCCCCAAAATGTGTAGCCATCCAAGCAGAATTTCTGCAAGGATTTTGGGATAGACCCTTTCCTTCTAAAGCCAAATTGGGCCACATTTAAAGCCAGATATGGTCCAAATGACACACGAAATTGAAGAGTGAATCCCCAGGTTGTCTTAAGATTCACTTATTCTACAATATATCAGTTAATTAGCCTCCAATGAGACCCCTGATTAAAAAAAAGATTTTGGGTCGCGATCCACACTTTATGATAATCAGCTCAGCGGAGCCATCTTGGATGGAATTAGTGTGCTGCACCCTGCTAGTGCACACTTCTCTATCAAGTGGTTGATTATGATGAATGGGTTCTGTGATGAAAGAGCAAAGAGCTGGACCACACTGGGATTTGAATACAAGGCCTCTTTGATTTAGTGCTCTACAACATCAGCTATATCGAACTATTAAGTGTGTATAATGGGGAGAGAGCTTCCTAACTGTCAACTATCATATTACTGAGGCAAGGATGCCAGTAAGAAACAACAAGCCATTAACCACGTGCTGTACATATCTACCACAGCCCTTTTCCATCTAGCAGACTGAAAATAAACTAATAGTTGTCAACTCAGCTACACAATTTTGGTGGATCACTCAAAGTCAATGTACAGTATTCGTCTTACAAAAAAAAAAAAACTCAGACAGTCCTGTGTTTCACCTCATTCGGCCAGAAACCTTCATGCAAATGAAATTGTTTCCGTATGGTGCCCTTGTCCAAAGGTAAAAAAGGAAGGCCACTCATTTGCCAATCATTTGTGCGCATTCCCCCATTGTATTGAGGTTTTTTTTCCCTCTGCAAAGCTGATTTGATATTAGTGCACTGGGTCTATGAGGAAGGTTACAAGTGAATGGGACAATTTGCCTGGCTACGTTTTTTCTCTTTCCTTCGCACAGTGCCGGGGTGGGACGGACTGGAACCTTCATCTGTCTGGACCATCTGATGAGACACATGGAGGACCATGACTCCATCGACATCCTGAGCGTGACCTGCGACCTGCGCTTGCACCGAAGCTTCATGGTGCAGACAGAGGTGACCGAATGCTCACAGGCTTCCCATTTCATTTTGGTCGCAATCAGATAGGAAGCATGGCAATTGCTATCCACATGAGGCCATGAGGTTCACAAAAAAAATATTCTGACTTTCTGACTTTCTTGGTGGGTAGGCTAGCTGGTGGGGGGGGGGGGAGGGGGGAGGGGGGGGGAGCTGATTATCATCAGACAAGAAGGGGGCTGGATATTTGATACCCGATTTCACATAGGCCCTTTGCGGGCTTTGTCTCCATCTGACAAAAAAAAGAAGGGGAAATCCAGGTCGCCGAATTTGAAGGTTTGTACATGTAGGCTTGATAAGTCACAGAGTATTCATCAAGAAACTGTGGCAAAACGCTTGTTTTCTAGATGCCTGTGACATTAAAATGGGTAAGAGAAATATGACCGAAGCCTAAGCCCGAGCCTAAGCCTTCATTTCGTAAATGGCCATCGTGTTTACCAGTGGAATCCTGCCTTGGACAGAAAAGAAAGTAAGCACAGAATTGCTCTGAGTAAAGCTAGTATCCCTTTATATAGGAAGAGGTGGCAGATCCTCTGCCAATGCTAAACTCGAGCCCCGTTCTATCTACGCCATCCCTCTCCTGCAGCAACAATACGTCTTCATCCACAAATGCGTCCTGGACATCCTGAAGGAGAAGGGCATCGCTCCCAGGCGCCTGCCCAGCATCTCGTCCATGGACAGCAACGACATGGTCTCCACGCGGCAGGGCAGCGAGGCCTCGGCCACGAGGTGCCCCGGCGAGGCCCGGGACAACGACTCCAACGAGATGGTGGTCTTCCGGAGCCGGTCCTCGGGCGAGGCGACGGCGGTGATGGAGGAGCGGCGCAAGAGGATGTCCACCTGCAGCATGAGCTCGCCCAAGAGGTTGCTCATCTCCAGCGAGGACGGCGACCGCTCCAGCTCCCCCGGGAGGCTGGGAAGCAACGGCTCAGCCAAGAAGCTCTCGCAGCTCTTCCGGCCGGACGTGAGAGAGGAATTTGTCTGACGAGCTGCCAGCCTAAATTAAGCCGTGAACGGTCTCCCCTGGGCTTATTCTTGGTCAAAGTAAAACCGAGACGGTGGTTGCTTTTTCCCATTTTTTAAGTCCAGTGGAAACGGCCCAGTTAAATTTCCTCTCGGTTGATTTCACCGAGCCGGATGGTAACTTTTACCGGCCAATTCCACTGCCCAGTAAAAGTGACCTGGGAAGTTTAACCGAGCCGATTAGCCCAGCAGAAACGCACCACTCAGTAAAACGCGACTTGGTAAAAAGAAAAAACACATCCGCCCTATGATGTAACACATGCGCACAAACTGCACAACGTCTGCTTTGTGTCGCACGCTAAATGTACATTTATGTTGACCTTATCTGTTGCGATACCTCAAAGGTCACGCACAGCGCCCACATATTGCCAGCTCGAATAATTTAACCATCGTCTCGGTTAAATTTGACCGACTCAAAAGTCCAAGTGGGAACGACGGTCAAATTTAACCATTGGAAATTTAACCATTGTCTCGGTTAAATCTCAGTCCAATGGAAACGCGACTTTAGTCGAAAAAAAAAAAATATCACGACTGAGTTATCTGGAAAGCTGTTTGTCAGCCAAGTGCACCGAGTTGGTTCTCCTGATTGGTTTGTGTCCAGACAAAACACGGTTTCTAAGGGAAAGAGTTGGGCTTTTTTTTCTTCGATTTTCTGAATAATTGGGCCCCTCGATAAATTGGCCTCTAGACCAAGCAGCCTTATGAGAGATTGATTTCTGGGACCATTATTTGTTTGTCTGCAGAGGAGTGACTAGCTGGTTTGGGTATCATGTGCACAAAGCACCACTCACATCATCAGGAATGAAGGCATGTGTGCATTGTATATTCTCCATCTGCTGGTCTCCCTATTCAAATATCAGCCATGCATTTTGGACAAAGTTGACACACCAAGAACACACTCAATGCCTCTATATAATTCCTGTACAGCTAAACGCATCCATCCTGACAATGTGAGAAGCTGTCAATCTTGTCTTGCGATTTTCAGACAAATTCAGGGAGAAGGGGGAGAGCCTGTCTCCGCTATTCTTAGATAATGGACAACTTCCTCAAATTCGATCTATGCGGTATCTTTAGGGGAACTCTTCAAGAACAAATGTAACTTATTTTCTTCAGATCACTGATCAGGAATCCCTGTTTGAAGACAATGGACTTTCATAATGTAAATCATACCAACAAGATTAGCAAGAATTACAGACTAACATTAAAGTAAACAGCATCCCTAACTAAATCTTCACTGATCAATTCTGACTGCTATTTAAAGAGAAACCAGCCTTTCAATTTGTCTCTTTTTTTTTGGGGGGGGGGTTGAGAAAATGTTCTGTTTTCGAATCTAATCCAATTTTGAGACTCAACTTTGTTCACTAAGCTAGTCTTCGATTCAAGTCCAGACCTTGTGGCACAGCATGAAAGGCGAGGGCAGTATTTTTATTATTATTATTATTTATTCGGCCAAACAAACAAGTAGTACATTCAAGGTGAGAAAGGTCATACAGTTTATATCATGGAAATTCAAGATGGGAGAAAAATGGTTGAATAAATACCAAACAAGGAGAATATTATGTACATGTATCAGAGATGTGATAGGTCAGGATGAGAAGGGGAAGAGATGGGGCAAGGACTGGGGATGAAGGGGAACAGATTGGGCAGGAGGGTAAGAGGGAAGGAGTAAAAAAGCAGAGTATAAAAAGTATAGGCATTTCAAAATGAGCATGACCTTTATGTCAGCAGTGGAAACAGCTGAAGTGAATTGTGCTATCTCTCTTCCTACAGCTGTTAAGGCAAGGTGCTTAATAAACCAAAATGGGGGGAAACAAGAAACGGTCGGTCTTTTCAGTGTTGGGACAGGATGAGGTTGCCCTTATCAGTTGGTCAGTTTCAGTTCAGCTTTTCAGGTCAGTCTTTTTTATTCATTCGTGAAGGAGTAAATGCACGGTTCAACAATGATCTATTTAAATCCTGACATTTTCATGCCGGAGGGACCTTCCTCAAAGGACCTTCCTACCCTTCATCGTTAAGAGTCTGCCATTGAGAGAGATCCTGCAATTATTGGAAAAGCAGCGGAGCCTCTGTTTTTCACATTTTGTACTTTTCAGGCCATTTGAGTCTGGCCAACCGTTTTTGACATTCATTGCACTAGTCAAACAAACAAAGGAAAAACTGACTGTGAACTTTTGAAACAAAAATTGGCAAAGAAAACCTGGACTGGACTGGGACTTGAACCTGAGACCCCTGGATTAACGTACCAGTGCTCTTCCATCAGAGCTATCCAGCCCTTAGATGGAGAGATGGTGGAGAGTTTTCCCTTATCATTCTCCTTCCGTTCCAGCGTTTAGCAGATGGCACTGCAGCTGTTACTGTTCAGTTCACGTTCCACATTTGTGAGAAATCTTTGGCCGAATGAAATAGTCAAGGGTACACAACGTTCATTACATTAATGTAATTTGCGCTGTGGAGAGCACATGTCATTCCCCCAGGATTGATCCTTGCTGATGCAAGGATAAGCACTGTATACTCGGCCTTCTGCCTGATTGCCTATTTTGCACAGATCCTGATTTAAAATTGATTACAAAAAACTGTCGCAAACTGCTCACGGACTAAAAATTACCGGGGTACCTGCAATACATAAATCTCAAAAGGAAGAGGGCCTGACGTTTTGATCCTAGCAGGACCTTCCTCAAAGGCAAAGGCCTTTGAGAAAGGTCCTGCTAGGATCAGAACGTCAGGCCCTTTAACCTTTGAGATTTAAATCATGACAAATTTACATTCTTACTTATGAAGGTTACAAATATAATCATCCAAGACATGCACCCCCCGTATTTAAATCCACCACATGACCTCAACCAGCACGGATGGTCCAGTGGTGAGGGTGTGTGCAGGAGAGGAACACCTAGTCTCCTAGCAGGAGTCGCAGGTTCGACTCCTGGCTCCGCTGAAATGTACCTTGACCTTCCTGGTCATTGGCTTACTGGTGTAGCAACTCTGCGGCGAAGTGGCAGCTGATGTAAATACCATATCCAAAGCTTTACAGATTTTTTATTTGAATCTGACAAAAAAATAGGCCAGATAGTTTCATGCTAGTGAAACCTTTCTCAAAGGCAGAAACTTCACGTTCCATGTGAATGGTCCAGCTAGGATCAGAAGTTCTCAGTCCCTCTAACGTCTTTTTATTCTTTTTATTCTGGTCTTTTTATTTGTTTCATTTTGGTTGTTAAAAACCAAGTTAGTATTTTTCAAAAATAAATTGGTATTACTTTACAAATTGGATTTATTTATTCACTATTTCACTCCTTTCTTTAGTATTGGCAAGGCAAGTGTATAAAGTGGGAAACTGGTGCAAGACAACAACACGAAAACAAAAGGTTTTATAAAAATGAGGAAAATTTGCCCTCTTTTATTTACCATCAGAAACTGAAAAACCAAAAAGTTGGAAAGAAATGAACAAATTAATGGCTCTCTCACAGCTATGTCCAGGGAATCGTTTTCCCTTAGCACTTTCTGGGGACTACATGTATGTACACGTATAACCACTCACAGTTAAGACTAAGAGTTACTCTTTTGGGAAGCTGATTTCCTATGGATGTAGGTATCCTACACTGTTCTTTTCCGGGGAGAATGAAACGATTGATTGATCGCGTGTTTGTTTTTACCCTCAAACGTACGGGTAGCGCGTAACCCCCTTGATAGGCTAACCCTGCCGTGGGTACACACTTGCTCCTGAGCGGAGGTTGAAATTTCCTGGGCAAAATGACTGGAGACTCGGGGGAGCAATGGTGATGCGAGGAGTTCAACTTTACTTGACTCCATAATCTGTCCGGGTTATTTTGTTGCAGTGTGAAAAGGGTCCCCTGCCATACATGACAAAATTACTGTCGGTGAAAGCTTTTTGTTATGACGAGATATTTAACTGTTTGTTTAAAATTAGGGATGTGTTTCTGTTAATAGAAATTGTATCATAAATATCATAATGTATCTGTTACCCAAGGCCTGGCTTGCATTAAATAACTGAAATTCTCCTCACAAGCACAAGGCCACAATTTAAGGCCAACATCCAAAAGACACGAAAGCTCTACTACATGCGGCCATGCTTCCAACAAACTGCAAAATGTAAAGTCATAAAAAGAGAGCTCACCACTGTAAGAATATGCACTTCAACCACGCAATGAGAAAGCACCCTCCTTAGGCCGCAAAACTGAAGTGGACTTTTTGAGTTTGGTCACACGGTATCCATATATAATGATGACAACTTTGTATTGACAATATCATTGAATGGTTGATGATACTGAGGCCAAAATAAAAAATAGTTGTGCTTCTGGTTTCCCGGCCAACCCTATTTTGATGGCGCGACCCTAAATTCTTTTTGGGGAAAAGTGTGTTTCCTATCTGACCCTATTTCGACAGCACGTTGGTCGCAACCTTATTTTGACAGTGCGACCATTAATTTAAATCAACATGATTTAAATCAACCAACCCTGCATGCATGTAAATCATATTTATTTTGGCTGAAGTATATAAAAAACACTTAGCCAGTACATAAAAAAAGTCACCACAAAAGAACATCCTACCTACCTACCCTATTTTCAGATGCCATGTTATAGGAAGCACAACTATTTTTGGTTTTTGGCCCGATAGCTTTTACAGTTATTAACGCACTGACTTTGTTCATGCATGGAGCTAAGAATCAATACTATAGACAATGAGATGATACTGGGGTAGCTCACGTCTCATCCAATTAATATCTTTCGGCCTTAATGTCTCAGAAGTAACGGCATGGCAACCGTTTGGGCGATTGTACATGCCAGGCACCATGCATGCTCAAAGTACGACTTTTAGTATCGAGGAAAGCTGCTTTGTAATTTACTGACAAAAACGAAAACATGATTATTTTATATAACGCCTTAAGCCTGCCAAAAAATAAATGTGCAGTATTTTCACGACTGTATCAAAGATGATGTTATGTTTCTTCTCTTCCTTAACCCTAACCGGCATTGAAACCACAATTAACCACACATGGTTTTTCCTGTGGGAGGATAAGGGCCATACACCACGACATATCACAGCATGGTGTTTGTGGTATCCTGTGGTATGTGAGCCTGCACCCCTGAGGGCACTGTGGTAAATTGCGGTTTACAGTGTGTGTCATGTGCGGGAGGTGCAAAGGGTTAGGGTTAATTTTTCAGCTTCTATCCTCCGAGAGAGATTTGCTACCATTGCAGAGGTCTTGCTGACCATGGTTGATAGGTTTAATGACGGCACACAATTCAGAACTACACTCATCTGTGCCACAGACAATGAGCAGTGAAACCTCTCATGTAACACGTGTGATTTCAATCCTAGATCAGCAAATCTACTGCTTAAGCATGGACTTGATACAGGGCTCAATTTTGGGCTAAAATGAGTCTTTGGTCTCGTAGCCGTATATCCAAGAATCTCTACTGGACCCAAAATTTTTGTTGTCATTCACAAGATCCTAGCACTGCTTGAATATCACGTGATAGTGGGAAATTTCACAATGTAACTTCTTTTGTGTAAAAAATCACACAAACTGTAAGCACTGGTTGTAACTATTAATTTGTCAGCACATCAAAAACTGTTTCATACATTCAAGGTAATGAACACAATGAGCTGTCACCTACATGTAACTAATGAAATGAAGAACAAAACAGAAAGCAGGATCAGTTGCTAAATTGAGTAAAGACTGTCTCCTAACAGGAAGTTGGCGTCACAGAGCAACTTTTCAGCAGCTTTATTCTGTCGCGTGCAGTGATGGAAACTGAGGAGATTTTCTCACCCTGGCCCGGGCTAAAAACTCCGAGGGGAGAGTTCACCGTGGCCTCAGCTGTTTCTGTTGCCGCTGCCTGCGGCTAAGTCGCATACTGCAGATCCGACTCACTCAGTTTCTGCTCACTCCCCACAAATATGACATCATCTGCAGAGGTGAACCACAACGGGCTGTGTGAGACTGACAGAAATTGATGGAGATTGACTGCCGCCCTCTGCAAATCTATGGATCAGGCTCGGGCTCAGGCTTCGTCGCCGTCCGAGAAAACCTGAAGATACGGGTCGTGGTTTATCGCCGAATTTGCAGGTTTGCTGGACTGTGGTTAAAGCACAGAGTATTCACCAAGAAACTGGTGCCGAACGCTTGTTTCTAGAGGCCTGTGACATTATGGACTTAATAGATAAGAGAAATGTGACCCAACCCTAAGCCTGAGCCTAAGCCTTCATTTCTTAAAGGTCCTGTGACCACTTCCATAGACTTGCAAAGGTGTACATCATAGTCTTCTTCTTTTTGCGTGTGAGGCAAGCAGCAATTAGAGGTGCTGCTGTCTCAAGTTAACAAGATACATCATGGTCGTAGCCAATTCATGCGGACTTGGCCTGAGGTTATACAGAAGCATGTATGTTTCAGATTGGGAACCTTTGCATAAAAGACATTTGGGTTTATCGTCAACCTGCCAGCCTGTTGTTCAATGGAACACAAATCAGATATGTAGTCTTTCAGCTGGATTCCGACGATCAGTTTCATGAAGACGAGCAGAGTACACACTACCTGAAACGTTGTGTTCCGGCTCTTTTCAGAGCCACACTCCTTCTAAAAAGTTCTTGAAAGAAAGGTGCTACATGGTGTCACTGTAAAGCTTCAACTTAGTATTTCCAGCATGCGAGCCTTCAAGTCTTATCTAGAGCAAAACCTCATTGAATTACATTCTCCTCGACGCAAACATCATGCTATATCTATGGTATAAACGTGTATGTTTCATATGTACAGATTAAGTATCGATACAGTGATACCACGGACGACTATTACTTAATGTCTCCGTCTGGTATTTGAGAACAAGCTTCTCAGGACGCACTCTCACTTACCGGCAATTATGTTGGTGGTCAGGATTTTCTGATCGCTGTCGTTGAAATACTCGCTGTAACTGATCCTCCCAGTTACAAAAACACGTGAGCTGTTTTCCCCAAAAAGAAACAGAAAGCACAGAACGCAAAATGAGTTAAGAAACATGACATCCCATACCATAGTGGTTGAATTTCATGATGAAAGACGATTGGACAACTGGTCTAGTCACTGAAGAATGTTACACGACCGGGCCATTATATTACATGTGTACTACACTTGTGCTGAAATGTTAGACTTGGCAAGTACAGGCACACTATGCATGCATGTGTATCAATCATGTTTATGATGTTACAGCCACAAAGCTTCATTTAGTTTCAGCATACAGAGAAAGGGGAATTTTTCAAGAAATGTCACATCAGGTAAATGAAATGAAACATTGCGATTTCAATCAGACATTAACTGTAATAGTCGAGTGCCGTTTTTCACGATTGAGTGCGAAAAAAAAAAAAGACAGCTGGTTCTTTGCAGTCGCAAAGATCACAGGGAAAGAAGTGAAGACGTTAAATGGCTGACAAAAAATGCCGTTGTCAAATTATGTGTTAAATGCTGAATGATGAGGCTGCTGGGGTTGAATGCACGGACGGTGCTTCATCCGCAGCTTCTCCTTACTACTGGACAGACTCGTTGTCCACCGACTACCTTTCCTCCGTGTCAATGCCTAGTACATCCGCCACCATTACACCTATCGTCCCATACTATACTTTCCCCAATACAGTGGAGCGTCGCTATAACGAACATCCCAGGATCCATGGAAACTGTATGCCTAAATAAGACTTGATGGCTTTGCATGGTGGGTGAATCAATATAGGAAGGTTTGCCGTGACACCATGTATAAGGTCTCTTAAAGAAGAGGTGTGGTTCTGAAAAGAACCTGAGTGGAAACTCGACGTTTCGACCAGTATGCTCTGGCCGTCATCAGGAGAATCGTGACGACTGTATTCAAAACTGTATGGTATTGCGGTCGTTTGTTATAGCAGATGCGGGCACATATTTTGCACACAAAAATCAAGAGCCAGAGGGCAGGTTCGTTAAATCCGAATATTCGGTATATCGGCGTTCATTACAGCGACGTTCCACTGTATACATATGCCGGCAAGCATGGCCTAATTAATGCCTGCACTGTGTATAGTACGCACCCTTTCTTGCAGTATGTGAAGACGGTGTCTCTCAGGCCAGGCTTGAACACGTTGATCCGATGCCAACTCGTCCTTTGCCTCAACTCTGAAGCCAAAAGGAAAAAAGCATCAACTCTTGGTCACCACATAATTATCTGAGTACCGTCTGTTTGGTGTGACCTCAACTTCCTGGACCGAACAAAATTCATGTGCACCGAAGCTGCACGCTTAATCGGTGACAAATTGCTGATAGATTTTCTGCTGAGATTTGATGGGTTTTTGATGGTGGGCTCACACTGTTGGTGAGTTTGTGATGACACCGCTACGTCTTAAATCTATTTCGGAAGATATTCCTTGCCTTCTCGGCCTGATGATAGCAAGCCTCACGTATTCAGAAATCTACTCACAATAAGACTGAAGAGCATGTCAATGACCATTAGGGCAATTCCAAGTCCAAAGTAAAATCTTAAATTCCGTGTTGTCTGTCTGATTCCTTTTCAGCAAGATATCAGGCAAAGCACTGTGCATGCAGTGCTAGTTACATGTACTAGTTACATGTTGATCTCACGTATTCAGAAATCTACTCACAATAAGACTGAAGAGCATGTCAATGACCATTAGGGCATTTCCAAGTCAAAAGTAAAATCTGAAATTCCGTGCTGTCTGTCTGATTCCTTTTCAGCAAGCTATCAGGCAAAGCACTGTGCATGCAGTGCTAGTTACATGTAAAACATAGAGCAGTGCAAACCTTCTATAAATCTGCGTTCCGACAAGAAAATATCTAAGCACTCCATATACATATATGGCCAAGTAAAAACAAATATTAGTTTCTCATCCTAACCTTTTAAAAAAGGGAGGATGCAGGCACGTTTTTTTTCTTCTTTTTTTTAATGTTTTTTTCCTAAAGAAGGATATTTCTTTAATTGCTAGTCCTTTTTAAGTACAGTACAATAATATACGCTGTGCATGTGCGAGGTTCAATGGCTGGAAACAGAAAAAATCAATCAACATTTTTTTTTTTTTTTATTAAAATTTTAAAAACCATGCGGGCGGGGATGAGAAACTAATAACTGTTTTTTACTTAGCCTAACCAAGGTTATTCTCTCTCATTCCAATGAAATGACGAGACTGTGCAACCTGCTTGCCGCAATACTCACCGTCCGACTCTCCATCTTTCTTGATGCGGAATGTCTCGCTGGTTGCCAGGGGAAACAGGGCCACGGGATTGGCGTCCGATCCCCGTATCTCAGCATCGCGACCGACCCTCCCCAGCAAGGTCACTTTGTTCACGCCTGCAACGCACATAGAAATCAACAGATTATTCAAATGTGTCAGAGTGGAAGCACCACAAGAAGACGGAAATGGGATCAATTTTATAACCAACTCAGTCCGTGACCAACTCGGTCTGTAAACCGACAGTTTTTTGTGCACATTTTCTAGGGACCGAGTTGGTCACGGACCGCCACCCGGCCCTAGCTGCTACTTTACTAGTACTTGTATCTTACTCCGCTCAACCACGTTTGTCTCCACGGTCTTCACTGTTGTGCTGTATGCTCTGCCAATGCTCCTTGCCAACTGAAAAAATAAAAAAATAAAAAATAAATAAAACTACTTACTAACTTAGGAAAGTAAAACTAAAACCAAAAGAATACCAAAACCAAAAGCATAAATAAAAAGGCTACCATTTTACTATTTTTACTTTTACTAAAAGTTTTAGTACCACTCTGACTGGGCATTGACTGTACCACAAAAATGTGTCACGTTTAGCAAATAACAATGTTTTTTGTCGAAAAAATGTACATGATTGATACGTAGATCTAGACAAACCAAGTCACAGTACTGTCAGTAGATGGCTAGCTGCTGCCAAGTGTCATCTATAATGTGCATGTACATATTCTGTGATGTAGCCTAAATTAATCATTGTTCCTAGTTGCGGTAACCGTAACCCTCATCCTCCCGAAGGTCGGAGACCTGAGGGTTACGGGAACGTATGTACAAAATTATAGCGAGGTTTTTGTTTTTACCATTTTGGAAACACCACTGTCCCGATCGCCCCCTTTTTCCACCCTTTTGAAAATCGCCACACACAATCTAAGGACATGCACTTGATCCCAAATGTATACTGAATGTGATCAGATAACTCAAAACATCGTGGGTAAAACACTTTTCCGAAAAACGGGCAGAAACTCACCAAAATACTGTCTGTAAATGTCCCGTCAACGTCTCCGCCAGGTTCGGAATCCGAACCTGGCGCCTCGACCAATCAGCGCTTAGTCTCGTGACGTGTACCCGCACGACGGTTATTTGCTGTTTCGCAATAACAGTCCACACTCGTGGTGCGCGCGCATATCCATGGTTGTATACAGTACCAGTCGGCTCTTCACAGGACGATGACCTGCGCGCGCACCACGAGTGTGGACTGTTATTGCGAAACAGCAAATAGCCGTCGTGCGGGAATACGTCACGAGACTAAGCGCTGATTGGTCGAGGCGCCAGGTTCGGATTCCGAACCTGGCGGAGACGTTGACGGGACATTTACAGACAGTATTTTGGTGAGTTTCTGCCCGTTTTTCGGAAAAGTGTTTTACCCACGATGTTTTGAGTTATCTGATCACATTCAGTATACATTTGGGATCAAGTGCATGTCCTTAGATTGTGTGTGGCGATTTTCAAAAGGGTGGAAAAAGGGGGCGATCGGGACAGTGGTGTTTCCAAAATGGTAAAAACAAAAACCTCGCTATAATTTTGTACATACGTTCCCGTAACCCTCAGGTCTCCGACCTTCGGGAGGATGAGGGTTACGGTTACCGCAACTACTACTACATTGTTCCCTACTTCTAAGTTCTACTACTTTAACAAACCTTGGAGGTACACACTACAAACATAAACAGTTGTTGAAAGCATAGAGGCCTTCCTCCAGCTCTAGTCTGAGTAACTTGGACCCTTTTTTAATCAAAATTTCAAAATTGGTTAAAAAAAAGGGTGACTTTTTGGGTCCAAGTTACTCGGACTACTCCAGCGAGTCCATAATGAAAAGCGAATGGTTGGTCAGAAGGCCCGAGACACGATCATCAATTCATCATCATGTTGCCTGCTTGGTTCTAACAGAACAGGCATAAATAATGTTACAATACCCGATTTAGTGATGACCTGTACATCTTCACCTGACCGATCAGATTACTCTCGAAGTAAAAGTTGAACAAAGTTGAAGGTGAACAAGTAAGTAAAAGTACTGTTTACACTTAGCACATGCCTCTCATGCTACATGTGGGATGTCCCGGGAAAATATTAAAGTGCGCCCTCTATTGTCTGTCTGGTGTCTGGCTGCGGGTCTGTCGATGAATATTTTTTTCATTTCTGCAGACTATTTCACCTCGAATATTATAGATATTTTCAATACAATCTATGATTCTACACCTCTGTAATTCTGGTAGAAATTAAGTTGTTGTTTCAAGCAATCGGTGATACATTTTATTTTTGCGTGGTTCTTTATAGGCCACCGTAGTCGCCGGGAAGTGCAGCCGTGAAAATAGCGGATCGGCATCGTACCGGGTTTTTTTTCGCTCAGCGGCGAATGTGTCGGCCCAGTCTGCAGGGAGAGCGATAATTCACTTGAGATTTCAGGGTTTTATTTCAAAATGCGTGGTCTCTCGAGGCTACGGCCATTTTGGGGCTCGTTTGGGCTTACCAAAGGGGTTGTTCAAAGTGCACCAAAGAGGCAGTAAGTATTGAAATTATGAATGAATAATAATCTAATAAATCGACCCTGCTTACCATTACCAGTTTAGTTATGCTACGGGAGTACGGGTGTCCAATTTCCGGACAAATAGATAACGTGTACATTTTTGTACAGACAGTTTTGGGGGAGGGAACCTGGGTGTTTGTCGTTCTTTTTCTGAGTTCGTACTGGTATGATTTTAGAAAGTCTTTCAAGATTTTACCTAACTTCCTAAGTATTTATATCAATATAAATAAAGGGCAGTAGATGTCAAATGAGTGGGAAATCTGAATCTAATTAAATTAGTATTGTAAATGTGTAGTTATCATGCAAACAAACAATTCTGTTCATAGTTCAGGCTTCACCATTCATATCACTGTACTTTCCAAAACCACAGTCTGACCATGGTCTGACTTTGAGCGATCATTCATGGAGGGTGCAGTGTGCGTGAACATGGCGAACAGAAACACAATCAAGCTAAATTTCCGAACCAAATAATATGCATAATTGTAAAACTAGTAAAAGATGCCTTTTCCCATTCCGATAATGACAGGGATATTGCTTCAATTAAAGACAAGCAAACTATGTACCTACAGCCAGATAATTTACCATGTTTCTTGTGCCTGTACTGAACTTGAGGCGGCGCTGCCTGTGCATGTGGTTTAATACCCCATGCAACAAAATCTGGCATGTTCTCGCATTTGCGCAGTTGCAGTACCGTAACTATAGAAAATGAAAATTGCGTTACGGCTGCTGTAACAATAGCCACTGCGTTGTTAATAATACTGGTTTGTACTTGTAGTGTTTTTTACAAGGTATTTTTTAATCCTACTCCTCCTACTTAGTCCTAGCCCACTGTGTTTCCGTTGCTCGATGTAAATACCCAGATGCACTCTCACCTTCTTTTCCCCCGCACAGTGGGAGCATAGTGTACCGTGGTGCCATCAAGCCCAGCAGGAAGCAATACTGGAAGGGAGAGATCATCTGCGGTGCTATGTGGTTCTGGATTCTCTGGAGATTTTATCATGACCCCGAGGATGTTCTGGTCAGTGCTGCACACCCCGACAGGGATGTTCTTCTAACTTTCCCAAAATCCCAGCTCAGAGTAAACATTGTGGATGAAATGGATGGTCGTGATCGTGGAAGTGACCTACCCCCAGAACTGTGGGGTTCTACGTCGTCCGCTGCTCTCCTGACCGGAACCCCACAGATAACCATGGTTTTTTTTCCGATAGGCTTCTGTGTAACGTTCACTAGTACTGTGGCATAGGGCTCAGCAGATACAGCATAACTCATAAAATACTGCTTCATTTGGCCCAAGATTTCTAGCAAATGTGATTTACATACCGAGCACATGTGTGCAACTGTCCATGTGTCGATTTCCCCCCCCCAAAAAAAAAAAATGGGCAAAAACCTCCCGGCATAGTCGCAAGATTCAATCGGCAGCGACGCAACTGGCAGTCTGGTCTCCTGTAGTACGGTATAGCGACTAGCTGCAAAGACGTACAGGGTACCAGACTGCCAGTTGAATCTGCTGAATCTGCTGAGCCCTATGCCACAGTACTAGTGAAGGTTACACAGAAGCCTATGGGGAAAAAAGCATGGTTATCTGTGGGGTTCCGGTCGGGAGAGCAGCGGACGACGTCGAACCCCACAGTTCTGGGGGTAGTAGATGAAATGGTCGTGGTTGTGAACCCGACCAAGAATTTGGTTCGGCTGTCTGTGCTTGGCTTGGTACTGTGGAAGGAAACCTCTCTTTCTTCATCAGTCACGGTCACCCTATTGTGAATCTCAATCTAACCTTTGATCGCAGGGACAGTCCCGATTCGAATCAATTCTTGGTTGTGACTTGGGACCACCAAAGCGCACCCATGCTGCATTACTTCATTAACCCTAACACCCCTCCCTCCCAATGCCTCTCATGCCAAAATTTTTTTGCAAACTGCTTACCGAGTAAAATGACCAAAATGCAAATATCAAAAAATAGGAGGGCCTGACGCTTTGATCCTAGCAGGATTTTCTGGGATGGAAACGTCAGGCCCTCTTAGTTTTTTAATGAAAAAAAAGGAGTTGGAAATGGATTGACTCCAGGACTGTTTTGAATTCATATTTTGTGGGAATGGACTGTCTCAGATTTTCTTGGTCTTATCCGCGTCTTTTTTGTCCAGGGCCACAACCCCTGGCCGGATTCGTCCAAGTGGACCGACGAGGAGCTGGGCATACCACCCGACGATGAAGATTAAGGAGAGATTAGAGTTAGGTGAGTTGTGGTAGATTTATCCCATTGGTGAAGTTGTAATGTCCTACGGTATAAGAATTGACCGACAAAAGAGCAAAAAAAATGTATGGCAAGATTTTTCTTTTACCACAAGTCCCCTTTCTATCTCCTTCTTTCCTTTCTCTAGCCCCTAGCCTCGAGTGGCTTTTCAGCCTTGTTTTAGGCGATTTTACATAAAAAAAAATAAAAATTACTTGTTCCTGTGTTCGTTTATAGCTGCGTTGGCACAATATTGGAATCTTGTGTGTTCCTGGTATACATTGATTTGTGTTCTGATTTAGTCTGACTACCTATTTTTTCTGCAGGTAGCTCAGGATCTTGTGACTGTTAGCCCAGCCTGCATGCAGTACCCGTCTACTTTGATCGCCCGTTGACCCAGCAGTCAGATGGTAGTGCAGGAAGGAGCCTGCATTGCCTCTTCACAGACACACACCAGCCAATCTTAAGATTGAACATCACTACTCCAGTATCTACCCACATCCCGTTAGAATCTGGAATGATAAGGAATTTGATTAGCACATTAATTAGCCTAAGACTCCTCTGTTTGATCATTTCAACAAGATTTTAGAAGTTTGAGGGCCTGACGTTTCGATCCTAGCAGGACCTTTCTCAAAGGCAAAGATTTTGAATAGATTTTGAATCCTGACTCTGTCTTACAAAGACGGCAACTGTGTTTCCTTTTTTGAAGTGTTTGGGTTATTATGGACTGATGTTATGTCGCAATCGTCGAGAAGAAATCGGGATAAAACAATGGGATATTATGTTTGGATGTGCGGCACACAATAGAGCAAATCTTTGACAATTTTTATGTACTTTAGGGAGTGCTCAAGGGGAAGAAAGCTAGCAAGTAGCAACATTTTCTGGTGCAAACATACTCATTGTTTTGTTCCCTAAATAGATGATATATTGGTATGAATGCAACCTCTTGTTGAAATTTAAAAATCTGGATCTTGCAAGTCGTTACCAGAAAATGGCACGTGTAAAGTTTCAGTTCAGATTTTCGAAACAATGTGATTCTCAAGATGTATCACCCCCCTGCAGCTAAGTTGCTACTCTTTGAATATTCATTGCGACCTGTTAAAGTATATTCCAATTTAAATAATAGGTAAATATCACACATGTTGGCAATGTGGGAAGGCTTTCAATACACATGTTAACGTTTGATTTAATCTGATTTAATCCGAGTTGATTTCTGCCGATTGCTCCTAGACTGCATGTTGTGTGCATTTTTTGTACATAGATTTTAATGAATTAAAACAGTTTGGACATAGTGGACTGAAGTCCCCGTCTCAGTTTTTGA
The DNA here is from genome assembly GCA_949987565.1 of Luidia sarsii. Taxonomy (NCBI): domain Eukaryota; kingdom Metazoa; phylum Echinodermata; class Asteroidea; order Paxillosida; family Luidiidae; genus Luidia; species Luidia sarsii. The sequence goes on along the minus strand of OX465107.1, from coordinate 22,819,283 downwards.
GGGACTGACCCTCACAATTAAATTAAGTTGATAATTTAATGTACACTGTATTCAACCTTACACCATTCCTTTTGGGAAATGTTCACAGCTAGCACTTCATGAGACACAAATAGTATAAATAATATGAATTGTATGAATTGTACTAGCTACAGTATAGTCCTTTTACTCTTTTTTTTCAAATTTGTTTATTTTGATCATCGTACAAAGGCTACTGTGAAGGCATATTGGTATACCTTTGTGTGTACTTGAACCATTTCGGACCAAACTGACATGTTCCACTTGCTTTTGACCAGGAAAATTAAGTAAATCCACGGTGCATGGTATTTTGAGACCTACTCTTGTTTCTCAAACTCCTTCCAACTCTTCCGGTATACAATTCATCGCTGATGTCTGCCAAAAAAAGACCAATTTTTGCCCATTTTTTGGAGAGAGCATTATCAGCGTTGCAAGAGTGGATCCAGAAAAAGCGGTCTGTGCTGTGTGTGACCTCTGACCCTCTGGGGCGGCAATTTCTATATTATATCGATGACGAGGCGTTTTCCCAAGCGGCGGTGACCCGCACCGCTCACGCTCGCTTCCTCAAAATTGGCTGCGCTGTAGCTTAGTACGCGTCAGGTAACAGTCGCGTAGAAGGATCCAAGGTCACACATGGTACAGACCGCTTTTTCTTGATCCACTCTTGCAATGCTCATTACAGAGCTCCATCCAAAAAAAGGGCAAACATTTCGCAGGACTCGCAATACCATATGCCATGGTTTTACCGTCATTTTCCTGGCCTAAAGTAAGTGGAACATGTAAGTTTGGTCCAAAATGGTCCGACGATCAAAATCAAAAATGATGAAAAAGTACTAAAAGGGCTACAGTTACTGTAGCTACATATTGTACACGCCATCCCTGAGATGCTCAATTTATGCACCTGCAGACCGTCTATTCATGGCCTTGATAAGCTTTCAGAATACACGTATGTAAAGTTCCAGAACTAGTCGACACTGCAAAGGAAATCCAGTGCTTTGTTATTGCGCCGACCATAAGATGCCAAAAATACTGCACAGATTGTCAGTTCTTGACTATCTTGGGCAAGAGTGCTGACTACTCATTGTAACACCTTTGTGACAGCATGACATTCTAACTGCAAACCCCTCTACAAGTTTGCTGCTTTGAGTTGACAAAGATGTACCTTTTGACTTAATGTCATGCAAGGTAACCACGTTGTATTTAGAGTAACATGAGCCTGCACTGCATAGGTGCTTACAAAAATCTGACATTTTGTGCTGAAACACACTGTACTCTCACAGGGCAAAAATTCAACACTGGCAACCAAACATAGACTTAGGCTCACATACAGTATTAGTTTTCCTGAAGGGGATAGTTAACAAACATGCAAATTGGAATGGCCAACTACTTGGCATTCCTCTATCCCTCTGTCTCCCTTACAAGGTATATTTACGAAGTATCTGGGCAGAATTAAAGTCAGTATTTCAGTGCTTTTTCCCTTACGAGGGAGTGCACGACTCAAATTTGTGTTCACAACAACTGATTGCTTGAATGCGATACCGCATTTTCGCATGTTCCACGGCTCTCTACTCCTCCACGTTATCGTTGACTGTCCCGGCCCTTGCCTCATCATCGCACTGATCGTTGGTCTCAATGTCACCGCCGCCCTCCCTCCTCATCTGCAGCGTCAAGGACCGGGTGGCGATGGGCGACGCCGACCGGGCCGAGAACAGAGCGCCGGGCATGTCCAGGTGAGCGCCGACGTCCAGGGACTGGGAGATGGCCGCCGAGGGCGGCGACGTCACTGGCTCCAGGGCGGAGGACCTGGCTGCGATTGTCGACAGTGAGCCAGAGGCCTCGGGAGGCGGCGGCTCCGTGAGGGGCCTGACCGGATTGCCGAGGGAACTCACTCCGATGGAGGCCTCCCAGCCGGCATTCTGAAGGTCATCGCCGCCCATCAGCTCGGAGAACGCCGCCGACACGCTCCCCCTACTGTCCGCGTTGTCGTCCAGGAGAGTGGAGCCCAGAGTGGGGCTTGCGCCAAAGCCACCGTCTCCCGTCGGACAGAAGTCGGTCGGCGAATCGCCCGCGTCACCGCTCGGGGACTGGCCGCTTTGGCCGCCTTGCGCTTTCCCGGCGGCGGGCACCTGCGGCTGGCTCCCCGCCTCCACGATGTTGAAGATGTAGATGCCGGGACTCTCCCCCCGGCCCTGCTTGCCGTCTCGGGCCTTCCTCTCGGCCGTCTGGTCCTCGTCGGGGGCGTACCGCTTGGGCATTTTCCGGCGCCGCACGGGCCTGCCGTCGTGGCGCTTCCCCTGGCTCGAGGAGAAGGCGGAGGTGGAGGCGACCTCCGAAGAAGAGCAAACTCTGCTCGAAGCCTCCCTCTCTCTGGCGCCGGGCGAGTAAATGACGTCGTCGTCGTCACAGTCGGCGAAAAAGCACGGGGCCGGTCTGATGCCGGATGCCTCCTTTGCCGGTCTGTCGGCGTCCGACTTTGAGGCCCTCCTGGGCAGTTCCCTCTGGTGATCGCCGGCGGGTAGTCGCGGCAGCGCGCGGATTGTCGCGCCGCCACCCTGCCCTCTGGAGGAGAGCCGGGGCCCTTCAAAGTGCTCCGCCACGGTCATCCCCCAGTGGGGGTGGCTCCCCGCGCTGCTGCCGGCGGCACCCGGTGCGTAGGCGCGACCTGAGTCCGGGTCCTCCGCGGGCTTGTTGCGCGGCGGCTGTCGGGCGGCCGGCCGGCCTCGCTGCCTCCTGGCCTTCCCATCCCCGCTCCAACCCTCCCTCCTCTCCGGCCGCTGCCGCTGCTGCTTCTTCTCCGCCCGCTCGTCCCGCGGTCCCCGGCAGTTCTGGTGGTGCCGCTTGGCGTGGTAGGCCGTGTAGAAGGCCTTGCCGCAGCTCAGACACTTGAAGTCGCGCTTCCAGCTGTGCGTCTTGATGTGCTTCTGCAGCATCTGATGGGTTTTGAACCGGCGGCCGCACTTCTCGCACTGCGCCTGTCAAGAAAGGAAGAGCAAGCGGTTGAATCTCTCAAGTTAAAGTGCATCTGTTAAATCACATTATTGAAATACCGACTGCTGAATGAAGTCGTACATTGCAAAGAGAATTTGCAAGTATTTAATGTGGAATTAACTCCTCTTGAAGGAAACAGTTTTGAAAAGACCAGTTGAGGAAAAAACATAGATCTTTTGACCAGGATTCTCTGGTTCTCCTCATGTAAGCGATGCCCAACTTCAGTGGCAATTGTTGAGAAGGTGCTGCGTTGAGTTTGGCTCTTCTGATTAAACTTGTCACAATGAAGATAATTGTATGATGGAATACATTCAAACATAGTTGCTAAACTAATTCAGGTAGCTGTGGGTATCAACCAGTAGCAAAGGTTAAGTGTTAAGTGCTGGTAAGAGCAAGTGCCATCCAATGCAGCTTCTCGCGCACGACACACTGTCACATGCACCAACTGCTAAGCCGTGCATGAGATCAGCTTCAGCAGCTCTCGAAACGGCACTGCAGACTACGGCACTCTGGCATTCCCCTCTTAGGTCTTTTGTCAAAAAGATCATCGGTTGAGTGCCGGTTGAATTCATCCGACCGATAAAATTTCCCCCGGTAGAAAGCCGATTGTACTGGACTCAGGGGTGAAAAATACACGATGGCTGTCCGGTGGAAACGACATCGAACGGGTCAAATCATCTGATACCCAACCGATGATCTTTTTGACAAGAGTCCTTACAGATACGGTCGTCCCTCCTGCCTACCTCGTTGTCCGAGTCGTGGGTGAACTTGTGCTGCCTGAGCGTGGAGTGGGTGGCAAAGGTCAGCTCACAGTGGGGGCACTTGAGGTGCTTCTCCCCGGTGTGTGTGGTCATGTGGGAGATCAGGTGAATCTTCTGGCGGAAGGGCTTCTGGCAGATGTCGCAAATGAACTTCTTCTCCTCTGCAAATCGAAAGGCAGGAGGGAAAAAGATAAAGCTTTTGCCTGACCCCCGTGAACTCGAAAAAAGACATTAGATGTCATGCATACAGTGGAGAATTTGGTTTTTTTAATCATATTTAACATACAAAATTCCACCAAACCGTTATTATTACATTACATACGGATTGATATAAATCAATTAAAAAATCAATGGGAAGGAGAGGGAAGGGAAGGGAAGGGAAGGGAAGGGAAGGGAAGGGAAGGGAAGGGAAGGGAAGGGAAGGGAAGGGAAGGGAAGGGAAGGGAAGGGAAGGGAAGGGAAGGGAAGGGAAGGGAAGGGAAGGGAAGGGAAGGGAAGGGAAGGGAAGGGAAGGGAAGGGAAGGGAAGGGAAGGGAAGGGAAGGGAAGGGAAGGGAAGGGAAGGGAAGGGAAGGGAAGGGAAGGGAAGGGAAGGGAAGGGAAGGGAAGGGAAGGGAAGGGAAGGGAAGGGAAGGGAAGGGAAGGGAAGGGAAGGGAATGGAAGGGAAGGGAAGGGAAGGGATGGGAAGGGAAGGGAAGGGACGGGAAGGGAAGGGAAGGGAAGGGAAGGGAAGGGAAGGGAAGGGAAGGGAAGGGAAGGGAAGGGAAGGGAAGGGAAGGGAAGGGAAGGGAAGGGAAGGGAAGGGAAGGGAAGGGAAGGGAAGGGAAGGGAAGGGAAGGGAAGGAAAGGGAAGGGAAGGGAAGGGAAGGGGGAGGGAAGGGAAGGGAAGGGAAGGGAAGGAAAGGGAAGGGAAGGGAAGGGAAGGGGGAGGGAAGGGAAGGGAAGGGAAGGGAAGGGAAGGGAAGGGAAGGGAAGGGAAGGGAAGGGAAGGGAAGGGAAGGGAAGGGAAGGGAAGGGAAGGGAAGGGAAGGGAAGGGAAGGGAAGGGAAGGGAAGGGAAGGGAAGGGAAGGGAAGGCAAAGCAAGGCAAGGCAAGGCAAGGTGAGGCAAGGCAAGGCAAGGGGTTAGCCGTAGCTCCGAGGGCTGACTGACCCGTATGGATCCTGGTGTGAATGCGCAGGTTGCTGGGGTCCGAAAACTGCTTGGCGCAGTGGCCACACTTGTAGGGCTTGAGGCCCATGTGGGTCAGTGTGTGCAGCTGCAGCTTGGTGTTGGAGATGAAGGCCCGCGGGCAGACCGAGCACTTGAAGCGGCGGGAGGCCATGTCCGGGTGCTTGAAGCTCAGGTGGTGGGCCAGCTGCCTGCGCTGCAGGAACTGCATGGGGCACTGGGTGCAATGGAACGAGGCCCCCGGCTCCTCAGGAACACCTGCATCATGTACAGCAGCAGAGAACAACCAATGGTTGTAGAATACCAGCCGATGCTTACAATTGCATTCTTTACCTTCCCCTTTCATCCCCACCATCATCATCTTCGTCCTCTTCGTTATCATTGTTGTTGTCATTGTCATCATTGTGATCGATGCCACTTTCGCTGTCATCTTCCCTTTTACCACTTTAAAGCCCCTGCACAACATTGGTCAAGGTCAAAGAATAGCATCCATATGCTGTCTGATCCAACATATGCATGAAATAGCACACCTGTGAAAATTTCAGCTCAATCCGCCAACCGAGTCTCGAGAAAATCATGAAAACCGCTTCAATGCAGCATTCAACGCCGTACTGTTCCGAAAAAATAGTTTAGATCTCAGTTAGACGTAAACTATTTGTTTTACTCATTTCTCGAAAAATACAACATTTTAGGCAGAAATATTTCAGTGAGAGGTTTCTAATATAACCATCTTCAAACTGTATGTTTCATGTAAATCTGTGAACATTTCTGTTTTTCGATCATACCAATGTTGTGTAGGGGCTTTAAATCCCCCATTTTTATAGTTTATATGTGCTTGTGGTTTGAATGGTGATGAGCTAGGACAGTCCTTGTGATCTCTTGTTTGTCCCGTTACTTATTTTTATGTAATTCTGTCAGCTTATCAAATTTAGGCATTCAATGCAAATTTGCATTATAATATAATATAAAATTTTCACTTTAACTTAAGTGATACACAAAAATGTTGCAAACTACTTACTGACTAAAATTACCAAAATGTAAATCTCAAAATTTAGTGTGCCTGACGTTTTGATCCTAGCAGGACCTTTCTCAAAGGACCTTTCTCTGCCTTTGAGAAAGGTCCTGCTAGGATCGAAACGTCAGGCCCACTAAATTTAAATTTTAACTATTTTACAATCCAGCTATTTTGGGGTTGCCAAATATTTTATCCTATCCTAACTGGCGAGTGGAATGAGGAGGCATTACCTTGCCACTGGGCGTAGTCCTGGCTGTACCAGGCCTTCAGTTCATCCCCGGCTGCTATCAGTTTGTTGCTGGTGAAGTAAATGCTGCCCCCACTCTGGTGGGCCACCAGGTTCTGGTCCTGCGTCTTGCCGGCCAGCCGGACGTATCTCATCCAGTTGGACTGGTCCTCGTCAGATATGTCAATGAAGTGACTGACAATGCCACTGCGAAAGACCTACGTTGCATTGAAATCACCACAGACCACAGTATCATCACTTCATACACAAAACACATCACAGTGGATACTAAAAACTGGCAGTTTGTCAGGGACGGGGGGGGGGGGGGGGGTCACCAGTGCCAAATTTCATAGAGCCGCTTAAAGGCCCTATACAACATTGGTAAAAAGATTGCCACAGTTTGTGTGTTAAACCATAAAACATTCCAAAAAAGCAAGGTTTTAGCTCAAATGGTTATCTAAGAAACTCGGAAAATGCAAAAAAAACGTCACGGTTTACACACCACTCTGTAGTGTAAGAAATAGTTTATTACTCGTTTGTGTGTTAAACTATAAAACATTCCCAAAAAGCAAGGTTTTAGCTCAAATGGTGATCTGAGAAACTCGGAAAATGCAAAAAACATCACAGTTTACACACCACTCTGTAGTGTAAGAAATAGTTTATTACTCGTCAGGACTATACAATATTGGTAAAGGTCAAAAGATTGCCACAGTTTGTGTGTTAAACCATAAAACATTCCAAAAAAGCAAGGTTTTAGCTCAAATGGTAATCTGAGAAAGTCGAAAAATGCAAAAGAACTCACGGTGTACACACCGTTCTGTAGTGTAATAAATAGTTTATTACTCATGAGAAATAAACTATTTGTTGAAGTTTGAGTGACGGTTTCCCCTGACTCTCATTTGAATAAGCATACAGTGACCCCCCAAACAACACTCAGGGGAGACGAGAGATAGGGACAGACATGCAGACACATTGTGTTATAGCCAGCTTACCTTCCAAACCCTATTTGAATCTGTGTCCATGACATCATTGCTCTTGTTGATGACTCTACCGACTAGAGGACCAAACTGACAGCGAGGCTGGATGTCCTGAGTGGCTATCACGCCTGTGGGATTTTAAAAAAAAAGAGAGCTCATATCAAGCACACTCTTGAATCTTTGCTGGGTACAGAGGTTTTTCACATGACGTCACCTGATCGCCAAAGGCTAATGAGCATGTCCGCAGGATCGGTCCAATTCCACGGAAGCAAATTCAAATCTGAGTATTTCCATTGGACATTTGATGACTCAAAGGCTGATTTGAACACTGACCAGCAAAAAGAGAGGGAGGAAGGGCAGGGCAGGGCAGGGCAGGGCAGGGCAGGGCGGGACAGGGCAGGGCAGGGCAGGGCAGGGCAGGGCAGGGCAGGGCAGGGCAGGGCAGGGCAGGGCAGGGCAGGGCAGGGCAGGGCAGGGCATCGTGGGGCAGGGCAGGGCAGGGCAGGGCAGGGCAGGGCAGGGCAGGGCAGGACAGGACAGGGCAGGGCAGGGCAGGGCAGGGCAGGGCAGGGCAGGGCATCGTAGGTCAGGGCAGGGCAGGGCAGGGCAGGGCAGGGCAGGGCAGGGCAGGGCAGGGCAGGGCAGGGCAGGACAGGGCAGGGCAGGGCAGGGCAGGGCATCGTAGGTCAGGGCAGGGCAGGGCAGGGCAGGGCAGGGCAGGGCAGGGCTGGGCAGGGCAGGGCAGGGCAGGGCAGGGCAGGGCAGGGCAGGGCAGGGCAGGGCAGGGCAGGGCAGGGCAAGGCAGGGCAGGGCAGGGCAGGGCAGGGCAGGGCAGGGCAGGGTAGGGCAGGGTAGGTGAAAGCAGGGTAGGGCAGGGCAGGGGAAGGCAGGGTAAGGCAGGGCAGGGCAGGGCAGGGCAGAACAGGGCAGGAGGGCAGGGCATTGCAGGTCAGGGCAGGGCAAGGCAGGAGGGGAGGACAGGGCAGGGCAGGGCATGGCAGGGCATGGCAGGGCAGGGCAGGGCATGGCAGGGCAGGGCAGGGCAGGGCAGGTCAGGGCAGGGCAGGGTGATGACCACAGTGCCTTGGGGGAGGGAGGGTGATTCCATACCACAGCGGATCCTCTTTCTCTTGCTCAGAGACTCGGCCAGCTTCAGCATTGGGGGCAGGGAGAGCTTGGCCCTGCAGGGGATCAGGGCATCTGGGATGACGGTTGGCGGTCCATGGATAGTGCAGGCAGCCGGGTTGTAGTGGTTGCAGTCAAAGCACCCTAGCGATCAAACCAATCATGAACATCAACGGGATTCAAAAGGCTTTTCCTCAATCTAGGAAGAGGCAGTATTGCTTCTCTTTTTTAGTTTTATACCACAATGTGGCATCTTGCTGGTACCATGGTATATCAACATATACATGTACTGTGATTTGGGAACAGAATGAAAGAAACATTGACTGAAGGTACAGAGTACTGTGTGCAGATAATTCATAGAGGTTTGTTAAAAAAATTATGGAGCACAGCGAAAAGGGATTACCACACTTGGATAAAAATAAACAATTGTTTTAGAAAAGATCATCTATATTCAACTTATCGACAAGTTGAAAGAACATTCAGAACATTGAAAAGATGATATACAAAAATGTTGCAAACTCCTTACTGACTAAAATTAAACCAAAATGCAAATCTCAAAATTTAGTAGGCCTGACGTTTTGGATCCTAGCAGGACCTTTCTTAAAGGCAGAGTGAAAATATTGAAAAGAGTGGGCTTTGCAGTCAAAAGTCTGGTAATACATGTATTTAAGAGTTAATAGTAGTGGAGGTTGGAAATAAATTAGTAATAGGTGGGGTTTTTTTATCCCTTTTTTTCCCCTCATACCACCGCTGACGTATGGGAATGGCATGGGTCTGAGTCTTGGATTTCAATCAAAACTGTACTTTTCTCTCAAACACAAAACATCAGACTAGTTTGCAGTAATCATTTCAACTAAAATTCCGCGCCGGGCACTCACAGATGTTGGATGCTTCTTCCTCAAAGGGCATGGCGAGGTTCTCGATGGACTCGTTGGCGCCCAGGTCCAGCGCGGCCATGTCCTCGCCGTTCATGCCCGAGACCAGCCCGCCGTCGGGCGAGAGGGACACCATACCCAGGTCCATCTCGGCCGGCCGCCGGGTCTTGCTCCCGCCGGGCAGCGTCGGGGCTGCGACGGCGGCCGCGGCAGCCGCGGCGGCTACCTCCAGGGCCGCCTGTGAGGCCAGCGAGGTCGCCAGCTGGGAGGTCAGGTCGGCGGTGAGCTGGGGCCCGCCGTCCAGGGACTGGATGTTCCAGTAGGACTTGCCCGGCACCTCCGGCCCCATGATGACCACCGGCGCCTGGGCCTGGGCCTGGGCCTGGGCCTGGGCCGGGAGAGGAGGCACTGACGTGGCGGCGGTCACCGTGGTCGCCGCTGCCGGCGGCGTGGAGGCGACGTAAGCGCCGGCGCCGCTCATCGCCGGACCGGCGGAGAAGGACTGCAGGATGGACTGGGGCAGCTGCAGGCCGCTGTTGCTCTGGGGCAGCGCTGGGACCTGCTGCTGCTGATGCTGATGATGCTGATGCTGATGCTGATGCTGCTGGTGCTGCTGTTGGCCTGCAATCTGAAGGCAAGCGCTGTCCGTGATCTGACCGGCGATCTGGGAGACGGGGATGGCGTGGGTCAGGGTGAGCTGGGACAGGGGGATGGATATCTGCGAGGGGATGGCTCCGCCGCCGACTGCCTGAGACTGGCTCTGATCTACGGCCAGATTGCCGGAGAGCTGGGCCACCGCGTCCTGGCTGCTGCTGTTACTGCTGCTACTGCCGTTGTTCCCCAGAGACGTCGCCGACAGCACCGGGTGGCCCGACTGGACCGGGGCCCGCTCCAGCCCCGGCTCCAGACCCAACTGGAGGGGGCCGGTGATCTGCGAGACCGGGATGGGCTGGCCGGTCATCAGCTGGGACAGCGGGATGGTGCGGGCCTGCTTCATGTCGCTGGTGGTGTCCTTGTTGCCCTGGCCGCCGTGCGTGGGGAGGTGGATGGCAATGCTCATGTTGATCATGGGGTTCTGGCTGACTGGCTGCTGGGTTGCGAGTCCGCTACCAAAGACCACGAAAAGAACGGGGGTAAGGCCTCTTGTCAAAAAGATCATCGGTTGGGTATCAGATGATTTGACCTGTCCAATGTCGTTTCCACCGTAGAGACATCGTGAATTTTTCACCCCAGAGTCCAGTACAATCGGCTTTCTACCAGGGGGAATTTTATCGGTCGGATGAATTCAACTGGGACTCAACTGACGATCTTTTTGACAAGAGACCTAATCAGTCCTCATCCAGGGCTGGATTTCACAAAGCCTTACAATGCATCGTCACTCAACGTACGATGGATAACCCATCGTTAGCTTTCTTATATGCCGTATGGTTTTTGTGTGTCGCCTATTGTCTTGTTACGATGGGTTTGGTGAAATCGACGGCAGGTCACAATCCGGGACCACTGCAAAAATGCAGGCAATTCTTCGATAAATCAATGAGAAAAGAATGTTGGACTCTGGTCTGAGTATCTGGTTTGTAATTTCAGCACTCTTCTGCTTGAACTGTCCAGGCTTTAGATAGGGCCTTCACTGCGGTGACTCTGCAGGAATAAAGCAGGACCAGCCGAACCAGGAATTTTCAAAAAGTTGTTTGAAGGCTTAAGCCCTGTCTGCTCTGGACTTTTTTGGGGAAAAGTAACCGAGATGCTGGGTACTTTACCCATTTTAAGTCCAGTGCGGATGTCTCCGGAAGACTTCCTCTCAGTTACTTTTCCCGACCCGCGCGGGCATTTCTACCGGCCAACTTCTGCCCAGGAAGAATTACCGAGACACTTTTCCAGTGACGTGTGGACAGTGCAAGTCGGGTAAATGCGGCTCAGTAAAGCAGAGGTAATGTTACCTGAGTCGAAAGTCCAAGTGCGGACACCGGTAATATTTGCCCATTTTCTATTTACCCATCAGCTCGGTAAAATCCCCGGCAAAAAAAAGTACAGTGCGGACAGGGCTTTAGAATGAACAGTTTCAACCCACCTCAAATGATTCTTGGCCATTGTTGATAGTGTATTAGCTTCCCAATGCAGCTTGAATGTATTTGGAACACAATTGAAGAATTTCAAATGCTTTTAGACTGCAGACAGAAAATTTAGACTGCGCTTCAAATATCCGGGAAGATGCAAGGAAACTTTCATTCGGACACCTTACAGCTCACCCCGCCGCTAGAGTGACTAGGGTTTAAGAATCCAGAAAAAATGGGAGTCACCCGTACCTGTTGCTGTTGCTGATGGGCACAAGTTGCAGCACGCTGTTGTTGGTTGCAGCACCGGCTGGCCTGGCCGGCTCCGGCTGAAGGTTGAATACCATGGGCTCCCGTCCCGGCTTGGCCAGGACGGCGCTGCGGGGCGCCCCGCCAGCCTCCCGGGGCAGCACCAGCTGAGAGCCCAGCAGGCCGCTCTGGGGGCCGCCGGCACCGCCCCCGGGCACCACGCTGGTCAGGATGGAGGGCAGCACCATGGAGCCGCCCAGCAGCTGCGGGGCGGGCTGCGGGGCGGCGGGAACCGGGGCGACACCGGCGCTGGCACTGGCGGCGTTCAGCATCTGCACGGCATTCATCAGGGCGATGTTGGTGGTGGTGGCGGTGTTAGCGGCGGGCAGCTGCCTGGCAGTCCCGGCGTTGGGGACGGTGTTGGCCGGGTGGGCCATCAGCTGCGTACTCTGCTGAGGTCCAACGGGCAGGCTGGCAGTGGACACATGCAGGACCGGCTGAACCGGTCGGCTCTGCTGATGTGAGGTGCACATGTGATAGGCACCCGAAATATTGCCTGTAGGAAAGGACGGAACAGTAAACCCCCCCAACAAAACAAAACTTAATCATTCTCTCCAAGGCTTGCCACTATCCACTCCATTGACCAGCTACAGTGGAACGTCACTATAACGAACAGATTCACTGGCCTGTACCTGAGTGGTGTAGGAGTGGGCCGTCAATGGCCGCGGATTCACTGGCCTGTACCTGAGTGGTGTAGGAGAGGGCCGTCAATGGCCGCGGATTCACTGGCCTGTACCTGAGTGGTGTAGGAGTGGGCCGTCAATGGCCGCAGATTCACTGGCCTGTACCTGAGTGGTGTAGGAGAGGGCCGTCAATGGCCGTGGATTCACTTGCCTGTCCCTGAGTGGTGTAGGAGTGGGCCGTCAATGGCCGCGGATTCACTGGCCTGTACCTGAGTGGTGTAGGAGCGGGCCGTCAATGGCCGCGGATTCACTGGCCTGTACATGTACCTGAGTGGTGTAGGATTGGGCCGTCAATGGCCGCGGATTCACTGGCCTGTACCTGAGTGGTGTAGGAGCGGGCCGTCAATGGCCGCGGATTCACTGGCCTGTACCTGAGTGGTGTAGGAGCGGGCCGTCAATGGCCGCGGATTCACTGGCCTGTACCTGGGTGGTGTAGGAGTGGGCCGTCAATGGCCGCGGATTAACTGGCCTGTACCTGAGTGGTGTAGGAGTGGGCCGTCAATGGCCGCGGATTCACTGGCCTGTACCTGAGTGGTGTAGGAGCGGGGCCGTCAATGGCCGCGGATTTACTGGCCTTTACCTGAGTGGTGTAGGAGCGGGCCGTCAATGGCCGCGGATTCACTGGCCGGTGCCGGCTGGGGAAGGGCCAGCTGGGACAGGAACTGCCGGTCAACCTGCACCGTGACCGTGTTCTGGATGGACGCTGGCACAGTGGCTGGCATCTGCAGGCCCATGGTGCTCTGCAACAGACGTTAAATCATCGGCAGTTTGCAAATCAATTTCAGAACAATTTTATTACCACCCAAAATAATTTTGCGGCTTAAAAAAGAGAGATAAGGCATCCAGAAATTGCCATTCCCATTTTAATTTCAGCACTGCTCTCTCTAAAGCTCCATAATCGGCAGCCATCTTGCCTCACATTGCTACTGCACTATATGGACCATACCATTATGGTAAAGGGGTGATAAAGTCAGCGGATGTGCTGCTTTTCCATGACTCCTTTCGAGATAAAAACACCATTTTTGTAAATCAAATATAACCTAAAACCCAATGCAAATCCTCTCTGATAATAATATTTATCGTAGTCTGGTGTAATTATTTCCGATGTATGATACATTTTGAATGTGTTGACGCCACTATCGTGTCTTTAATAGAAATGAAAGGGTTGTTCATCGCGGTGGTGAAGACAATTAGAAGGGTGATCAAAGTCACGCGATGTGTCGTTGCTAGAAGCGACGTTTCGGTTGCTAACTGCTAACCGGCAGCGGGCCCACCACGGGCAGGCCCGCTGGAGGACGCCAGAGCCGCGCGCCAAACCGCACGGTCACCACTACGACGTCCGCAAACCGGCGCACAGGAACCGACGGAGCGGATATAAACGGACGCCGCAGCGCTCTTTCTTCAGTTGCCTGATGAAGGTTAGCAGTTAGCAACCGAAACGTCGCTTCTAGCAACGACACATCGCGTGACTTTGATCACCCTTCTAATTGACTATCGTGTCTTGACGCCGTCTTGACGCCAATAAGTGTGACGGCAGAAAACCGGCACATTCATTTACCTGGGAAACTGATCCATTTGGGTTGGAAATGGAATGCCCCGGGGCAGCGTTGACCACCGCACTGACGGCGTTGCTCAGCTGGTCAACATTAATGGCAGCCAGAGGATCGCTCATCATCCTGACGACGGTCTCCTTGACAACCAGCCTCGACGTCAATTCGATTAGCCGAGCAGACTCAGCTGAGGCTACGGTGTAGGGCTGTGAGCCCGGCTGAGCGAAAGAGAATGCGAAACAAAACGAAAGAAATGCAAAAGTGCTGTAACTGGCTTACTGACAAGAATGACCTGAAGATATCTGTGGACCTAGTCCCACTTACTGGGCCGCTAGGAGCTCCTCTGAAACGATTTGTGTGTTGATCTGTCGCACTATTCTGAACGTCTAGTACCCAGTCTTTGTATAAACTATAATATGGTTAGTATGTGGGCTCATTGCTAAAGCGCATGATGAGATTTTACATCGTGTACACGGTGTACAAACGTATTGCGTTTTGAACAACTCGACATGTCCGATGCCGACATAGGAGACATTTTGTCAGTATTGCAATCTAAACATTAATCGTAATTTCCGCTGAAAAACCACTTGTTCCGGCAGGTGCTTTTACTGAATCTTTTGACGCGATTTCGGACACTTTTAAGGCCATCTGTTGAGAATGTCTGTTTTACTATATCAGACGCGGTGGGACGCTACTGCGACAGATCAACATACCCAGCAGCCCAGTAGTGGGACTACTGTGGACCTATGTATCTTGTCCTTAATATTATTATAAAATATTAATCAATGTTAGACCAAACACTCATATTCATAACTTATCATTTATATTACTAAATCGAATCCACCACACGACCTCGACCAGCTCGGTGGTCCAGTGGTTAAGACGTCCGTACTAAAATTCGGGAGTCGCGGGTTCGAATCCCGTCCGAGCTGCCTGAAATATTTTTATCAGGCACCGGGCAAAGCACTGAGCATTCAGTGTTTACCACCACGTCGAGTAAGGGCAAAACCTCTTTGAATTACTAAATCTAGCTAACTTCAGAACCATTTTAAACAGCTCCCCCCTCCACGATTTTGTCACTCTCACTCTCAGCATGGAGCACAAGGAAAGCAGATCTGCTTTCCTTGCTGCATGGCCTCAGTGTGGAGGTAGAGACTAGAGGAATGGTTAGGGGTAATTCTGTAAAATACTATTTAGTAATACTACTACTACTAGTCCGAGTAACTTGGACCGGACAAGTCACCCTTTTTTATCGAAATTTGGTACTCGGTTACTGACTCAAGTCATCAAATACCGAAAACAAGTGCTCAGCCAGTAAGGCAGTAGAGTCAAACTACATTTACTAACCCCCTTAAACGCAATGTAAAACCATGGAGGTCTTCCCTTCATCCAGAGTAAAATTTACCTTGGTCTTGTGTGTTTGGTGGGGGGCACCGGTTACCCAGGTCACCTTGAGTTGATGATGACCGGAATTTGGGCCTCCGATTATTTTGGAGATTTAACGACGATGCTACTACGGTGTCCAATATAGGACACCTGCTACGAGTATTACCCATTGGTCTCCATAATAAAGACTGGATAGAACACCGCGTGTGCGTTTTGTCAAGAGGGTAAGAAACGAACCTGTCGTTGTGCTGCGCGCACACATTTGAATGGACATTTTTTGACAGAAGTGAACGCATCTTTTTCCTCCAAATAGTCATCTTTTGAAGAAACATAAACATACACGAATACAATAGGAAAATTCGGAAAGAACAATAATGGTCAAAGCGTGTGCAGCAGTGAATTGCCCGGAGAGGGACGGAAAAGTGAGCCGTAAGAAAGGAATAACTTTTCACAAGTAAGTTGTTGGTTAGCCCAGATGGACTCATTAGTGCTGCATACTGCTTATTGATTACTGAGATTATTTTTTTTTTTTTTAATTATGGCAACAGTAAAGAAATTAAGGATTGAATATTCTGAGGGAAAGAAGGAGATGGTAAAGGGGGGACCAGAAAGTCAGCCAGTCACACTCAACGGCAGAGAACAGAATTGGAATTAAAACGTGAAGGGGCAGGTGACCTAACAAGGTCAACTGGTCATACCGAAGATGAAGACACTGAAGATGACGATACAATCATCGTCCCTTTTCTCTTAACCTGTTACCATGGCAATTGTTGTTGCTTATCTTGTCCTTCCAATCTCTCCCAGAGCTCATTATGGGTATCAAAGGTCTATACACTCTCTGTCTTTCAGAGGGTAGGACCTATGATTATTATTTCATACAGCTGGACAGACTACAACCGGAAGTTTGTCCTGAAGGTGCTCATGCCTTACCTTGAGAGCTTTGGCTATCGAGTCTTTGTGCCAGAAATACACACCATTCCATCCATGCAATGGTAAGTAAGGTAGTACAGTGCATTAAATGAAATGTAGAGGGTTTATGAAAAAAAATCATATCTTGCAGGATCTTTCTGTAAATCAGAAGGACTATAGACACATGTGAACAGACTTACACCACCCGTTGGTCAAAACACTAGCTTTTGGATCTGTTTGTTTCATTGGTAGTTTTTCTGGAGGAGTTGCACAGAGCCATTGAGGCCGCCGCCTCGTTCTGATCACGCCCAGAATTTCACTCGCTCGGACCACAGCAAGTTTGAGGCCGGCTGAGATTGCGGCAGAGATTATGTCCTCGGACATGACGTGGCGCATCGTTCCGGTGTTGTTAGGCGTGTCGGCTTGTGTGGACTCGTCTCCTCTGTTTGGCTCAGAACACTGCATGCCTCTCCAGCGCCTCCTCCTCCTCCTCCTCCTCCTCCTCCTCCTCCCCCTCCTCCTGCTCCTGCTCCTGCTCCTGCTCCTCCCCCTCCCCCTTCCTCCTCCTCCTCCTCCTCCTCCTCCTCCTCCTCCTCCTCCTCCTCCTCCTCCTCCTCCCCTTCCTCCTGCTCCTGCTCCTGCTCCTCCCCCTCCCCCTTCCTCCTCCTCCTCCTCCTCCTCCTCCTCCTCCCCCTCCCCTCCTCCTCCTCCTCCTCCTCCTCCTCCTCCTCCCCCTCCTCCTCCTCCTCATCCTCCTCATCCTCCTCCTTCTCCTCCTCTTCTTCCTCTACATCAGGGCATACATCACCATCATCAGCATCCATGACAGACAACTCCAGTGAGGATCCATCCTTATCGTCTCGGATGGTGGACACGTCCGCCACCGACTCCTCGGGTCAGCCCAGCTTCCCCAACCCCTCGGCCCAAACCACCCGCATCAACTTCAACCACAGCCCGCTCCTGGGCCAGTACATCAAAACTCTGAGGCCCCTGCGGGCACGGCGGAGCCCGGCCCCGCCCCGGATCAAGGACCACGCCCGCATATACCCCGACCTCCGACGGCGGAGGCTGCCGCACCTCCCAAGGAAGAAGTCGCCCACGAGCGAGTGGTGGAGACTGTCGCCCACAACGACGGCCTTGTCGATAACGAGCAGCAACCCCACTGGAATCTTGCCGAGGATGAATTTGGACTACAGTAGCTACCCCGTTCATACCCTGTGGTACCGGATTCTGGTCTCTTTCAACACCTGGGGCCAATTTCATAGCGCCGCTTAAGCGCCAAAATAGTGCAAAAACTCATGAGCCACAGGATTGCCAACCAAAGCTTCACTTTAGTTTCACGCTAAGTAAAGAAGCGTGCACTACAAGTCAAAAGCAATGGACATTACTTCGCAGGGCAGCTTGCAATCCTTACTTACACGAGGAAGACTTTTCCTGCTTAGCAGATTTTCACGCTTAAGCGGCTCTATGAAATTGGTCCCAGGAGGCTATTTAGCTCTGACATCTTGTCTCCCAATTGGGCCATCGCTAACATAAACCTTATGCACATGATGTTTATTTCTGCAGGGTGTACGTTGCAAGCATCAGGTCGATGGAAGGACCAGTCTGGCTGCTCTGTGCCCTGGAGGTTTCTGATTGTTCTATAGCTATGCCTCAAATATGACAGTGTGGTTACATTATAGACTATGCGTTTATTTCTATATAGAGCAGTGATATCTTCACCTTCCAGACAAGCAAGACGAAGCCAGTGGCCTGAAGTGCTTTGTACACCACCTCTACACACTGTTCAGTTCCCATCGTTTGAGTATTTCTGTACCTTAAAGTGGGATGACATAAGTGCGATAGAATAATGGTTTGTTATTGAATAACAAACCATTATTCTATCGCACTTTTTCAGCCAAGTATATTATTTTTTTATAATTGCCCATAATGTGACCCCGCCGGCACAACGACATGAGAAATATCCCACCAAAACACTTTTTGAGTAAACAACGCCTGAAGTTAAAGTATCTTCACAATTCGATCACAAGTCAATTTTCTTTTTTTTTGTATTTTCGGAAATTTTATGTTTCAGAGGATATCCTATTTTGATATCATTTGAAAGCTTATGGTATACTCTTTCACATCATTAGAAAACCTCAAAATATCAAAAGTGGGGTTATTCCTCATTATGCTGTGCCGGGTCACATATACAGGCAATCAAGGGCTGGATAGCACATTTAGAGCGGCCGGTATGCAAAACTAGAGGTATCGGGCTCAAGTCCTGTCAAGTCCTAGTCCTGTCAAAGATTTAGTCTGGAGTTTGCCAGTTTTCAAAATACACTCAACTGGTTGCAGTTCCTCCACAGATCCTCAAAAGACAAACTTAAGGAAGGACATCACAGACAAAGAAGCATTGCGGTAAAAAAAAAAACCGTTATAACTGAACTGAATTTATTACCATTGATTATACCGCAAAGAATAGGATGTGCCATCAATTGAAAGAAGCTTTGTCTTGGTCGTAAGTAAATCAACTAAGTCAAGCGTGGTTCGGACATTTTGAGGGTGCGTACATATATTGTTTGCCCCATTCCCTGCAAGGATCAAGCTTACAGCTAGCTATAGGCAGCGGGATTCGAACTTAGTCTTACCATGGGGGATAAGAACCTCCTCCATGGTCTTACGTTTTCCTGGACAGATGTCTCGCCAGGTTCTTATGGACTGGAGGCCATTTTGTTTGTTTTCAGAATTGCAGCCTGTAATTCATAAATGACAATCAATCCTCTACATGTATTGGTAAATCAAACTTCTATTTGGTATAGCTATAAATATTGCCTTGAGCTTCTCATCCTAATGATTGAACCTATGATTTTAATAGAAGCCCGATATTCGACATGCATAGGTAAATCAGACTTCAATTTGACATAACTGCAATCCCTCATCAAGCTACTCCGAATGTCCTAACTAACTTCTTTTATGATTTCAATAGTCATTGAATCTCTCTTTCCTTCCTCCATATGGTTCAACATAAACTAGGACGATGTAGTGTCTGTCTGCATAAAGGTACGGAGGCCTCTTAATAACACAGGTTTTCTGCACAGTTGGGTGCATTTGCCGGGCACTTACTGCAAGACGCACCTCTGGAGTATGGCTTGGCTCCTACGAAGTTTCCTCTGGGGACAGAAACGTAACGCCATTTATTTTAAGTTCAGCATCATCATTATTTTGACTTGCTGAAATCGAGTTAATTACTTGCCGAAGCTCCGCATTATTTTTTATAGTGCATGTGTAATTTACTTCCAGTCGAACGCAATATCTATAACAGAGCAAGGAAAGTCACGCGAAATAATTATGTTCGCTTATCTTGAAAAGGTAACCGTTGATCTGGGTGACTAGGTTCCACTTTTTATTGAACGGAGCGGAACAAATGTTATCAATTCCGAGAAAAACAAGGAATATAATTTTTTGGAAACCAACTCAATTTTGTCATGGTTTAGCCACTCCAACCAGACAATTTTTACTTCTAATTTTACTGCTCTCATTGGTTCAATACAAAATGGATGAAAATACGTTCAAGTTGGCTAATTCAAGGTTCTTCATCTGAGGATTGTTGAGTTAATTGTCAGAGACAGGTTAGCAGGAATTTCGACATCGTCGAATGCAATAATGCTTACGCTTTTCCGTAGTTGCAAACGACTAACAGGGCGTTGTTATGTATCGCGCCGTTGAGAGTTGGGCAGAACTTGGCGCCACATCCGACTTTGTGTGTTTTGGCCCACACGACCTGCAATTAACAGTTGTCAAAATAAAGTCAAACAAACCAAGGAAAAAACTGACTGGAAAATTTTTGAACAATTTGAGAAAATTGGCAAAGAAAACTTTGACTGGACCGGGACTTGAACCCGAGACCTGTTACCAGTGCTCTTCCATCTGAGCTACCCGGCCCTTAGATGGCGGCCTTCCCTAATAGTCAGCTAGTCTTTTGCCGGGGTGGAGGCACCGTCCAGTCAGAAGCAATTCAATCATTATCTGCCCAGGGATCACACCCCCGCTTTCATTCTGATGCAAACAACCAATTGTTGTAATCCTGGCTACGGCAACTCGGCAGCTTGTCAAATTATTGTAACTAATTACATGAGAATTTATACAGCACCCATACGATCAGAAACGTCGAGTAATTGTGGCTTTTATTCATAACATCTGAGACAATTTCACGTAATGTGGCCGAAATCGCATATCATTTCTAGATACAGGCACTACCTATGTAGCTATATACTTACTCTTCAGCCAAACACTAAAATTGATTATCACCTTTAGTTATTCTCGAGGAAAATTACCTTATATAATGAGTATTTTTAATTTGATCCTCGTTTAGATTTAAACTGGACACCAGTAGTCTGATTTGTCGTTGCTGAAGCACAAGATGGCAGTCGATAAACTGTCAATAATTATCTCAAAGATGGGAAGGCCTGGACGTTAACATCATAGCAGGGCCTTTTATAATTATAGAGTAGAGGCCCTTTCTTATGTCTTTGGGAGAATTTCTGCCGGGATCGAAGTCAGACGTCAGAAAGTTTGCAGCATGTTGTCATATTACTCGAAGTCAGATTGTGCATGTGTGAGTTTCTGGAATTTTACCCGGCGGATGAGACGTGAAGGTTGAACGAACTAACCTGCGTGTAGTGCCCACACGATTGACCGGGCGGAGGGCTGCAAGTCTGCGACCCGAAGTCGAACCAGTCGACCTCATCGTGCCAGGCACCCACGAAGTCCAGCGCAGTGGGCACCCTAGTGCCGGTCCGGTAATACAGGTTCTGCCCCACGCTGCGGAAGGTCGAGTAGTCGAAAATCTGGCCGTGCGACCAGTCGCAATTCTCGGCCCAGAGCTGGGCCATATGGGCTAGGTTATCATCCCAAGTCTATAAGAGGAAAGAACAGAAAACACCAATGCTTCATAATCATGATGAATACATCATGCAAAAATAGCATATTATGAAGAAACCATTTAAATATGAAGTGTTGCCGATACAACTGTCCATTTAACGGAGTGGTACAGGACGTGCTACCTTCATCTCCGTTAAAAGTTTAGAAAACTGAAACATTGCGCGTTCCCATTGGTTCGATCGCCACAGTTGAGTTGATCTCTAAGATGGCGGCGTGGTTATGATGACGTCATTGTACGAGGTCTATTGAGGTGAAGTCGACAATAAATGGCAGAGAAATCGAAGGGCTTCCCTACAATTCTGACCTACCTCGTCCCTTGTCCTATATAGTAACTTACATTCCGATGTGCTTTGCCTTGCTGGCATAATCATTGTGACCCGGCACAGCGACATGAGGAATATCCCACCAAAACGCCTATCGAGTAAACAACGCCTGAAGTCAAAATATCTTCTCAATTCGAAAAAAAATAAATTTATGGTTTATTTTGTATTTTCGGAAACTTAATGTATTGGAGGATATTATGTCTAAAGGATTTTTCCAAACTCCGTCTCTAAATGTTGAAAAGACGAGGATTTCGGGGGAGTGTTTGTGTACTGTTTCCATGAAAATGTAAAGTTCCGCTTTCGAGGAGTTAGAATGGTATACTCTTTCACATCATTAGAAAATCTCAAAATCTCAAAAGTGGGGGTTATTCCTCATTATGCTGTGCCGGGTCACAATTATGACATTGGCCCTTTTCCAAAGCCTGGCTTAGGCTTCGGCTCCGGCTTCGTCTCTGTTATACAAGAGTTGAAAACACAGGTTGGAGTTCTTTGTTGCATTTGAAGCTTCGGAATGTTTTTTCTTCAAAATGCACTGTAACGTTAAAAAAAAGAAGCCCTGATGAAAGGACTCCCGTTTTCATGCCTTGTACTTGAAAATCGACGAAAGAAAGAAAGACAAAGCCGGAGCTTGAGCCTAAGCCGGGTTTTGGAAATTGTGACCCGGCACAACGACATGAAGAATATCCCACCAAAACACTTTTTGAGTAAACAACGCCTGAAGTTAAAGTATCTTCACAATTCGATTACAAATGAACTTTTTTTTTTGTATTTTCGGAAATTTTAAAAAATAGAGGATATTATATTTTGATATCATTTGAAAGCTAATGGTATACTCTTTCACATCATTAGAAAATCTCAAAATCTCAAAAGTTGGGTTATTTCTCATTATGCTGTGCCGGGTCACAATTAGCCATTGTAGACTTACCAGTTGTCTCATGTTGGCAGCGGTGGGGGAAACAGCAGAGCGGTAGTTGTTGTGAAGGTCGACGATGTCTTGGATGTCGTTGTCATCGTAGTTTGTACGTCCGTACACGCCGCTGGTACCCACCACCAGTAGAGCAGCAATCAGCTTAGCAAGGCAGCGATCCATCGTGATTGAATCAGAGTTGAGACAGTTGTGACAGACCAGGCAATTTCTGCTCCTTTTATAGAAGATTGACGTTTGTGTAAATCCATCGCTTTGCACAAAAAATATATATAAACAAGGATTGCGAAATAGAATTATTCCCTGCTTGTAAGTAAACATAGATTCACATATCTTGAAGAATAATTGAATGGATGCAATCTCTGTTTATCCAACTCTATCAAATAAGATGAAAATGGGCTTTTAGTTGACTATGCCGTCTAAACGTCCATTCTTTTCGACAAAATTTATGAAAACGCGATGACAAAAAGAAGCTGTAAGCGTCGTGTTGTTTGATAAACGGTAGCCCTGCAGGAAGGCAGGTGCTGTCTTCCCGTGCACCGGGGAAAGCAGGACTTGACACGGCATGTTTACCTAGCACAGACACCAACCAATCGAAATGTAGGCATATCTGTGTTTGCGATATAGACAACTAAATGCCCGTTTTTATCGTATAACACGGTGAGAGTAATTTTGGAAAAAAATGAGATACTCACATTTTTCATTTGTTTCCCTGTGAAATCAACTGGCACAAAACAAAATCCCCAATTCTTCCTGGAAAAGAAAACAATTTCTTTATTTTACACTTAATGAAGTTTGAGGACCGGAATTGCCAGTGAAATCCATGATTTTTGCTGGCACTGATATTTTTTAAACCAAAATAATTATGTCAAGTGTCGCGTAATGGAAGTCCGGCAATTATTGTAGGCCGTCCATTCGCCTCCCGGAATGGAAGTCCTACAATTGTAGGACGTCCATTCGCCTCACGGAATGGAAGTCCTATTGTAGGACGTCCATTCCCCTCTCGGAATGGAAGTCATATAGGACGTCCATTCGCCTCTCGGAATGGAAGTCCTACAATTGTAGGACGTCCATTCGCCTCTCGGAATGGAAGTCCTACAATTGTAGGACGTCCATTCGCCTCCCGGAATGGAAGTCCTACAATTGTAGGACGTCCATTCGCCTCCCGAAATGGAAGTCCTACAATTGTAGGACGTCCATTCGCCTCTCGGAATGGAAGTCCTACAATTGTAGGCCGTCCATTCGCCTCACAGAATGGAAGTCCTACAATTGTAGGACGTCCATTCGCCTATTAAATCACTAACTCTGATATTTTAAAGATAAAAATCAATCTGAAGCGTTTCAAAGCAGAACATTACAAATGCACAATTTTGAAGAAATTGCAATTTGCAAATAATTATCAGGAATTTTTATGTTTCAGCAACATTTTTCGCCATTTTCAAAGTACATACGTTTAACGTAGGATGTTTCAGTTGACTCAAATATTTTTTTTCCCGTTCAACCATCCGACACAGAATAACATGAGATTTGCTCGCTGTACAAAGCTTTATGGGTACGAGAAGAACAAATCGGCACCCCTCATAAGAATCCAGCTATCCTAGGCCTACCGTGCTCACGGATTAAAATGATTTTGTTTTCGCTGTACAAAGTTGGGGTACGAATTGTGGTGCGAATCGGTACCCTTCATAAAAAGCCACCCATCCTACCAGTACCAATGGAGTTGTAAGCAAGCCCCAACCCCACAAACTAACCAAATGAAGATGCAGGAATATAGGTTTGTTTTTGCTTCTATCGACACTAGAATGGACGCAAATAATCTAAGAAAGAGTATTATACCCTACACTTAATCTGTGCTACAGACAATGGAGCTTGAGACAGTTGGGACTTAACTTATACTAGTTTATAGTACAGAAAACAAGTCAAAGAAAATGCAATGAAAATTAAAAATATGACTGAAGAATTAGACTGAAATTGGGAATTTCCTGTCTCTATGCAGATTGCAGAGCGAAAAATCCGATGACGAAACAAGACGTTTTACCCAAACACAATTGAAAAGGCCAAATCAATAAACAAAACTAAAAACGGTAAATCATTCACCAGAGTCCACGCGAAACGACGGGACTTAGAGTGAGAGTGGAGCTGAAAACCAGTGAGAGTACGCCCGCGATGGCCCCGAAAAGATCCGAGGAAGGTGAAACAAAAGAGTATATATCCTGGTCCGCGGAAGACTCCCCAATGGCAGACGATTAACGGGTCCGGTGCGGGCGAGAACAGTAGGTTTCAGGCAAAAGGTAGCGGCACTTCGGGAGGGGGGGGGGAGCTAAGGGGCGATGCCGACGAAGCTTGGTGGGCCGAGCGTCAGGTGACTGCAACATGGCGTGTGATCCGTACTCCCCGTTGGGGAAGGCCCGAGAAAAAGTCCACGAAGACTGAGGTCAAGAGAGGAGAACACATCCACATAAACTGGACCACTAGCCGTTCAAAGTAAAAGGGGATCGATCTGCTGGTTGAAATCGGTTCTCTCAGTGACCATCAAAAAGAAGCGTCAGAGACGCTACTCTGGTAGACGTGAGTGGTACAGCTAATTAAGTGTGGACAGAGAATTTAGCGACCTTGAGTAACAGCAAACAAAACAGCAATCTGCATTCCAATGTAGAAGAGACTGGTTTGTTGTCTGTACAAACATGGTATGCAAGATACAAGTAAAGAAAAAAGGGTCACTACAGAGGGATACAAGGAGTGTAAGGTTTTGAATGTCTTCCAGTTAATTCCGGTAGTTCAATTATGGTATGCACTCCTCGAGTCATTCGAAGTTTAGCACCATTGCCCACTTATCGCTGTCGCGGCCGGTGTGTCCGATGACTTTACCGAATACAGACGCCAGGACATGTCCAAGATGCCGTACAGCTTGCTGGCCTTAAACGACAGTGTCTCTTTTTGACACCTGAGAAGAAAGCAAAATAGAGTAGTATTGTATAGTTGTCAGCTCACGGAAATACTGACTTAGCCTAAGGCATGTATAACCAACATAATTTTATAGTTAGGGCATTTTTTCTTGCTAATAATGGTTTACATAACATAGGCCCCTATAGGATACTCCATTTCTAGTACAAATCTCAATGAAGTTGAATCATAAACTAAATCACAATTGGAGGCCTCAAAAGTTAATTGTGGATGCAACTTTTTCAATTCAATTCAAACAAACCAAGGAAAAACTGACTGGGAACATTTTTGAACAATTTAAAAAA
This sequence comes from Luidia sarsii, assembly GCA_949987565.1. Classification (NCBI taxonomy): domain Eukaryota; kingdom Metazoa; phylum Echinodermata; class Asteroidea; order Paxillosida; family Luidiidae; genus Luidia; species Luidia sarsii. The sequence goes on along the minus strand of OX465107.1, from coordinate 22,793,825 downwards.
TTGGCAAAAAAAAAAAGACTGGACCGGGACTTGAACCTGAGACCTATGGACTGACGTACCAGTGCTTCCATCTGAGCTAGCCAGCCCTTTTTAATTAAGATTCTTGTCGATTCATTATGTAAAGTGGTAACGAAGACACCCATTTACTTGTATTTCTCATTCGGATATAACTCGTTTGGCACGGATATCTGAATGTCACCGGGTCACAGCGGCACCATATATGCATGTATATAATTATATATGTAAACAATGTAACCTACGGCCGAGCGGACCGTAACCGCAGAAACTTTAAATTTTTGGCCTATGCCCAAGCACAATGTACATTGAAAGCCCTCCTGGGATAGGCATAGGTTGTGGCGGTTCGAGCCAGTGGTCGTCGGATTGTCCTCGGGACACATCTCAACCTCGTTCTGTTCTGTGGGTTAAGTTACGTTAAATTATGTTTGCTTAGTTTTGTGCAGTATATATACGTTGTTTCCTTGCCTTGGTTTGTTAAGTATAGTCCCTTTGTCGAGGGTTAACTGACCCTCATAACAATACTACATCAATTCACCGGTAAATAGAGACGGACCTTTCCACACCACGGTCGCTTATCCGGCAATGTCCAAGAAATAGCACAGCCCTTTATACTCAAGACCAATGATAATTCCGCTAACCCTGGGACTATGCAAATTTCCCTTGCTATATACTGAATGGCAATGCATGTACACGTACTCCATTATTTTTAGAATATCATCCTACCTAGTGTATCATCAATATACACAAACTCACAACCACTCCGATGCTACTGCACATGGCCAGTGTGACCAGTCAGTTTGATACGAAATGAGTATACAGACGTGGATGTTGTAGTCTAACCATCTCCAAATCAAAGAGCAAAACAAGAAATACAGCAACTGAAACCAGAGAGGGGAAGTTTGTTTGGTCATTCTGTTGTTCCATCATGTTGTAGACTGTTCTGCATTGTACTGCGCGCACATATCTTGTTATCCAGTGAGTAGATGCCTGTTTTCTTATATAAAGGGTGCCGATTGGCACCCCTCGTAGCATCGCGCACACTGGTATCTTTTAATTCAGTAAGTAGGAAAGCTGGCTCCTTAGAAAGGGTGCTCCGTTCGTACCTACCAAAGCTTTGTGCAGTGAGCACATAATAGTGTTATTCTGTGAGTAGGATGACTGGCTTCTTATGAAAGGTTCTTTTTTGGCTCCCATCGAACCCATGCTTTCCACAGCCTGGGTTTATTGTTTATTTTGTTATTGTTGAATAATTAGGAATGAGGATGTTTAAAAAAAATATGGACGGACTTCCATTCCGCGAGGCGAGTGGACGTCCTACAATTGTAGGACTTCCATTCCGGGAGGCGAATGGACGTCCTACAATTGTAGGATGTCCATTCCGGGAGGCGAATGGACGTCCTACAATTGTAGGACTTCCATTCCGGGAGGCGAATGGACGTCCTACAATTGTAGGACTTCCATTCCGGGAGGCGAGTGGACGTCCTACAATTGTAGGACGTCCATTCCGGGAGGCGAATGGACGTCCTACAATTGTAGGATGTCCATTCCGGGAGGCGAATGGACGTCCTACAATTGTAGGACTTCCATTCCGGGAGGCGAGTGGACGTCCTACAATTGTAGGACTTCCATTCCGGGAGGCGAGTGGACGTCCTAAAATTGTTTCTTCAACCCCAATGACAATGGACTTTGAGATGCAACTATAGCTGCAGATGGATCGACTTTTATCGAATGTGTGTGCGAGGCAAAACTACCGATGTTTGTCTCCACGTAGTTAATTGATTGTCACTGCGCACTCGCATCGCTACGGGAAACACCTGCTACCGTGCGCCACAGGTGTTGAGCACAAGCACCATGTTCATTTTTTTGTCATGCGTTCTCATTGGGCGGCGCTCCATCTGCTCAGCTATCGCCTAAATGTTAAGAATGAAATAATACTGTGTTATCTTTTACGCAATAAGATTAGATAAGACTTGCAAAATGTTCGGCTGCATTGGTTGATCTTGCAACGCAGGGCTAGTCTCTTTTCAAGCGCGGAATTGCACGAATACAGCGAAAAACCCATGGCTGCGGTGTAAAAAAAAAAATGCCGGTGCAAACGATCTATAGAGGAGCCATATGGAGGACAACTCTTTTTCGAGTGGTCCTCCATTTACAGTGTTGTTCACTCCTTTGAAGCGGTTGTGGGTTTTTGGAGCGATTTTGGAGAGTGAATTATTTGGAGTGGTCTAAAGCTGGGCACGTTTCCATCCCTATTGGTGGAAGACAGCAAACCAAGGCTGACAAATTGAAAAGAGTCTGCTGAAGTACTGGCATAAGGCTTCATCCCTATTGGTTGTAAGCTGCAAGGCAAGGCTGACAAAACAAAACTGGTAGGGATAACACTATGAACATCTAAACCATGAAAAGGGGGTGAAAATGTCATTTAGCCATGAAACTAAAAAGTCATTGTGATTTCACAGTGCATTTTACAGTGAATTTACCGTGAAAAAAATCGCTTCTCTGACCTGATAAGGACATCTTCGGGTCACTAAAGAGACAGTGTGAATATCTAGGATGGCAAGCTCCAGCCTCTGGGGATGGCTAATTCAATTACAAGTAGGGACCACCAGTACTGTATTGTGTCCTTGGACCTGTCACTGTCACTCCCAGAGATACTTCTAAATTGCCTCTAGCCATTTACCACCAGGAATGTGGCCTTGGAGACCACTGGTGAAAACACCTTGAAAATGACTTAGCTAACTGTGTATATATACCACGAAATAGGGGTGAAAACATGGTGAATATTCTTTTCACGGCTAAATGACGTTTTCACCCCATTTTCATCGTTTAGATGTTCATAGTGTAACCTCTGTCATGAACGTTTTCGTCTCTGTTTGGCATAAGCCTGGTCAAAACAATAATACTTGATACTAGTGATTATACTTGTGATATTAGTATAAATAAAGAAAGTATATAATTATTGAGATGCACAATGCATCGCTATGGACATTTCCAAGCGTGTATTTATAGCACCCTATGTCTGGTCTTGGCACGCTAAGGGTTTCTTAAGCATCATTGACGTACTCGTAAGTGTCGCCGACAGATAAGAGGGCGGTCCACCTTAACGCTCACATGCACCATGGTCAGGCTTCGTCCGTCACAAAAAAGACACCTCGAAATACTGGTCCACGGTTGATCGGTGAATCCGAAGGTTTTAATTGTCCCATTCAGGGCAGTGAATTCACGAAGAAATTGTTTCTTCAACCCCAATGACAACATTGACTTTGAGATGCAACTATAGCTACAGATGGATCGGCTTTTATCGAATGTGTGTGCGAGGCAAAACTACTGATGTTTGTCTCCACGTAGTTAATTGATTGTCACTGCGCACTCGCATCGCTACGGGAAACACCTGCTACCGTGCACCACAGGTGTTGAGCAAAATCACCATGTTCATTTTTTGTCATGCGTTGCCCTACTTACGTGGTGTATATACATGTACAGCGTAACCAATCTCCTTTTGATCATGGTACATGTACAGTATTACCTGCCAGTGCTCAAAGAATGATCTAGAAGAATAGCACACTGATGCCGCATTTCCAGGGGACATTCCAGGGGGCCGAAACTCACCGCGAGCACGGTAACTTTTTCCTATTTCAAGTCCGGAGGAAAGGCACGAGTACAGCGCGTCTCCAAAGTCGTGAATTCGAGAGAAAACCCCTCCATGGAAAAACAAATCAACCAGTTCAGTTCTATACATGAAAAACAGATTGCATATCGCATTTACCGTCAATGCGAGAGTGTGACTATATAGTAGAACGACACACTGCAGCGACACTTACACTTTGATTTTAATTTCAGCACAAAGACTATATAAAACGCAGTCGTGAACTCGAAAGTCGCAATAATATTGTTAACGTCTCCGTTTACTTGTGTTTATTTCACTGGATAGTTGAAACTATAGCGGTGATCATTCGTCCCTTAACAATAAACCATGTAACACAGGTAACGTCAATAGCTACGGCTACGGATTGGAGCAGTATAACGTCTATGCCTGTGGCTTCTGGCAATGACTCCTCCAAGGTACAGGGAGGCGAATGGACGTCCTACATTTGTAGGACTTCTATTCCGCGAGGAGAATGGACGTCCTACAATTGTAGGACTTCTATTCCGCGAGGCGAGTGGACGTCCTACAATTGTATGACTTCCATTCCGGGAGGCGAATGGACGTCCTACAATTGTAGGACTTCCATTCCGCGAGGCGAATGGACGTCCTACAATTGTAGGACTTCCATTCCGTTAGGGGAGTGATTCATGAAATCAATGAAGATTGTAAGGGGCTGGAAAAAAGCAAAGATTTAATCCAATTTTTAGGCCGAAATGTTAACTTTCCAATTACAGCTGCATGATCCAGTCAAATATGTGTGTCCCTGCCGTCTTTGATCGCGAAAAAATGTCGGAATTTTACTTTAGTCACTCTTTTCTGAAATGAACATTCAGATTTAACTGTGTGTAATTAATTCTTGGGAATAATGTTTGAAATTCGTTGGGCAGATCTTTATTAAGAGTGCTTTATTTGTTTCCGATGTGAAATACGGTGCCGCTAAACGTTTCGATTCGAGACGTATTTTAATCTGTTTTTCTGTCTTTTTTATTGGCCATTTGCTGTGTTTTTTGACTCAGCACGTTATCAACATGGTAATGACAGGTAGCCGCCATCTTTGTTCCATTATTTACTACCATAGAGAGCGCAATTTTTGGAGACCATAAAATTCTCTTTTTGGACGGACCATGTATACCAGCTTTCTGTGCATGCTACCTAGTCTACATGCAGAGAATCATGAGCTACACGCATTGTACATTGGAATTATGGAAACCTTAAAGCCCGTCAAAGCATTACTTCAAACTAACCCTAAATGTACCTAAGAAAAAACTAATAATATTTTGGTTGGTATCTGCTAAGACAGAGGGCGCTATATTAATTTAACGGTATGTGAAGGCCGTGAACTTTCGGGTTATCGCGCATGAGCAGATGTATGTTCGGACCCTACTAGATTTCTTCAAATCGATAACCATGGCTAAAAAGTACTCGATTCAATTCGGTATATAAGCGAAGCGCGACCTGTAAGTTGTTAAGTTTAAGGGTCGGAGGTGAGAGCGCCACCCGTCGTGTTTGGGGTTCACGACTTAATACGTCCCCCACCCTTTCAGAAACGATTGTGCATTGTGCAATTGTGCATTTGCTCGAAAAATTAAAGATAGAAAAATAGTACACAGAATCGCTTAGATTTTTTAGATACAGGCCTTTTGCTCATCTAATGATCATTTTTTTTTTCAAAACAACGTCAAGCCAATAAGTTATGCCGTTTAATAATGGCGCCCTCTCTTGACAATGAATTACTGTTGTCACGTGATCAACACCAGGAAAGATGGCGGATAATACTTGACATGTCACGATAAAGGCTGGGCTTAGAAATTCCTCATACTCAGTGAGTATTTCCCCCTCCTCTTCTCGGTCTTATTGGGCATTGTTTTTCACATAAGCCATATGCATACACCGATTTATCAGTGAATGGAATTTCGAATTCATTGTTAATTGAGCGAAAACGATAAGTAAGGATTAGGCTGCTTTGTCGTTGCGTTAAAATAATTTGGTAAGAATAAAACGGGGAGGGGTGTTGACTGTTGGTATTGATGGTAGGCGCATATTATTTACATGTATGTAGTGTGTGTACAGTGGTACTACAGTACTGACTACTTACTAGTCCGAGTAACTTGGACCCTTACAATCGCCCTTTTTAAAAATATTGAGGTTTCAGGCGATGTAGGGTCCAAGGAAAACTGCTAGGAAACCCTGTATAACTGTGTAAGTAACTATGTCGTTCGAGTTCGACTCCATGACTACCCCCGACCAAAACCCCAAGATTTTACGCTGAAAACACCCGTGAAACCAGTATTGAAATCAATGATTCTCACTTAATGCAAAGATAGTCCGAGTAACTTGGACCCTTACAATTGGCCTTTAAAAAAAAAAAATGAGATTTCGGGCGATAGTATAAACTATATTATTATTACTTATTACTATTAGGGTCCAAGGAAAACTGCTTGGAAACCCTGTAAGTAACTATGTGTTCGACTCCATGACTACCCACGACCAAAACCCCCAGATTTTACCCCTAAAACACCTGTAAAACCAGTATTGAAAATGAAATCAGTGATTCTCACTTAATCTAAAGATGGGTGCGTGGGACGGTTTCACGGGTGTTTTCGGGGTAAGATGGGTGCGTGGGACGGTTTCACGGGTGTTTTCGGGGTAAAATCTGGGGGTTTTGGTTGGGGGTAGTCATGGAGTCGAACACATAAGTATTATATTATGCATCATGCAACTTCGTCAGGGTGATCGATGGTGAGCGCTGTTTGAAACTCATTTAAGTCCAAGCTGAAACATGTTTGTAAACAAGTGGAGTAGTGAGTTCAAGTACATGTACCATACTTTAATTGGGGTCCCAAAATGTCATTTCCCTCTTACAAGTCTGAGTACTGTAGATCATAGATGTATCGCATGCTCAAGCCAATCATCTGATCAATGGAAAGTGCCCTCCTTGCAACATTTCTTAATTCGTGCCTTTCTTTTGTGTCCAACTTTGGCACAGTGTTATTGATGACACAAGTGAATAGTGATGCGGAGTTGTACATATATTTGTATTTTGTAAGTAAGTCCTGCAGTCTGCAGATGAAGTCACTACGGCACTAGTTTACTACAATACTAGTTGTGAACAATCAAAATGTTGCAATATCACATGAAGCTTGAGGAAGATGCTTAAGAAGTTAAGACTTAAGAGATACCTGGAGATATGCAGCAGTTAATGGTTGAATGCTTCTGACTGGCGCCCCCACCCCGGCAAAGACTAGTCAACTATTTTGGAAGGCTGCCATCTAAGGGCTGGATAGCTCAGATGGTTAGACTTACAATGTAGAGCATTGGTACACAAACCAGAGGTTGTGGTCCAGGCAGTCTTGTCAAAACTTTCTGTATGATACCGTTTCACTCATTAATCTTTCTCTGGTTCTTGATTCTGTCTCTCTATCCAGGAATACTTGGCACTCCTGTCTCCGGTGTTTTCCCGACTTGGAGGGCACCATGGTATAATAGCGACGAGGAACCGAGCGATCTCTGGCTAACTGCTGGTTAGTTGGAGGGCATTAACAAAGCCGTCATGTGTGAGTAATATTTGTTTGCAAATCCGGGGTACAAATTGGGCCAGTGACCCAATACCTGGGAATGCTTTCACTGCCCCCCCCAAAAAAAAATCAGATTATTTGGATCGTGATTTGAATCGCGATTCAAATTCTACTTGTTTGTGTATTTGAATACAATTACATGTAAGGCGATTATTAGTGGGATTTGAATCGCGATTCGGACTCCACCATTAGCAAGGTTTGTCTAAACCATCGCGTTTATTTGCCGCGCGGTGTGTTAAGGAATGTTCCGCTGAATCGCACTGTTTTGTTTTAATCCCACAATGCACTGCTCGGCTCGCACTCTGACTGACAGGAAGTCTTGTGCTTGTTTGTCTCCCTGCATGGGCCACCCTCAAGGACACACCCACCATTTGATCCCAATAGGCTTGCGATTTGTTGTCCTGTGTGAACGCTGGCCCCCAAAAACCTTGGTTTTTGAATTCTGATTATTTGCAGTGTGAACAACCCTAATAACAGTTTGAATGACCTAGGGGGCCATTCCCAAGTGGCCCAGCTAGCCAGTTGGGAAAAAAAACCCCGATACTGACAGCCTTCATAGACAATACAACCTCTTATGGTATAGCAACCTTCTTCCAATCGATTGTTCCAAGAAAACATGCAAGACCCAACGAACGACTTGGACTGAGCAGAACCCAGAACACCTCTCTGTCTGGATGTGTCCTCCATTCATAAGGGTTAGACAATGCTGTACTTTTGTCAAAAATTAAAATGACAGCTGACCCACAGGAAAACATGGGCCAGTTGAAAAGTTGAAAAGTCGAAAAGTCAGTCCCTTTGCAATTTAAAGGTCAACTGCAATGCATTTTGGATTTCTGTTTTATTATTTCAAATAATACTGTGGTGTCAGTCAAATACTTTCATGCAAATAATTTCAATGTTAAACTTTGGGAAAGAGGGTAAACACTTTACAGTATTAAAGTTTGGAAGGGGGAGCAGCCACGCCCCCATGGAGGCTGTCCTTGATGACATCATGGGAGGACAACCCGGTCCAGCACTCTTGTCGTGGAAGTGTTATATTGTACAATGTATGTTGGTATATTACAAACAGTCAGTGCAAGTTTTTCAAGAGAACCGATTTCAGGAGTAAATATTGACAAATTTGTTGACAACTTGACATGCCTGCAAGATTAGTTTGTTTGAAGATTGCAGCAATGGAATCAACGTGTATTCCCTGACAATCGTAGAATAAGCTGCATTTGGAAATTTGGACGTCAAAAATGGGGCTGTAGACATGCTCATGATAATCAGACCTGTCAAAGTGTGCAGTGCAGCGTCCTTTTCAAAGCTTGCTTTCACGGAGGCCATTCGACCTGACAATAAAAGCGATGCACTGGAACGTGTCAGGGAACTACTCCGATTACTGGCACATGTCAGTGTTTACTGCCTTAGCAGGGAAAACAATTTCTGTGTTCACCCCATGAGTGACGTAAAGAACAGCGCCCTCAATATCTACGGGAATGATTTTTAAGTTAGAAATAAATTCAAATAACCCTAAAGCACACAAATAACTTTTGATCTGAGATAATAATTGTAACAGTGATTTGATTTAAATGATTGATTAATTTTTATTATTTAATATTTGCCAAATCATGATTTTCAATGTTGGGGTCTTCAGATGGCCTTCAAGTTTGGTGGCCTGGCTTGAGATGCTGTATGACATGCTTTTGACTTTTAGTTAGAGGTAGCTTTACAGCAAGGAGTGAGGATTCACTCTGCCTTTGAGAAAGGTCCTGCTAGGATCAAAACGTCAGGCCCACTAAATTTTGAGATTTGCATTTTTGTAACTTTAGTCAGTAAGCAGTTTGCAACATTTTTAGTGAGGAGATAAATCACCATGGTTGCCTGGGAAAAGCATGGGGGCAACAGGCTTTGTAATTTACTAAATCAAATAAAATCCAATCGTCCAATCCAATCGTCACAACCTTAGATAGGGTGACTAGTTGCTTCCTTGATAATGAAATCTTGCTGTGCTGATAATACTAATAGTAATAGCATGGAACACATAGCTTACATGTACATGTACATGTGTATACACTGTACATGTACACATGTACTGTAGGTCCTACTCAAAGAGTGATGTACATGTATCTCAACCTTGAATCTTACTTTATGTACATGTACCAGTAATCAGTACATGCTGTGTGCACATTGAATTGATTAACGGTATTGTACATGTACATGTACATGTACATTGTACAATACATGTACGCATGCATTGTGCACTGCATACACACATACATACATGTATAGGTTTTGATTTCTGGCAAAACCAATTTGTTTTTTTGTGGTACATGTACATGTACAATGTAGGTCTGGAAAGGGTATGATAAAAAAACACCAGAGAAAATATTGTGGAGTAACTTAAGAATCCATCTGTGATTATTTTATTCAGTAGAGGAAAAATCCAAAGATAAGCTTTGCGCCCAAAGGGTAACTGTAGATAATGGGCCTGCTGAGTTCTATTCACTGGCAACTTGTTATCTGGCCCAGTTTCCAGAACAAGGAAACAATGAATGCAGAATAGGCTGTTGATAGGATCATTTCACTTGTCTCTCCTGATCATGTTTTGGACCCTCAATTTTACAGTTCAATCTAAAACCACTTCACGCCGGGACCTCTAAATTCAGTAGATGTAGCCTAAGTCAGACATGTATACCGAAACTCTGTACCTCTGCATACCGGTATGGGTACTGTACATGACATGCACTACTGTACATGTACATGTACATGTACATGTACAACAACAAGTACATGTACATGTACATGTACATGTACTGTACAGTGTACATGTAGTCCAGGTACATGTACTGTACTGTACATGTACTCAGTACTGTACAACTTACAGACATATCATGTGCAAGTATCTGTATGGAGTACAAGCCCTTCAGTGGCCAAGTTGCATGAAGGGTTTTGTTTTGCATGGCCGTGTTTGCTGAGAGAGTCGATGTCACCTCGCTTCTGCCGCTGGGAGTGGGATGGCGGCCCAGGATGACAGTCCCTGATTACCTCCATTAGTATGTTGGGTGCACACAGAGCCTGCACAGACAGGCTGGGGGCTGAGGAGGGCTCTTGAGGGACAAGGAGGGCCACGCATTGGACAGGTCACAGATACACACACGTACATGTACACTGTACCTTTACATGGAGAGTACATGTACATACGTACTGTACAATGTACATTTACTATGGGGAATGGTACATTCGTACACATCATGTTCACATTGTCTGATGGGTTCAGCCTGAGGTTTTTTTGTTTGTTTTTTTAGAAAACAAATTCGATTTACATACCCCTGTAGCGTACCCCCCCCCCAGTATAACACTGCATGCCTACATGTATATGCCGACATGCCTATATATGCATGTACCGGTACATAAAAGCCATGTTCATGGTTACAAGGAAATTACATTACATGTGTACATGTACATTGTACAGTACAAGTTTGTACACGTACAGACGTACATGTAAATGTTGCATTTGTACACTGTACATTATGTACCGGTACTTCGACATACATAAACATACATGTACCCTTTTTCCAAAATGTCAAATTTTACATTACTGGCATGACTGGCGTACTGGTACAAGTACTTTGACATACCCCTTTTCCAAAATGTCAAATTTTATACATGTATTACTGTACAATTCAGTAATTGTAAGTTTTGTAACCACATGTTCTGTTTTTTGGTTTTACAGTACTTACACATTTTATCCACTTCATCACAGTTCCACTTCCATGTTGTACAGTACTGTACATGTAGCTGTTTCCTGCTTTCTCCTACATTTGTGTACATGTACATGTACATGTTCTTTTAACCTCAAAGAGCCGGGGGAAAGGGGGGATTCTGCCCCCCCCCCTCTATTTTTTTTTTTATAGTGTCTCAGTGTTGAGGCTTTATGACTTTTTGGGTAATCTTCTTGAGGCACATTTTGACCTCAACTTTATTAAAATTGGAGTAGCCGTGCTTAGTGCCGTTCTCTGACAATGAACTTTTTTCAGGGCCATGGTATAGTTTGACTGAATTTTTTCCATTGACTTTTACATGTACACTACGTACATAAAAGCATAGCATCCAAGGTGCATAGGTAGGGTATTTCTTTTCAGGAATTCTTTGGTATAATTACTTAATAAGCTCATTGATGTTGCTGTATGCAATTATTAGTTCTTCGTGTTTCATTCTCTTTGAGGGTTTGTGAAAAAATGCTTTGTAACTGTGAAAGTTCTTCCTTAATATGGTAGACCAATTGCGTGACCACTAGTGTTTACATGCCATCACATAGTGGGTATTTGTTCATCTCATTTGGCACAGAGAGCGATGGAAATATACATGTACAAAGAAGAATGTGGATAGTATGATTAGTCTTCTTTGCTTATTTCCTCTCCTGTTCTGCAACAAATGAGATGCAAAAATACTCACTATAAGTCATGTGATGGCATGTAAACATTGGTCGGGCAATCGGTCTATTGAACAAGGACACCGTTATTTACATAAATGTACACCGATATAAATACGTTTACATATTTACATGTACCGGTACATACACACATAACGGTACAATGTATATGCAAATTAAATTACACACATGTACATGTACATGTATGTGTACCGGTATAATGTAGGTGCAGTATGCACATGTACACTGTACATGTACAGTACACTATGTACATTGTACATGTACATGACTGTACACTGTACATGTACACTATGTACTGTACATGTACATGTGTACATGTACATGTGAAAGTAAGTACCTACATGTTTTTTTTACATACATGTACATGTACATGTGAAATGTGAATTGATGGCTTTTACATGTACATGTACGTATACAGTGCATGTACATGTACTGTATGCATGGTCAGTAAAAAATGTACAACTACAAATGTACACACTGTATACCGGTACACTTCACAGTACAGTACACACTACACAGGACATAATTATCTGTGTACTACCGAGTACATGTATGTACCATACTGTACAGTATATATTACGTTTGAGTCATTTTACAATTTTAATATAAAACTACATGTACAGTACCCGTACTTACATACATGTACTAAGTACTGTTCAGTATACATGTACATGTACATGTACATGTACTGTACCAGGCACATGTACAGTACTTATACGTGTACATGTTATGATGTACTGTACATGTACATGATGTAAGTACATAATTATACTATACAGTACTATACAGTACATATTGTAATCATCCTCATTTGCTATGATAACATTCTTTGTTTACACATGGGTGGATACTTTGCTGCAGATCAATAACGGAACTGATTATTAGTGACTGCAAGCACACGGACCGTACAGTACATACAGTACACATATGCAATACACAGTGTACAATCATGGAGCTACTTATCGTAATACAGTGTACATGTAGCTCCATGTACATGTGAAATGTACATTGTACATGTACAATTACACTATAATATGTAGGAACATCAAGTGCTTACGGTACACATGTGCATGCATACAGTACATGTACATGTACAATGTACACTGTACATGTACTGTACTACTCATTGTACTGTACATGAACTTGTGCAGTGTTACATGTACAATGTACACTGTACAGTGTAGTACTTTAAATGTACATGTAGTCATGTACCCCTGGTACATGTATATTACAAGTTACAAATGTACATGTACACACATGTATTACATGTACTGTACAATACATTGATGTTTACACCGTACATGTACTTGTACATTGTACATGATGTCATTAACTCATTTCTTTTAATACCGTAAATTATGAATAGGGCCCTAATCATGTTCTTTGTGGCGGGTTTTTAAAAACTCTGTTTGATGTGCAAACAACATGTACAGTACTTAAAAACCAATGTTTGTGATGTACATGTACATGTTGTACATATGTACATTACCCGGTACATGTACATTACATGTAGCATTATTGTATACATGTACATGTACATGTAAGATCTTAAGTTTGCATGTGTGCCAGTTACAGTACAGAATGCATCAAAGCATCACCACATGTATGCAAATAATAGGCATGTCATGTAATTGACGAAGGATGCACTGTATTTAAATTACTCAACAGGAAATTAAGTCAGACTTGGATTCAAAACACTACTACCAATCTATGTGCAGTGTATTTTGTGTATAGAATACATTGAGGAAAGTAGTCCTCATACTGTACAATACATCTACATGTACAGTGCATTGCGGCATGTGATAACAAAGGCTTGAATTGTAAGTAAAATGCATTTAAATAAAGTTTTGGTTGCAGTTTTGTGATTCTGTTTGAATAAGTAAACTGGCACTTTGCCAACCCCGCCCAAAACTTAGATTCTAAGCTACATGTATGTAAGTGTAACTACATGTAGGGCCCTACTGTGCATGTATGATGGACACACATCCTTAGCCATAGGCTAGCCCATGCCATGTACAGTGTACATGTACATGTACAGTATACAATACATGTGTACATGCCCATGGATACACATTGAGGTGGCTGATATCATCAAGTTGGTTGTACCATGGAGCTATAAAATAGCTCCATGGTTGTACTTTGTACTTATTTGTAGTTTGTAGCAACATGTACCCACCCCTGTATACGGTTCAATTCCTCTGTTTAGGAACACATCCTGCAATTGTCCTTATGTATTAATAAAAAATATACATTGTTTCCTTTTTACTGTCCTGTACAATGGTATACAATGTATGTATACATGTACATACTTGTACAAAACAAATGTACATGTACATGTACTGTGTGTACATGTACATGTGCGTGTACATGTACATGTACAGTACAGTATGTAAATTGTAATGTACATGTACATGTACAGTCAGTGTATGCACATTTACATGTACAGTGTACGTACAGTGTGTGAGTGACGAACAGAAGTGCATGACTTTTTTCATGCAGTATTGCAGTATTACTGTACAGTGTACACTGTACAGCAGCCTGCCATGTTTTTCTACAAAATACATACATGTTGTACGTGTACATGTACGTGGGTCTACAGTATATTGCTTCTGAAACAATTCAGGAAGGAACTCTTACTGAGACAGGAGAGCATTTGGGATTTCAGTTCTTTGGTAAGCCTGATGGAATCGGCTTGAAAATCGACACAACAGTGACATACTTTGACCTTTTAATGTGCATTGCTGGCATGATGCATTAACAAGTACATGTACATTGTGTACACTGCACATGTACAATGTACCGGGGGTATGTACTATGTACACTTTGCAAGAAATGTTGTTTGTTATTGAACTCAGTGTATTGTTAATTGCATCCCATTCCCAGCCTGGAAGGTTTCTGGGAATTTTGCCCTTGATCCTTCAACATTTCAATGCGTCTGAATTTCACATTGTGATTAACCTCTTTTCTTCCTCTTTTCCTCCTTCCCCTATTAATTGTTGACAGCCGAAATGCAGGATTTGGCAGCAATGGAACGGTCCAACAAGGAACGGGCTGATATCGTGATCAGATATGACAAGGTAATGTATGCAAGCTTTGCGCTTAAGGTTTTTTTAACTAGCCCACCGGGCTAGTTATTTGAGTTTTTTGCTAGCCCGCAGCAAGTTTTACTAGCCCTGTATAATTAATATTGAATTTAATACAAGGTTATTAGGTCAAGTAAAACAAATTATTAGTTTCTACTTTCTCATCCCCGCCCGCATTGTTTTTTGCCTCCACACCACTGCCGACTTTTTACTAGTCCGTCGTCAGGCTAGCAAAGTGGGTCATTTTACTAGCCCGCAGCTGTTTTTACTAGACAATGACCATCGGGCTAGTGCTAAGGTCAAGCCCTGGTACATGTATGTGTAGTGTGTACAGTGTACAATGTACACACACTGTGTTATAATCGTAAGCATGTTTTGTATGACGTACAATGTACACTGTGTGCATACATGTACAAAGACAAAGGACATGTGATGTAAACATCTGATGGGGTTAGGTACCAGACCTGCAGTCTATTTTCACCAAACTTACATTATACATGTACGGTCAACCGTCAATCGCAAGACAATGAGCGACTAACAGTACATGTCCGATGGGTTATCATTCGTAATTTGAGTTACGATGCATCGTAAGGCTCTGTGAAATCCACCCCTGAACAATTAGTGTAGCATCAGCAATCAAGGTGAGCATCCTTTATCGTGACACGCAAACTTTACATGTACAGTGTACAAACTTTACAATACATGTACTGTGGTGTTCAAACTTTACACGTACATGTAACACCCATAGTCCCACACATGATTGCCAATTGTAGCACACTACTGTATGTATGTCAATGTGCATGTTCTATTCATGTGCATGTTTGTAGAAGCACTCAAGACCAGATCATTGCATTGAGTGTACACTGTTGACATTTGGTGACCCGGGGATCAACCTCACTGGTCCCCTCCCCCACCCCCTGATACATGTACATTGTACCTGTGATACTTTGTGCGCGTTACTGTAAATGGCTGCCAGTTAAAATTGGTTGCCAGACCTAGTCAGGTGACTCAGGTCCCTACTTACCGAGACTACAGTATCTGAATTCATTGGCTATACACGGCCTCAAATTTCATACGAGTCTATGGAAACCTCTGTTTGCATTGTACTCGTCTACATGTACTGTACATGTACATGTGTTGCTAGCAGCTAGCCACTTTTATAAAAGGGAAATAGCCTAATGACTCTAGCCTCCCTAATTGTTCTCAAATCCATCTCTTACTACATGTGTACCATAAATAATACTACATTATGCAAGCTGATTATTTCCTGCTGCCAGTCAAATTCATTTCGCTATTATTATTTCCTTATGTGCATGTACTGTGTACATTATACAGTAGCTGTAATTCCCCCCAAATGCCAGCATACAATGTAGGCTACATTGTACTGTACATGTACATGTATGTACATCTCTACATGTGGTCCTTTGCTGCCAAAACACTGGATGGCAGTTGCAGTATGACCCGGTATTCATAGGAGAATCAGCCGAAATAAAAAATGAGTTGTATTGCTATCTGCTTTTGAGAAAGGTCCTGCTAGGATGGAAACATCTATATACATGTACTTGTTCACAATCCCAGCGTTACAGTTGTGACATGCTGAGTGTTTTTGTCTTCGTTGGACCGTTGATAGAGAGCAATTATCCGGTCGTTTTCCCTTCAACGTAAATCACATTTCAATCAGCCTTCTCCCTCGGAGAAAAAAACATTGCGATTACAGTCCACGGTAGTTAGTCTATGAGGGACGCTAGATGTGAGCGACGGTTATTAATGGAGATAATTGGGTGGAGCTTGCAGCTGAGGGCTTTGATAACCTTGTCCCAGTTGGGACATTGTTGCTACATGTCTCCCAGCGCTCCTTTGTCAACAAAGTCAAAAGCTACTCTCTTTGCTCTTCATCCGTCCTGCCACCTTGCCTTCAGCAACCACCCCCCCCCCCCCCCCCCCGCCTCCCGCCTCCCGCCTCCCGCCTCCCGCCTCCCACCTCCCGTCTTCCGCCTCCCGCCTCCTCGGGTGGAAGAGGGGGAGCCATAACAATCAAAGTACGATTTCAATCTTCTCGAGGAAGTTGGCTTTTCTTATTTGAGTATCGCTGCCGTCTGTTCGCTGAAGCAAGTGGCTGGCTAGGTGTTGAATGTACTGTGTACAGGTACAGTGTTACCTGAAATGTCCATGTGCTGTACTGTATTTGTGTACATGACTGTGTGCATACGTATACATTTATTGACCCTTGATTTTGTTGATTGAACAGACCTCCTTGTTCTCCATAGAAGGCCTCATTTGGCAATTTGAAAGCCTGGATGCCACAGAAATGACTCTGATGTTGAGTGTACAGGTGTACTGTATTATCAATAGCATTCTATACATTTGTACTCGTGTACACTACACATACCGGTACTGTACACGTACACGACTACATGTACATGTACATGTACGTGTACAGTTGTGCTACATGTATATGTTTGATATTGTGCAATTCAAGGAAATCTACTGAGAATTACTCATGTACATGTACACTCACTGGATCTGGGGCCGTTTTTCCTTATAAATGTGAAACAAAACAAAATAAGCAAATTTTTTTTTCTCTCTGTTGGAAAACAGAGTTTTGATCACGGAAGAATATTTGAAAATGCCATGTAGTTTTTTGCTTCTTAGATTTGTTTTTTAGTCTATAATCAGTTTGCAACAAGTCTTGCAAATGCAGGTTCTTCAATCCAATTTGGACCTAGTGAATAGCAGGTGAGCGATGTTGTTCCCAGAGACAGGAAGGCAGTCCTTCTGCTGGAAGCCTTGTGTATGGTTGATATGATTTAACCTTAAATCCCCTGGCCTTGCTTCTGGGATGCCCTGTGACTCTTGACCAAATCCCCTCTCCTCTGCTTTAAGTCCCCACTGATACATGTGTACATGTACCGGTATTTAAAAAAAAAATCCGAGTAGCTCAAAGGATTGTAGAGGATGTTTGTACTGTGCATGCAAAATTACATGTGCTTGAAGGATGGTAACAGGTTTTTGTGATTGAACTCTTTTAAGGGTGAAGAATAGGTTTGGCCATGGCATGTACAGTACTGATAACTGTTCCAATGTACTGTACGTGTACACTGCACTATGGTATTTTTATCCCCTCACCAGCATCCCTCTCCACACTACATAAGCCCCACTCCCAGTTGGTATGGTATCCAGCATTCTCCTGAAGACGAGCAGAGTATACAGTTCGAAACGTCGAGTTCCTCCGGTTCTTTTCAGAACCACACTTACTCACAAAAGAGAATTTACATGGTGTCTCCGCAAACCTATTTATCCTGGTATTTTTACATGTACATGTAGGTACATGTACACTGCATAGTGCATACATGTACATACAGTAATAAGTATGTACAAGTGAATCTTACATATTTCTCATCCCAGTGTTAAGATAAACCGCTAAACAATTTTGTTTCCACCAGTCTGGTTGGAAACATTACATTAGCTTTCAGTGGGGGGTGGGGCACCGTAGACAAATGGCACGGCACAAAATCGTTGGCACATGCTACAATTGTGTGATGGATGAATGTCTGCGACAAGTCTGAAGAATGAAATGCAATGACCAACTGATGTGCATGGATATATGATGGATGAACATTGTACATGGTAAACACACATCAGTACTTGTCTTCATTCCAGCATGCTTTCTCCTAAGTTACCGTACCAGTCAATAATAAGTAGACTCCACACAAAAGTCTTTTCGTGAATATATTTTTGTGAAAGGACTTTTGTGTGGAGTCTACTTATTTTGTACTGGTACGGTAACTTATGTAGGAGAGAGCATGCTGCAATGAAGACAAGTACTGATGAGTGTTTAATGTTTATCATGTACAATGTTCATCCATCATACATGTGTATCCATGCACATCAGTTGGTCATTGCATTGCATACATGTATGCAGAACTTTGCACATCCACATGTACATGTACCGGTACTGGTACATGTATATAACTGTACCTACATGTACTGTATACTTGTACAAAAAAACTCCAAATACTGGTAGTTTGTAAATCCTGTCAAATCAATGTACATGTACAGTACATGTACATGTACATGTACATGTAGTGTACATGTATTTGGTAGATCTAAGCTTGAGTGGATCATAATACTGTGCATGTGTATACAGTGTACATGCATCTGCATACACGTACATGTACAGTGTACATGTACATGTATGGTACACACAAATGATCATACATGTATTGCATAGCCCGAGCACAGGTGCCGTTAATTTCTGAGTTACATGTAGTAACCTGCTCCTCTCGAGTTCTTCACGCTATCGCCTTACCCGCAGTGACAGAGAGGCACTAGTGCAATTGCAGCGAGCATGCGACAGTACCTCGGTATGTGAGGTAAACAGCCCCAGCCAGCGCCTCTCGTCCGTCATACCCCTCCCCACCCCTCACCCAAACCCCTGTCCCCTTGGCCATGGATTTAAGGGGAACAGCTCGTGAGCTTGATTGATTTTTGTCGCCGGGTGAAAGTCTTCTATTAGATTAAGCCTCATGCTCCCAATTTGCCAACTGGTGTCTGTGCAGCATAGGGATTACTGTTGATTGTTGAACGGGAGCTGTTTGTGGCACGGAAAAAGAATTTCATTCTCCTTCCCTCCACTCCCTCCCTTCCTCCCTCTTTCCCCCAAAGAAATTTATTTACCGTACATGTATATCATTTACATGTAGGCTTATGCATACATGTACATGTACATGTATACACAACTGTACATGTACAATGGATATGTAAATATGTACAGTACTGTACATGTACACTGTACATGTACCGGTAGGTCAGTAGTACATGTGTACATACCGTACATATACATGCAGTACTGTACCGGTATTACTGTACACACGTACATGTACATGTACATGTATTGTATGCGTACGTATACATGTATACATGTACAGTACGTACATGTATATGTACATGGTACTACATATACATACATGTACACACAGTACAGTACATGTACATGTACAGTACATGTGTATGTGATATGTTGTACATTGTACATAACGTGTAGTATACATGTACATGTATGAACTGCAGGTACCGGTACATGTACCGGCACATGTACATGTTAAGTGATTAATTTATCCTATGATTGTGAAGTCACACATTAGTTCCAGTACTTGTATTACTCGTATTCATGTTTCATGAACTGGAAGACAGCACACCCTGAGTGCTTTTACTGTACATGTACATGTTCAATACTCTGTACTGTAAATACTTAAATAGACTGCATGAGTAAATAATTGATTAAAACTTCAAAAGTAAAGTACCGGTACACTGTACTGTACATGTAAATGTACTGTACATGAGGACATGTACATGTACATGTTCATAATGTACATGTACTATAATTTTTGGAATAAGATACGGCTTATACTGTACATGTACATGTACACTGTACGTACCGGGGTATGTTGATTTTTCCTGTAACAGGTAAAAGGGGTCTGAAATTGAAAGGTTTGTTCAGGGATTTTAGGTATCCACTGTACATGTAGGTAACACTAGCTGCGTAAACGATGTAATTCTTTCCTTGCATCAGCTGATTGTCACTTCACTTTGGAATTTTGAAGGAAAAAACCCACATTAAACAAAACAAACAAACATTCCACAACATGAAGGGTGACATTTCCTCATTTCTAAAGTCCAAGTGGCATGCCTCTGACTCCTAGACAGCCCCTCAGGCTAAAACCATTGTACATGTACTCTACATGTTTGGCACATTGGCACTCATATTAACATGTACACTGTACATGTACATTTAGAAATACCAGTACATACGGTACTGTACATGTAAAGTGTTCATGTATGTATGTGCCATACAGTACATAACATGTACAGTGTACATGTATGTACGGGGAGGATGTACATGTACAATGTACATGTACATGCGTACTGTACAAAAGATGCCAAGAAATGACAGGATAATGCACATGTATACACATTGTACATACAGATGTACATGTACAGGTAACAGTATTGTGCTGTTGTTTCTATCCTAGCAGGACCTTTCTCAAAGGCAGAGTGCTTTCTTACTTACTACAATACTAGGTAATCTGTACATTATGGTCAGCAAAAACTGTACAAATGTACAGTATAAACATTGATGGACTGGCTGCATATAATATGACCAATACATTGTACTTTCAGACCATGTACTTTACCGGTATGTACAATGTACATGTACTGTACCAGTACGTGAAGCAATAATGCATACATGTACATGTACAATGTACCTGTACATTGTACATGTACATGTACAATGTACTTCAGAGCATAGGCATCCATTCTGCACCTGCATCAGGTCTTGAATTGGTTCAGGAATGGACAGGGCCCCTTCTCCTTGGCAAGCATGGCAAGGAAGTAAATCCAGTGGAAAATTAAGATGGGAACATTTGAGGGGGAAGGTCTGGTAGGCCACCAAGACCATCAAGTGCATTGACAGTGGCCAAGGCCACAGGGCCATATCCACATAAGGCGGGGTTTGGGGTTCCCTGGCCCCTGTGAAATTCAGAGATTAATAATACATTCTGACCAATGTATGAGAGGAACGGACCACTATCATGTGTATGGCCAATGCAATTCTGTAATTGAAGACTTGCATGTGATGCTATTGATTGCCGTTGCTTCATGTGCATGTAATGTACTGTAGTGGTGAACATGCACAGTACATCATACCATGGAGGTACATGTACATGTAGGAAGAGATCATACAGTATTCATTGTACTATAATGTATACTTGTACATGTGTACATGTACATGTACATGTACCGGGGTATGCATACATGTAGTGTGCACATACGTTTTCACTATAAAATACATGTGTACAAATCTACATGTACATGTACATGCATCATTTCCACGTATAAAATACATGTTGTACACATGTACATGTACACTACATGTACATGTACATGTACAATGTATGTACTATGTATGTACATTGTGTACAGTACATACATGTACACTGCATCTCAAAATACTGGTAATAGAAAAAATACATATTGTAACATTGTATAACAGGATACAGTACTGTACTAGCCATTACCTCAGTCATGATTAGTCACCATTTGGGTCATTATTGACTGCAAGTGTGTCCTTACAATTCATGTGCATCTGTCATTCCTACATAAATGAGTATGATGGTTATTTTGACTTACTGTACAATGCATGTTGTTATTCTACCGGTACATGTACGTACACTGTACAATGTACAGTGTACATGTACACGTACATGTATGTTCATGTAAACTGTACATATGTACATGTATGCACACAGTGAGTTCATGTACCCATTCATACTCATGTGATGTACCTACACATGTACATGTACATGTACATGTACACACAATGTACAAGTACATGTAGCCTACACATGTACATGTACATGTACACCTGTTGTCACCATAATCTCTGTAAATTCTTATGCAATTGCAATGTGCAATGAACATGTACAGTAGGTACACATGTACATGTACATTAAGACTATTTCGGGTTGGTACTCCGAGGGTTGATTTCCAATTTTAGGTTTTGCGTGATTATAGAAAATGCATTTTAATCATTGTAATTTGTTTGGTGTCCTTTCGTCTTCTAATTGTTTTTGTCCTGTATTCCTCTCTTTTGATGAGAATGTACACAATGTAATAGTCTTATATTTTCCTTTTTAAAATCTTTCTTACATGTACATGTATACTGAATGTCTTGTTTTTTACATACATGTACCTTTTTAGTGTTATATAAAAATGCAATTCAGTCTAAAGTTGACTGCGATGTTTTTATTTTGAAATAAACCAATAATAATAATGATAATAATGCATGGAGGTACCTGTACATGTACATGTACATGTACATGTACAATGTATGTGCTGGACATACAATATGTACACACAGTGTACTGGTAAGCAGCTCTATACAATATTCATGTACTCATGAAACTGATTGAATCACAAACCGGTACATGTAGAGACTTGCAACTGTTCTTCTCTGCAAGTTGCAGAGTTCATTCATATACATGTAATCTACAGTGTACAGTACAACTGTACACACATGAACTTCACATGAACATGACTAATGTAATGTACATGTATTGTATAGTACATGTGACTGTGTGTATTGTGCAGTGCATGTTCTACAGTACTGTACATTGTATATGTACAGTATGTGTACAGTGTACCGGTACATGTACTTTACATACTTGTAAAGTACATGTTCTACTTGTACATCTACTTGTACTTGTACATGTACATGTACATGTACATGTACATGTACAAGTAGAACATGCACTTCACATGTACATGTATAGTAATAGTATGCATGTACCAATGTACATTTGTACATGTGTACATGTATGTGTATGGGGTACATGTACATGTACGAGTATGGTACACAGTACTGTACATCAAAGTACTCTACTGTAAATCAAGTACTGTAATTGATGCAGATGGATGAATCATGCACAGTGTAGTTATTTGTTAACCAAATGAAGTGAGACATTTCTTGCTAAACCGGACATCAAATGAACTATTGTACAGTGTGTACAGTACGGTACCGGTTCATGTACACGTACTAAGCTTGGGCGGTTCTCCCGGTTCCAAGTGGAACCGCGGTTCCAAAATGGGAACCGGAACCGTGGTTCCGCTTTTTTTTGGAACCGGGTACCCGCTTTGGACGGTTCCCGCTTCAGAGGAACCGGTTCCAAACTCTGTGGACAGCGCGGCCCAGCGCACATTTAGCGAACACGCAGTCACGCAATGGCCTGGCCCCAACCATGGATAACTTATGCAATGTTGGTTTGTACATGCACAGTGCAATGGGTGCATGACACATGTACATGTACAATTTACTTTGTATGCCTGTAAATTCACAACAATCGAACGCAGGCTGCTACTGTGGTACTGCACGTGGCAGCAATAAGCAACGCATTGAATGACCCCATTCGATCGTGGATAATTCTGTACGCATACTGTACATTGTACTACAGCCTACACGCACTGTACTTGTGTTGCCATGTGGTGCAAGTCTGAGTAAGGCTCCCAAGCATGTGTGATTTCATCAGTATTTCATCGGCTACCAATGCCCAATCACGCGATTCTTTTACAGACCACATGGTTGTGACGGGTTCACTTGGCTCCCTAGGCAGAGATATATTTATCTCGTCTTGTTACTTGTGTTCTTACATTGTTCTGCACGTACATACGGCCGGACTCGCGCGGCTCCAGCGTAGGACTCGGCTATTGCACGATTGCATTGGACTCGGACCCGGTTCCTTCGCGGGGGGGAGGTACCAGATTTGGAACCGGGTATTTGGCTCGGGAAGTGTCCCAGCTTTGGAACCGGGTATTTGGCTCGGGAAGTGTCCCAGCTTTGGAACCGGGTATTTGGCTCGGGAAGTGTCCCAGGTTTGGAACCGGGTATTTGGCTCGGGAAGTGTCCCAGCTTTGGAACCGGGTATTTGGCTCGGGAGGTGTCCCAGCTTTGGAACCGGGTATTTGGCTCGGGAGGTGTCCCAGGAATGGAGTTTCGGTACGGTACGGCGTGGCGTGGGGTGGGGTTCGTGTATTGCTATGGCAGCGGATTCGGTACAGCGTTGTGTGGGGTGGGGTTCGTGTATTGCTATGGCAGCGGATTCGGTACGGCGTTGTGTGGGGTGGGGTTCGTGTATTGCATGGGAGCGGATTCGGTACAGCGTTGTGTGGGGTGGGGTTCGTGTATTGCATGGGAGCGGATTCGGTACGACGTTGTGTGGGGTGGGGTTCGTGTATTGCATGGGAGCGGACTCGGTACGGCGTGGGGTGGGTTGGGGTTCGTGTATTGCATGCATGGCAGCGGATTCGGTACAGCGTTGTGTGGGGTGGGTTCGTGTATTGCTATGGCAGAGGATTCGGTACGGCGCGCCGCGTTGTGTGGGGTGGGGTTCGTGTGTTGCATGGGAGCGGATTCGGTACAGCGTTGTGTGGGGTGGGGTTCGTGTATTGCACGGGATTCGGGACAGTGTTGGGTTCGAGTTTTGCGTGGGATTCGGGACCACGTGCATCTCGGGGTATTGCGTGGGATTCGGGACCACGTGCGTCTCGGGGTATTGCGTGGGATTCGGGACCACGTGCGTCTCGGGGTATTGCGTGGGATTCGGGACCACGTGCGTCTCGGGGTATTGTATGGGATTCGGGACGGCGTGGGGCTATGATGTTGCACGGGATTCGGGACGGCGTGGGGCTATGGTGTTGCACGGGATTCGGGACCGCGTGGGGCTATGGTCTTGCACGGGATTCGGGACCGCGTGGGGCTCGGGATCGCGTACGTGGGGCCCCGGTGTTGCTCGGGATTCTGGACTGCGTGGGGCTCGGGTATTGCTCAGGATTCGGGACCGCGCGGGGCTCGGGTATTGCTCGGGATATGGGACAGTGTTGGGTCCGAGTTTTGCGTGGGATTTGGGACTGACACGGCTATTTGCGCTAGCTGTCGGCTCCAGCGATTGCTGGTGTGTAAATCGGGGACTGCAGGCGTTGGAATCGAGGACTCGGGAAGTAGCCACGTGGTACATTTTGTCTGTAGCGTACCTGCCGAAGTTATCCAAGTTACCTGGCCAACCATGCTGGCGCGCGTCCAATGAACAACCAAAAGGTAATGGCTTGACCCTTCCACTTTCTACGGGTGAATTTACTCAAAGGGTTTTATTCCCTGTTCTTAATATGCCATGCAGAATTGCTTTTGAATAGAGGATCGTAAAATCTAAACATGTTTTCAAATCTAAATCTATATCAATCTACGGTTTATTCATCGGTCTACAGAAATTATTTTTTTCCATCGAAATGAAATCAAATCACCCCTTTTTTAAGAATGGGAAGACCCGAGTTTGGGTTTGGATGATTCCATTCGTTTAACGGTTTCGTTATTGAACCGCGTTGTATTTTCCGTGAAAAATATTGGGCAAATGAGCAGCCAAACAATTCAAGCAAATCTTTTAAACATGTCTCATACATCCTATTGATACATAAAGGACAATCAGACTGCCAAACCAGCATTCGGTATACTTTATCAATGCATTGAAGCAAAATTAAGTCGCCATAAAAGACGCGCATGTAGTTGAACCTTCCAAGCTCATGGCGGCGTCTGCGAAACCGCGCTCACTGAGGTCTTTTTGTTTTTTATTAAATCTTATGTTTTTCTTTGTTTTTTAGGAACCGGTTCTATCTCGGAACCGCGGTTCCTAACTGGAACCGGAACCGGTTCCCAAAATCCTGGAACCGCCCAAGCCTAACACGTACATGTACATGTACGTGTACATGTACACGTACATGTACGTACACACAGTGCACGGATGCAAATTGAATTTACAAGCCCTGATCTGTATGTTCATGTGGACCCATACCAGTGAAACATGTGTCCAGATGATAGTGCAGCAGAAGATGCTCAAATTGAATCAGGCACAAGCGCATGTGAGCAGATACATGTAAACTGGCTGGGCCAGAATATCAGATTGTCCTACATGTACCTTAGTAGAGGAGGGCCTAGCTGTGAAGTCACATATTGTACATGTATACCGTACCCTACATTTATATTGTACGTGCATGACTGCATGTACATGTGTGTGTGCACCTACCCCAGTACATACACTTCAGCAATTGATCTGTACATTATGTACAACGTGTACATGTATGTACATGTACATGTACATGTAGGCCTACACTACAGTACAGTACATGTACATGTACATAAAAAAATACATGTACTGTACATGTACATGTACATTAATGCAATGGGCATACTGTACGTACAATACATGTATGGTACATGTACATGTAGATGTACACGTAGATTGTACTGTACATACAGTGTACGAAGCAAGTTATTCCAGAAATTTCCTGGACCAGACATAAATCAATTACATGTAGGACCAACTGGTGCTTGAAAAAATACACGTAGCAATGGAGCCTTGGATTTCTGGAGTGGTTTTCATGAATTGCACTTTGCGGTGCATTAAGAGATACATGTACATGTACATGTACATGTACAGGACCCCACTAGCTTTCGTACTTGAGCCCCTAACACGCGAAAACAAAGAAACTTTGACAAGTTTTTAATTTCCACAATGTGAAGGGCCTGTTTTGATCCTGTTGCAGGACCTCCTTTCAAAGGCAGAAACCCTGGCTTCTGCCATTTTAGAAAGGTCCTGCTTCCATTTTCATTTCAGTTGTTTTTAAAGTCTTTCAGCAGTTTGCAACATTTTTTGTACTGTGTACCGGTACACATGTGTACAGTATGCATATAATTCTACATTTTACAGTTACACACTGTACATTGTACGTGTACACCTGTACGTGTACATGTACATGTACTTGTACACGTACATTGTACATTGTGTACGTACAGTTATACATGTACATGTACAGTACATGTACGTATACATGTAGTGATAGTGCACTGCACACATGTCCATGTCTGCGCACTGTACATTGTACATGTTCATGCACACACTATTGGGTGCAGAAGAGTTTGAGTACACTGTATGCATGCTCATTTTATCATAGTCAACACTCAACAGTTTATATTGAAGCTGTTTAAAGATACAGGCCAAAATTGCTCGCTGCACTTTAAAGACCTGATGATCTCTCCATCATAGACCCGGACAGTCTCAGATGAGCTTGCTCTCATAGTCATAGGGTAACCTAACCCCTAGACCCAGGATTCCATCAGAGACAGGTGCACTGTGTAGAATGGACCATCTTCTATACATGTACTTTGCCATGACACTGAGCCCCCTTGACAAGAGCAGGAATGGGCCCTTGAAGGTTTAATGCATCATTCACACACAAAGTACATGTACCGGTACGTACATGTACATGTACATGTACTGTACGTATCGACCCAAGTCTTGTACCAAAGTGTGTAGTGTCCATACATGTACACGTACATGTACATGTATTATGCATTGCCGTCAATAATGACAGCTGTGGTGCTGTGGTAAAGTTGAATCCCAGTATGTGAACATGAACACGACAACACGTCTTTGAACCTTTGGAGTTTGTGATAAGAACTGTGCTACATTGTATTTGTTTATGCATACAACCAGGAAAAAGAAATTGCACACTTGTGATAAATTCTATTGATGATACATGTACATGTACATGTACATTGTACATGCACATGTACATGTACATGTACATGCCTCTGGCTCATTTTTTTGCAAACTTTGAATCCCATATGCCTATGATGCATTGTTATGCATACCCCTGTACTGGTAATATTATGGATATTAACATTAAGTGGGCTCTCATACTACATGTACCGGTACCGTACATGTACATGTACTGTACATAGGTACATGTACATGTACATGTACATCAAAGACCTGATTGAGTATGTTCATCTCTAAATCCTATGGGCCAGTCAGAGGGACAGATACATGTTTGATGTACATGTACAAACTGTACATGTACCGATGTTCATCCATGAACATGTACACTGTACAGTGTACACATGTTGTACATGTTAACTGGACAGTTTTGCCTGGCTTAGCAGTCTACATTTTGTGTGTAGACCGATGTGTATTTTACAATCAGTCACAGCCTTCTGTGAAGTCAGCCCCGTGTAATTACATTATTACAATTCATGGGTGTTCCAGTTAAGCCACACACATGTACTGTAATGTACATTTTATGCACATGCACATAATGTTTTAAATCACATTTCAAGGTACACTGTATGCACGCACATGTTTGAATGGTTAAATCATTTTTACACAACTTTAGCTGGGAACATTTTGTGTGTCACAACATACAGTACATGTACATGTACATGGACACTCAGAAAGCTGTATGATAATTGAGAAGTAAAAGCAGTTTGATTAAGGCTGACATCGATCGTCTGCTTTCTTTATTTTCATCCAGGGTCGTGAGCCAGGAGCACAAATAGACCCATGGGAGGATGCATCTTATATCATCTACAAGGTCACTGACAGGAACGGATTTTTGCAGTGAGTACACATTGTTCAAATCAAAACTGTACTACGGTACATGTACATGTATCTCAACAATCAGACACTTATTATTTGTGACCCGGCACAGCATAATGAGGAATAACCCCCACTTTTGAGATTTTGAGATTTTCTAATGATGTGAAAGAGTATGCCATTAGCTTTCAAATGATATCAAAATTATTTCCGTGTGAACTGTATTGTAAATAGTACAAGGGGACTTCGCTCGTTCATTTGGTACCAGACACAATATAGTAGCACTGTTCTAACTCCTCGAAAGCGGCCATTCAAAAAGGCAGGAACTTTACATTTTCATGAAAACAGTACACAAACACTCCTCGAAATCCTTGTTTTTTCAATATTTAGAGACGGATTTTGGAAAACTCCTTTGGACATACCCTCCAATACATTAACTTTCCGAAAATACACCCCCCAAAAAATAAAAAAATAAATAATTGAATTGAGAAGATACTTTAGCTTCAGGCGTTGTTTACTCGAAAAGTGTTTTGGTGGGATATTCCTCATGTCGTTGTGCCGGGTCACATTTGTGTTTCCCATTGGCAGCCATGTTAGGTATGCCTCAAACCTTTTACGCTTTTGTCCGTTGCAACTTGTGTTGTAAAAATCTGGAGATTTTTAGAGATTTAGCTTTGCGCTTTTTTGTTGTTGTTATCATCCAACGATTTTGAAAAAGGTTTGTGTGTTTTGTCTCTGTTTTCTCAATCATTTCAGAGAGCACGAGTTACCAGAGAGTCCCGATGAAGAGGAAAAGAGGGTGAGTAGAATTGGGAACTGCTCCAGCTTCATGTAATGGAGACAGCCGAGTACCAGTCACAGGCAGTACACACATCACTTGCAGGTTTGGGTCGGTAACCGCACTTCCGCCTATTAGGGGCCACTGAAGCCCAGCAGTAAGTACTACAGTACATGTACATGTATGCTGGTTGTGCGTATGTTGCGTAAGCGTATAGTACATGTATTTAACCGATTAGCAGGTCACATGATCAAGTGTTACCACATGATCATGTGATACATATACAAAAATGTTGCAAACTGCTTACTGAATAAAATTACCGAAATGCAAATCTCAAATTTTAGTGGGCCTGACGTTTTGATCCTAGTAGGACCTTTCTCTGCCTTTGAGAAAGGTCCTGCTAGGATCGAAACGTCAGGCCCACTAAAATTTGACACATGATCATGTGTTTAACGTGTTCAATACATCTAGTTATCCATAACCAATACCGGTAGAACTTGTGATCTGAGGTCTTCAAATGTCAATAGAAATAGCTACATTTAGAGTTACATTTTGTGGCGGTGTCCTATCAGTTCTTTTCAATTGTGGCGCAGCCAGAATTGCAGAGACTGGATAATAAAAGCTTTTAGGGGACAAACGTTCATTGCATGAGGCCTGGGGTCTTGTACATGTAGGAAAGATGGTGGGCCTTTTTTTTCGCAGCCAAAGCTCTTGTAGCTATGCCACAAACCCCATTGCTATTTAGTCATATTCAATTTTGGAAATATCAATACTTTGTGCTACTGCAAGGACTCTCTATTGACTGCTTTATCGTTTACATATATTTTAGCTTTCCTAAGCCAAGCCTACAGGACTTTGCCAAAAAATGTATCAGAAAATTGAAGATAAGCAATTGTCGGTGGACCAAACAAGCTGCATTATGTAGCCCTGGGTATGTCTTCTTTGAAAGGAACCAGGATTAGAAAGGATTAATCGTAGACATTCAGTAGACATGTACAGGCTAGACTTTTACTAGTGTTTTCATTACGAGATCAAATACACTCCAGCAAACATGGCTCCAAGGGCGAATAAAAAAAAAAAATGGCATGACCTTGCCCCACTTTGCCCACACGAGGGCTCCCTTCACCCAGTACAGTAAAATAATGGGATCAGAGCCTACCCCCCAGGCACTCAGCCAGGAAGCTGATGTTGGCACAAGGGTGAAAGGTTAATGAGATGCAGAACAGTGAGTCATTATTCATATCCTCTGTGGCTGGGGGGGGGGGGAGGGGGGGATGTTCGTCCCTGCAAGGGAGCTACTGTTAGTTTTCACTGGGCCCACCCTTAACCAGTCGACCTCTTGTCATAAGAAAAGTACACAACGTCACTAGTGGCAGGGCTGACTGGCACAGACGGGAAGTCGCAAAACCGATTGTCTGCCGGAAGGGCATCTCAGCTTTACGCTAGCTCGAAAGCTCTTTTAGTCTTCTTATTTTGTTGAGTTTAAGCATCTTATACGCACGCAGTCGGTGTGGGGCGGGTATGTTTTGGGCATGTCTCAGTTGGTTCCTGTGCGCTCAGTGATTGATTAGAATTGGGTGGGAGGATGAGAATCACTCTTCATGAATTTGAAGTTTACCAGACCGATAGTGGCTGGGTCTTTTCCAGGGAGGCTGGAGAAGTGACTCTTTTGTTGGGGTGGTCTCTGAGAAGCACTTTGGAAGGCGCCAAGGCAATGACCGGGGGGGGGGGGGGTGCCAAGGCTATGGAAAGGGGCACCAGGGCAATGCCAGTGGGCGTCAAGGAAACAAACAGGGTAACCCAGCAATTGACTAGTGTGATAGTGTCACTAAGGTACAGTAATGGCAAGTGTCACCAAGGGAATGGTCAGGGACCAGAATAAACCAAGACAGTGACCAAGTGACACCACAGCAATGGCTAGGGGCACTGAAGCAATGGCAAGGGGGCACTGAAGCAATGGCAAGGGGGCACCAAGGTAGTGACCAGGGGCACCAAGGTAGTGACCAGGGGCACCAAGGTAGTGACCAGGGGCACCAAGGTAGTGACCAGGGGCACCAAGGTAGTGACCAGGGACAGTGAGGCAATGACCAAGATAACAAATGCAATGGCCAGGGGCAGTGAGGCTGTGACCTGGAGCACAGAGGTAGTGACCAGGGGCACCAAAGCTATGAGTAGAGCGCACACACGCACATAGGCAATGACCACAGGGACACTGAAGTATGTGTAATGTACTTTACCAGGTGCACCAAACCAGTGACAAAGGGAGCATCAAGGCAATGACCAGGTACACCAAGGCAAATATTAAGCTAAATCACTATAATTGACATGCTGTATAGTGTACATACATGTACCTGCACTTTTGCAGTGTACATACTTTTTAACAACAATTCAGGTACTGTCTTACCATTATCAGCGACAAATGGCAGAAACATACTATACATGTACATGTTTTGTACAAGTGCAGTAAACATGTACATGTACAAGTATTGAGGTACTTGCATTCACTGCACGTGTTTCACTGAGGACAGTGCATACTTTGTATGTACCTCTGCACAAATGTACACTTCAGCAAGCCTTAAGAACCCCCTTGGCACAGTACTACGTGACAGGCAAGCCAAAAGATGGTCATCCCAAGCCCTTGGGAAACAACCTATGGGCAACAATGGGGTCGCACTGAGCCGAATTATAGTTTAGGAACTGACGACCGGCAGTTTCCACTTCCTCCAGTGACTCCAGAAAAAAAAAGTGTCTTGGTGAGTCATTCATTTCTGGTCTCAACTCGCGAAGAGGAAAAGTTTGGAGTGGTGTTTGATAAGGGGCGAGGGAGTTTAAGGGTGGAGGGAGGGAGGGAGGGTGGGGGGGGGGGGTTTCTACGACCTAGTCGGCACATGACTCTGATACATCGTCACAGAGTGATTCAGGCGAAAAACAGACCGGTACGAGCGCGGTCTCTGTGCAGAGGATGCAGAGAATTAGACGGGCCTGCTGTCATCGAGTTGCGACAACAAGGACCGGGCGGGGAGAGGGCGATGTGACCGCCTAGGCGTCAGTAGTAGCCTGCCGCCATTAAGTAATTGCGCTGCGACTCTACTGGGAATCGGACATGACCGGACGGGGCAGTACTGCAACTTTTGCGATCGCAGTTTCTCGCCGTGCCTGGCCGTCAGCGGCGCGCAGAGAGGGCCCACCAACCAGGGAAACGATCCCGCGCCGTCGAAAACGATGAAAAGAGGATTCACAACAAGCGTCTCTAAAAAGGGAGGCCCTTGTTGAGGGAGCTGTCTTTTTCCATTACGTCTCCGACTGTCGATTTTGAGGAGCTGTCAGATGTGATCAGAGGAGTCCGTGGAATCTGGAGTGCCTGTTGTACGTGTGTTTTTTGTGTGCAGAAGCTGGTCAGAAGCATCAGTTCTGCATCTAGAGCGTGTAAGGTCACCCGTGTCACAATTCTTTCTGTGTTTTGGTTTTGCGAACGGAGTGTCCCCGAGGATAATTTCTATTCGGGAATCAGTCTGATCATTTGAGTGTTGTGCTCTCTGCTTCTTGAGAGATCTGGAAGGGAAATTCTGCTCTGTGGAAACCCAACAAAATTACGCTTTCCTTCCTTGGGAAGTCTGCTGATTTTCTGATCAAGTCAAGAACCTTGAAACGTGGTCGGTGAGGGTCGCTGCTGTCACAGCATCTCGTTGGATTGTGCCCGGCTAGTTGGAAGTGAGTTTTGATTGGTTTGCCCAACACCAATGCCATTGCGTCTGGACTGAGTCCAACCTCATCCAAGACGGCCACCCTTTTTTTTTTTCAGAGAAGGGAGGCCCGTGTGATCTCCTCAATCCACCATCCACCATCTTGAAAGGCTTTACGTCATTGCGCGCTAGTTTCTTGACAACACAGGATACCGCTCTCCGGTGCTGTCCCTCCATCCCCAAGGAGGGAAGGTTAGGCTTGAATCAGCCGGCGAGACGTACATGTAGGAGGTGCTGGTCTTTTCTTACAAGAGGCCCCCCTCCATAAGCCTAGCCTCCTCTTCCTTCCTTCCGTTCCCTGCTCGGCATCCCCCACTGCCATGTCCGAGTGGGAGTCAGACGCAGACATTGCGCGTCGTTGGGAGGCGGAGAGGGAAGCCAGGCTGGGCAACGTCAGCTCTGAGGTGTTTGAAGCTAGGCCCTGGTCTCAGACATTTGTGGTGAGTGGCAGAGCACACATTGAAATGGCTACATGTACTGCATGGCCAGTCCCAAGACCTGTGCCTCCAGCTGTGGGTGCATTGCATAACACGTACATGTACATGTACTGTACACTGCATGCTGTATTTGCACAGCACAGTACAGTGTACATAAAGTGAGCATGGCCATGTACTTGTGTACGTAACAAATATTGGTCCTATATGTACAGTGTACATGTACATGTACATGTACAGTGTACATGTGTGAACCGGTATGTACAAAATGTACTGTGCATGTTTTGTATGTACTGTATGGTGATTTTGATATACTCGCACTGTACTTATAAGTACCGGTATGTAGCTGTACATGTACATGTATGTACAGTGTACATGCACATGTACATGTACATGTACAGTATGTACAGTTGTACATGTACATGTATACACATACATACATGTACAGTATGGTGTACACATGTACATATACTGTACATGTGCGTAGACGTACATGTGTGTTTGCGTGTACATGTACACGATGCACATAATAATTATGGTACACTGAACCCTTGATAGAACTAGTACATGTACTCCCTAGATACAAGTTTGTGTATTACTTCGTACCAGGCGTAACAATGTCTTTGTTCTCAGTAGTACTTTACTAGTGTATGTACATGTACATGTAGTGTACATGTACATTGTACCAGTCTGTACAGACTGCACACTAACTTTTCACTGGCCAAAATTCCTAAACACCAACCAAGCATATATCCTTGCATTCTTTGCAATTAGTATATTCCACAAACATGTATATTCCTTTATTATGAACTCATATTTTTCCTTTCCTTTCCGGAGGGAAAGCCTTATTGTTTTTCATCAGTGGAATGAAGCACAGATGGTTCCACTGTCAGAGCTTCCCAAACACGTTTGGGTCATTTTCTTGGTGGAAATTTTTTTGAATTGCTGTCGTGCAAGTGGTAGAACCGGTACATATATTTCCACCAGCGAGGAATACCAGTACATGTACTTAGAGGATGGGTTCCCGGGTAAGTACAGTGTGTACCGGTACATATACACATGTAGCTGATGAGGTCCTTAATTATCCTCTACACGTATCTCTCAACAGTTAGAGGGCCTGATGTTTCGATCCTAGCAGGACCTTTCTCAAAGCAAAGGCCTTTGAGCTGTACATTATACATACATGTACATCCATGTAGTACAATGTACATGTACATGTACATGTAGCATACAATGTACAGTATTGTATTGTATTGTATTGTAGGTTGAGCATTGAAGTACACATGCTTTGAAAACATCTCTGTTGAAGCAGCTTGTGACTCATGTCGTTAGTCCTGATAAAGCTTGCTACATGTACGTGTACGCATACCGTACATGTATGTATGTACATGTACATGTACATGTACATGTAGGCCTACACGTAAGTTATTAGGTACAAGCCCTACATCGGAATTGTCTTGTTGATGTGATAACTGAATGTCAAGTGATTCAACTTGCTCAAGTAATTTGGTGTTGGGCGGGCCATGTTGACATACAGTACACGTACTACTGTACATACATGTACATGTACATGTAGACGTAGCAAGCACTGTATACCCAATCCCCATTGACATGACTAATCCAATATTTGGAGACAAACTTCTATTTTGTATAAATCGCTGTTTCCGTTTTCTTCCATTTTTTAGGATACATGTACATGTACAGTGCTTGCTCTGTGCTTGAACAGTAGTCATGGTAGTTGTACATGTACAAATGTACATGTGTACATTGCTTGGTCTGTGCTTGTAGTTGTACATGTACATGCACAGTACTTACACATGTACATGTATATATATACATGTGTAGTATGCACATACATGTACTGTACATGTACAGTGTACCTGTACATGCACATTGTACATGTACATACTGTATGTATGTAAATGTACATCATGTATACATGTACAAGTCATGTACATGGAGAAAATTGATAGAGCAAGCAAATGATCCAGCTGCATCATTGACATGTACAGTTACATGTGTACATGTGCGTGTGTGTGTGAGCACATGTACAACTTGTACGTACGCCGGTAGTTGAATTTCATTCATCATGACCTAAATATAGACAATCACAAACGTGAATCAGCTTGAAAAGTGGGTACATGTACATTTTGTTTCCTCTTTAACCCAAAGTGTCTAGACTACCGTATCCACATGTACATACAGTACATAGTACTTACGTAAACTTGGTAAATGTAAATCTACCGGTACATGTACTATACATGTACACGTATGCATCTTGGCTCCCACTTGAAATTTGTTCCACAGCCATTGAGCTTTTCAAAAGCAAGTGACTCTTTGACTGAAAAATCACCCCCTAAAAATAATTTATGTCCTATTCACTCTCTATCCCCTTCCTACTTTTATCTATTTTTGTCCTTTGAGAAAGGTCCTGCTCCATGTAGGATCGTAACATCAGGCCCACTAAATTTTGAGATTTGCTTTAGTCATTTTAGTCAGTATTCAGTTAGCAGTTTGCAACATTTCTGATACACAAATCATGCAAACTGCTGACAAACTTTAATGACCAAAAGTGGAAATCTAAAAACAAAATTGAGGGGCTGACCTTTTGTCTGTAACAAAAAAATAATTAAAAGTCTACTGTCCAAAACAAGAACTCAGTGATTCTGCAAGCCCAATTTAAAGACAATGAGTGATGCACAGAAACCATATGACCTAACAGTAACACAGCTTACATGTATCATGGGATATCTGTGGGCTAAGTTGAGTTGTGATGCATCGTAAGGCTTTGTGAAATCCACTTTAGAATTAAGAGAGGGCCATACAATGTAAGTCTAGTTGCACATTCTTACATTCTTACGTTTTTGAAAGAAAGGTAAAAGGTAAATGTCTTCAAAAGCAGTGAAGGTTCTTAAAAAAAGTAAAAAGAAAGTAAGAATACCGGTATTTCTGTTCGTACTTGACGACCATTGATTCTCTTAAATGGGTTGCACGAACTTTGGAAAGTCGACCAAGTGATAATTTCAGGAGTGGACGGTAGAAGCCTCAGAACGGCAGAAAGAAAATTAATCCAGACAATGATGCAATAAGAAAGCTTCCCTCTGGCCATCGAAGACCCTCCTCCTGTGGAGGTCAGGCGATGTCGCCCCACTCCTCTTGTACAGTATCTAGATCTAGGCAATCTGCAGTGGAAGGGCCAGGCAGAGCTGGCGACCAATTCCGGTCACGATGTGCGGAGGTGATTGCCTGACTATGTATTACATCTATGTGCACAGCATTGGTCTGTTGGATACTGTGATGAGATGCTTCTCCAAAGGACCCTCCAATTGCGGCAACTCTGACACGAACTAGGAGAGCCATGGGTTATTGGCGACATTGTCCAAGCTGAAAGGGAGGGGAGGGGGGAGGTTCTGACAGTTGCGGTTAGTATTTGCAGCAAATTGGGGCAGGATCTATGGGTTTTTATTAGCTGTGTATCATGTACAGTTACTGCCTCTACTCTCTGTTCACTGTGAGGTTCTATTGTAATAAGCTGCTCTTCAATCTTGATTTCCATTTGATATGCAATCTGTATATTCAGTGGAAATGCACAGTACAGTGTACATGGAAAAACAACACAGCTTGTGTCTTACATGTACATGCACAGTACTGTACAG
The DNA here is from genome assembly GCA_949987565.1 of Luidia sarsii. Classification (NCBI taxonomy): domain Eukaryota; kingdom Metazoa; phylum Echinodermata; class Asteroidea; order Paxillosida; family Luidiidae; genus Luidia; species Luidia sarsii. The sequence continues at coordinate 22,756,478 of OX465107.1, read as the reverse complement.
TGTACATGTACATGCAGTACAGTGTACAGTAGTTAATGAGACAATTGTATTGTACATGTACAGTGTACAGTACATTTACTACATGTACAGTGTACATGTACAAATGTACAGTATACGGTAGACGTGGGAGTAAACAGAAACAAAACTTTAAACAACACAGGCTCAGCACAAATCTTTCAAACAGCCATAACTATCCCATACAGATAGCCTGGTACCGGTACAGTCATGTACACATGTACATGTACACAACATGTACATTGTACAATGTACATGTACATATACATTGTACATGTACAGGTACCGGTATGCTCTGATACTGTACTGTACAGTGCTGTATGTGTACCCAGTACATGTACATGTTGATGTACTGTACATGTACATGTACTGTACCATGTACATACTGGTATGTACACTGTACCGGTACAGCAACATGTTCATTTCAGTAAGTACAATACACTGTACATGTACATGTACATGTACATGTAGATGGGACTATTCATGTGCAGTACATTTACATGTACATGACTGAGCACATAATTATATGTACACATTATTATTCACAGTTGGTAATACTGCACTGTATAAAGTAAAAACATGTATACTGGTATGTACATGTAAATGTACAGGTGTACATGTACTGTGTAGGCTGTCATCATCATGGTGTCCTGTACATATTGTACAGAACATGTAAACTGTATGGTACAGTACATGTACATGTAGATTGAATGACCCAAACAGCTTTATAGTCATACATGTATGTCCATATAAGGAAACCACTTGTATGGTGCAGCCATACAAGGATGTCACTGTCCCAAACCACATGTGATGTTCATTGCTGCAGACTGGTACCCTGTAATCTGTCACTGGCATACAGTATGTACATTTATGTAATTTAATGTAAAGGCTGTGTCCAAGTTCGTGGGTTATTACTGGAAATAACACAGATCTATAAATGAAATTGCCTGTACACTAGCTGCTTCTGTTGTCTGTAGCTAGACATTTTGTGTAATTTGAAACTGCAGTCAGCGAATTCATACACGGTCTAAATGTAAGTTTTATGATATTTTGGCGCTTTCTATCGGTAGCTCCGTGAGCAAGAGATTGAGAGGACGAAGAAATGGCTGAAGATGATGAGCTCTTGGAAGCGTTACTTCCCCGGCGAAAAGGTGAGCCACAGAGAGATCCTTGTTGTCATAGGTCCTGTCTGCACTGTGTGGTGTCAAACTAACAAACTACATGTATGTGATACACAAAAATGTTCCAAACCACTTACTGACTAAAATTACCAAAATGCAAATCTCAAAATGTAGTGGGCCTGATGTTTCGATCCTAGCAGGACCTTTCTCAAACGCAGAGTGACAAGGACAAACCAGATACATGTACACAAAGGAAGGGGGAAGAGAGTGAATAGGACACGGATGAGAAACAAAGGACAAAGAGTAAAGCTGGTAGGGTGAGATCAAAGGGAAGGGCAAGGAATAGGGTAGGGATTAGTGAGAAGAGGGGGAAAGATCAAAGAGAGAAGTGTGGAGGAGTGAACACAAAAGAAGGATTATCAGAAAGCATGCATGGTGTTAGTCATTACCCTCCTGGTAAGTATCTTCCAAATTTCAGGTTCAGTGCAAAGGGCCTAGTGTATTTTTCCTCTCGAGCCATAAACTGTTGCTCACGTCAAGCAGTAAGTCCACAAAATTCCACTCGAAATTCCAAAAAATTCCACAACATTCCACTCAAAATTCCACAAAATTCCACTCAAAGTTCCACAAAATTCCACCCAAAATTCCACACAATTCCACAAAAAGTCACGGTAAACTGAACATACAGGCCACCAAAAAAAGTCTAGTGCACAAATGCCACTTATCTATTTCAAGCCCTGTTCCCCGCCCACAAACAATAAATGAAATCAACATTAAAAACTTGATAGGCCCCGTCAAAATCCTTGATGTTAATTTTTCAAACGGCTGGTGCTTCTTCTGCAGCTGACGCGGCGGATCTACAAGGGAATCCCTGACAAACTCCGAGGCAAGGTGTGGGCCCTCATCCTAGACTTGAAGAAGATCCGGGACGAGCAGCCAAATGTCTATGAGGTAAGGTGGTGGGCGGGCGGGTAACATCAACGCACTTGAGGTCAAGGATTGTTGTCACTCATCGTATCGTTAAGCTTGACCTGGCCTTGAACGTTGGCAGTTCCAAGGGGCAGAGGTCTATTACGTGGGCTGCAATGTTCACCGTGAAATTGGGCCAAATGCCAATTCTCATTCCGAGGTAGATTAAGGGCAAGTCAGGAGTCACCGCAAAATGAGCCGGGGGGGGGGGGGATTCAGTTATTTTTAAAGATTTTGTCATTGTGCCAACACATCAGCGCTTGTTGTTAATTGTTTTCAGGGTTATCACAGTCTGATGTAATGTCCCTCTCTCCCACTCCCCCTATCTCCCCCTCCACTCCCTTCCTATCTCCCCCTCCACTCCCTTCCTATCTCCCCCCTCCCTCTCTCCCCTCTCTCCCTGCCTATCTCTCTCTCTCCCTGCCTATATCTCTCTCTCCCTCTCCCTCTTCCCCCTCTACTCCCTCCCTATCTCCCCCTCTCCCTCTCTCCCCTCTCTCCCTGCCTATCTCTCTCTCCCTCTCTCCCTCTCTCCCCCTCCCTATTACCCCCTCTCCCTCTCTCCCTCTCTCCCTCTCTCCCTCTCTCCCTCTCTCCCCCTCTCCCACCCCCTATCTCCCCCTCTCCCCCTCTCCCTCTCTCCCCTCTCTCCCTCTCTATCTCTCCCTCTCTCCCCCTTTCCCCATCCCTCTTTCCCCCGCCCTCTCTCTTTCTACCCACTTTCTCTTCCTTTATCCTCTCTCTCTCTCCCTCCCTCTCCCCCTCTCCCCCTCTCCCTCTCTCTCCCTCTCTCCCTCTCTCCCTCTCTCCCCCTCTCCCACCCCCTATCTCCCCCTCTCCCCCTCTCCCTCTCTCCCCTCTCTCCCTCTCTATCTCTCCCTCTCTCCCCCTTTCCCCATCCCTCTTTCCCCCGCCCTCTCTCTTTCTACCCACTTTCTCTTCCTTTATCCTCTCTCTCCCTCCCTCCCTCTCCCCCTCTCCCCCTCTCCCTCTCTCTCCCCCTCTCCTTCTCTCCCTCTCTCTGACAACAGAGAATGCGAATAAGAGCGCGGAAGATGTCGCCGGACATAAGGCAGATAGACCTGGACGTCAACCGGACGTTCCGCAACCACATCATGTTCCGTGACCGCTACGGCATCAAGCAGCAGGCCCTGTTTCACATACTGGCTGCCTACTCCATGTACAATACGGTGAGGCTGTGCTGTGGGCACCGTCGCTTGAGGCCTGGGGCCAATCTCACAGAGCCGAACCCTAACCCTGCTGGCTCCAACAGAAGCCAACAAATTTCGGGGCCTGTTGTCCTCTGCTGGGTTCAGCAGTGTACAGTACTTAAAAATCTGTGTTGAGGATTGTTGGGGTCAGCATGGTTGTCTGGCCTGGCAGCCACACAATGAAGATGGTCAAAAAAATCTATAGAAAAGCCCCAAAACAAAGGGCCTAAAGGAAAAGACCCCAAAGAAAATGCCCAAGAGAAAAGGCTCAAGAGAAAAGGCTCAAGAGAAAAGTCCCAAAAGAAAAGGCCTAACAATTGTCTGTTACTTGAGTGTTGGTCTTTGTTGGGATCAACACTGTACAATACAGTTGGATTTTGCTGGGCCTGGCATTGTATGCAAAGTTACTGCAATATTACCATCATTGCAGGACCCTGCTGAACCCAACAGTATCCACTGTTGGGTACTGTTGGGATCAGCAGGCTACACACTTTCATGCTTGTTGGATACTGTTGGGATCAGCTGAATAGAGTTAGGCTAATAGTGAGGGGGATAGGGTTAAGCGCCAGAATGTGTTTAAGTGAAAAACTCATGAGCCACAGGATCCCCCTTGCCAACCCAAACTTCACTTTTGTTTCACGCTAAGTAAAGAAGAGTGGAATACAAGTAAAAAGCAAAGGACGTCAAATTGCAGGGCAGTTTGTAATCCCTGCTTACACGAGGAAGACTTTTCCTGCTTAGCAGATTTTCACGCTGAAGCGGCTCTATGAAATTGGGCCCTGGCTTCACAAAAGTAATGGCTGGTCCTTTGCCTTCAAATGTACAGTGAAAGGCATACAGATCTACGGTCTACAGACAAAAACCACAACCAGTATTTACAGTTGCTGCATGAATGATCCCATGTCTGAGCCTAAGCCAGAGCCAAAGCACAAACGATGGTTTAAAATTATCCCATAGTATAAGCAGTACCTGTAGCTCCAAATTTAGGACAAAACAGATACAGGAAGGAAGGGTGAAGAGAGTGAATAGGACACGGATGAGAAACAAAGGACAGAGAGGAAAGCTGGTAGGGTCGGATCAAAGGGAAGGGCAAAGAGTAGGGTAGGGATTCGTGAGAAGAGGGGGAAATATCAAAGAAAGAAGTGTGGAGGAGTGAACACAAAAGAAGGATTATCAGAAAGCATGCAAGGTGTTAGTCATTACCCTCCTCGATGTTGAGGCCATGTGGTTGAATAGTGCGAAGACGCTTCATTCACATTCAGTACTTGCTTCCATACTAAACAGTCTGTGAAAAAGTACATGGCTTTGCACTGAGCATGGGGTCATTACTGTATACCGTAACTTCACTACATACGCATTTGCATTTCATTTATATTGAGTTTTGAAGGTTTGCATGCTGAGAATAGCAGGATAAATAGGTTTGCGGTGACACCATGTAAACTCTCTTTTGTGAGTAAGTATGGTTCTGAAAAGAACCGGAGGAACTTGACGTTTCGAACAGTGTACTCTGTTCGTCTCCTGAAGACGAACAGAGTACACTGTTTGAAACATCGAGTTCCTCCGGTTCTTTTCAGAACCACACTTTGGTGTCAACGCAAAACCTATTTATCCTTCATTTATATTCTTTTCCGTTTTACATGTGAACTATGAATCTGAACACACTGTATCAATAAAAGTGAATATATTCTCATGCAATGACTCAGAGTAGACCTTGTTACGCCGTCAATTTATCGATTACTCGTTCCTCTCTACTGCAGGAGGTGGGCTATTGCCAAGGCATGAGTCAGATTGCAGCTCTCCTCCTGATGTACATGAATGAAGAGGATGCATTCTGGGCCCTCCACGTCCTACTTACAGACACCAAGCACGCCATGCATGGTGAGTCCCACTTCCACATACACCACTGTGGCTGTGGCTGTCTATTTCTTTGTCAGTATCGATGGCTATTGCTATGGCTATGTCTAAGGCTAAGGTCCATGTAAGGAATGCCCATGCCAAACGTATGGTTTAGTACGTGTGCACCGTTGCCCATGTGAACAGCCTCATGACCCTTGTATTACAAGACAGTCTAGTTTGAGAAGATCTGGGTTAAAGTTCAATTCTATGCTGCCATAGGATCTTACAGCTCTAAAAGTGCATCCAGAGGACCTTTGTATTAAGTGACTTTGTTTTTCTGTTTTCTTCTGTAGGTTTTTTCATCCCTGGTTTTCCCAAGCTGATGCGATACCAGGATCACCACGAACGCATCCTGAAGAAATTCCTGCCCAAAGTCAAGAAAAACTTTGTACGTATCCAGTGGGTCTAAAAGGGGACTTGCTTAGCTTTGAGCTTTGACTTTATTTCCGCCGGTCAAACCCCCTTCTCTCGCTGGGACGGAAGCACCGAATGTACGACTGCGAACTAGAGTTTTTTGCCAGTCGCTGTCAACATCTGGAATAGGCTTCCCCCTGATATCATTGGGCAGCCCTCAAAGGAGGGGGCTCAGAGGTTAAAGGAGGCTGTACATCATTTCTTGATTGGCCAGACATAGTCCACAGCTTCATGTATTACAATTTAGATTTCCCCAGCACATTTCTAGGCATCTTTTTCTAAAGTCCTATTAATGTTGTTGTGTGTGCTCTTTGCCTGTTGTATTTTGTTTTTGTGAGATTTTTAAATTCCTTCCAGCGCTGTTTGTCATTCTTGACCGTAGTTGGTGGGATTGGGTTTTGTATAAATAAAAAAAAATTGAAAAAATAAAAAAAGTATCAGTCATAGCCAAATGTTGTAACTGCAGTACACGAAATAGAAGCTTAACGTCAGGCCCCCCATTTGTTGTTTCTGGTTTAGGGAAAACGTTGCATACTGCCGACTGACAGAAATCTACGTACATTTGTCAACAATTAAGAGGGCCTGACATTTCGATCAGAGCAGGCCCTTTTTTTTCAAGACGCTAAAATCTTAGCCGGACGTTGCTCAAAGATTTTTTTTCAGATTTTCGATCCGAGCAGGACTTTTCTCAAAGACCTTTGATCCTAGCAGGATCTTTCTCAAACATGTTTTGATCCTAGCAGGGCCTTGCTCAAAGGCAGTTCTTCATTCTGCCCTTAGCTTAGGAGGACTGCTCGTTTTACTGTTGATCCTGCCAGAATCAAAATGCCAGGCCTTCTGTATTCTAGCCGGCAAGCAGCCTGCCTTGTATATTCCCCGATGGTGGTGCTATCGTCTTTTCCACCCCCCCCCCCTCTTTCAGGACAAGTTGGAGATCCACACCAGCCTGTACTCCATGAAGTGGTTCTTCCAGTGCTTCCTGGACCGTGTGCCCTTCTCGCTGACGCTAAGACTCTGGGACGTCTACATGCTGGAAGGGGACAAGATTCTGGTGGCGATGTCCTTCAATCTCATGAAGATGCACAGACGTAAGACGGCCGACCCCTTTCCAGCGCTCGAATTTCAAAAAAAAAAAAAAAAAAAAAGGTTCTAGACAACAGGTCTAGTAACTGAAGACTCTTACTGGACCTGAACTATTTTTACAAGACCTGTGCCATAAAATATGAACGAAACATAAATTTTGCACGCAGTGAAAGGAATTCCTTGAGAAAATGCTGTTTACTTGAACAGTATAGGAAGGTTTGCGGTGACACCATGTATCCTGATACATGGTGTCACCGCAAACCTTCCTATATTGATTCACCCACCATGCAAAGCCTTAAGTCGTATTTACTTGTGCAGGTCAAATTTATACTTTTTCTTCATGGTGCAAGAAAAAAAAAAACACTACACAGCCGGTCCAGTGTGGTCACACTCGGCACTAGACTGACGCTGAAATCACGGGTCTCGGTCTACGGTCTAGTGGATATTTGGAGCCCTGCTTCCCCCCCCCACCTCTCTCTGAGGGCAGCTCTCTCTCTTGTCCTGTCCCTCTCTGCCCTCCCATTTCCCCTGCCTGCCCCTGTTTCACACACCCCCTCTGGGTTTCTCAACCTCTCAACGACCTCTCCCACTCTTGTCCACCCCCCCTCATTTTTCATGAGCATTGAACAACAAATCTGTTGGTAGGTTGACCCCAAGCCAACCCCACAAACCCATGACCGTCCTGTCAATCCGGTGTTTATTGTTTATTTGTAGGGATGATGCTGAAGAAGGACATGGAGACAATAGTCAGGTATCTCCAGGAGCATCTGGTCATTGACTTTGGCTTCAAGGATGACGAGGTCATCGACTCCCTACAGGAATGCATGTCAGGTAAGAACGCAGCCGATCGTCAACCTCATGGCCTCAGCATCCAAGACGGGAAAGATTAACACCTTGCATGTTCAGGAATGATCCTTCTTTTGTGTTCACTCCCCCTTTCCTCAATGTTGTTTTTATCCCTTTGATCTTTCAGTGATATACAGAAATGTTGCCAACTGCTTACTGACTAAAATTACCAAAATGCAAATCTCAAAATTTAGTGGGCCTGACGTTTCGATCCTAGCAGGACCTTTCTCAAAGGCAGAGTGACAAGGACAAAACAGATACATGTACACGATGGAAGGGGGAAGAGAGTGTTGCAATTGTCGTTACTGTTTCGAGATTTACTCGCAATTTTCCGCACAGTGGCGCAATTGAAAATTCTGCTAGGTGCATTTTACGCTCCTTGAAGCGGACATAGTTTTATGAAAAAAAATGGCCAGTTTTTCACCATTTTCTCGCAACATAGTTGACGGATTAAGCTGAAACTTTGACAGGTGTGTCATTTCATGCATCTGCTGGATTAGACAAAGTGTGGACGCGTTTCTAAGACCTTTACCAACGGTGTGTAGGGGCTTTGAGTAACTTTTTGTTGTTTTTCTTGGACCGCCATTGATTGCAGATCTACGAAGGGCCAAGATGATCATTCCCCAGGCCGCCAAGGCCTTGGAGCAACCCCAGGTGCCCTTTGGCTTGTCCCGCACCCCCAGCATCAGCCAGGCCACAGGCCTGCGCTCCCCCATGCAGCAACTCAGCAACGGCAGAGGCAGACAGGTAAAACCCAGAGTCCCACGACGACGCTAGGAACCCACAGAGAACTAGAGAGATAGAGATAGATAGAGAGACGTACGGCTGTGTGACCCCTCCCCACCTCCTACCCCCTCCTACATACTCTCTCCCTAACCCCCCCATACATGAAAATGGAATGATCTGACCGGGGTCCCCGGGGTCCCCGGGGTCCTATTGTCCCATCTGTCGACCTTTGGCACGCAGAAGCCTTTGCTGGAGAAAAAGGCTGAAGCGGACATTTCTCGGCTTAACCAATTTCGCTGTCATGTGCAGTGATGTTTCTCGGCCAGTAGTGATGGATTCCACAAAAACAAAATGGAGGGTCAGGGTCAATGACTAATGCCCCCTGCTCCCTCCCCCAAGGGCTAAGAAGCTTTTTATCCAGATCGATGTACACTATTTTAACCCCTAGACTTACCGGTGTATCAGTTTGTCCGAGGCACCCCATGTTGGAGTGCCGATCGCTTTGGTCACAATCTACAGCACGGCCGTGTCAGCACGAACGGCTGTGGACATGGCTGTCCCTATAACAGGCTCTTTTCCCCCTCAATGCAACCCATGCTATGCTTCACTGTAGATAGACATGCTGTGGCTTTTAGCGACACCCGTAGCCTTTAGCCATCCCGTCAGGAATGAGTAGCCTGTCAATGCATCACACTTTACATATTAGAATGACTTGGAAGACTTCGGGTCAAAGAACGAGAAGGTTGGAAAGTGGTCTTGCGCTTCTGTGCTTCTGTATCTGCTGCCAAACTTAACACGGAGAGAAGCATTCCACCGGAGGGGATGGCCACCACATGGCTTCCTTGCCAAATTCCTGCGGTCTAATAGTACAGAGTCTTGGTCCTCGACCTCATACCCTCCCACCCCACTCTCCCCCTCCATGAAAATGGCATGGTCTGTGGCTTGGTATTGAATTTGGCATGCAGTATGCGGTGACATTTGTGTGTTTGAAGTTCGCCTTTCGTTTCTTTATCTCACCCAAACCATTCAATCGTGGAACTGAATTATCCAACGAGACTGTTGATGAGATAAATATCTCCAATGTATTCCTGTACATTTCTGTATTCATAAAGAGCCCCCCCCCCCCCTGTCCCATTTGTGCATTTCAATTCCGTTTGTTTTTGACCGATCTTTTGCTTAATTCTCTGTATATATTTCTATATAGGAAGGTTTGCGGTGACACCATGTATCAGGTCTCTTAAAGGAAGAGGTTTGGTTCTGAAAAGAACCTGAGTGGTAACTCTGAGTTACCACTCAGGTTCTTTTCAGAACCACACCTCTTCCTTTAAGAGACCTGATACATAGTGTCACCGCAAACCTTCCTATATTGATTCACCCACCATGCAAAGCCTTAAGTCTTATGTATATATTTCTGTAATCCGTTCTGTTCTACTCTTTTGTTAAAAGTGATCTTGTGCAGATGTTCCGTACTTGTATCTGGCCACAAACATTTCTGAAATCGGAAGAGGATCTAGTAATCATGATTCTGTAATACCTTTACGATATTGTGAGTTTTTTCTGACTCTTTGAAGTCTTGATCTTTCGGAAGGAAATTGAAACAGCAAGTTTTCATGACAAGAGAAAAGCTGCCCCCCCCAAAAAAAAAATAAAAAAAAAATAATGAAATAATTTTTTTTAAGAAAATGTCTTTTGGGTGGCATTTGCTGTCTTAATAATGAGGAAGACAAAATTTGAAAATGAAAGTCGGTTGTTTTGGGGTCTCATTTTCCCACATTTTCTGAATACATGGTTTTCTATTGATATAGAATTAAGGCCAACAAGCTGCATCCTTATTGTGTGATCCTTAATGTAGCTGGGTTTGTTGCTACTGTAATTGTTGCCGGCATCAGAGTGAAAATAGGGGTGGGCATCCCTCTTGATATGCATCAGTTAATGGGTGTCTGTTTCTGAGTCGCACACCCCCTTCCCCCACCTCAGCAAAGATAGTTGACCATTTTTGAAGGCCCCCCCCCCTCCTAAGGGCTCGATAACTCAGAAGGTAGAGCACCGGTATGTTTAACTATTGGCTCAGGGTTCCTATTCAGGTTGTCAGATTTTCCATTGCTCTTTCATTAGCTGAAAAAAAAAATCAAAGTTTCAACTCCTACCATGCCTATGTGTGAATTGAAAGCAAGGACTTTGCAAAGGTTTTGCAATGTGTCTACAGTCTGCCCGCTGTAGTACCGTAGAAAAAATAATATCAATACTAAAAAAAATAATAGATTTTCAAAGAGAATGTAGTGCAGAGGATTTGTTTCGGCTTTGGTTTCCCCTGTATGTAATTTGTCTTTCCTGTCACTCTTGTCATTTCAAGCCTTCCCTCTCCTCGGGTAGTACTTCCTCACTAGTTGGCATGGCAACGCATGATTCATGACCTTTCCCCTTAAAATAGCACTTCCATGTAAGTTGTCATTGTATGTCTTCTTTCTTTTTTTTACCTTGAGAATGTAATCCAGTGAACAGAAGGGATTGGGGTTAGTTTAAGGGGACTTAACAAACAGTGGTTGAGTTTCAATCGTTAACCCATAATTGGGGGCGGGGGGGTGTGACCGTTGCACTGCTAATTTACGTAACTCGTTAGCGTAGTTGCTAATTGGTTTTGAAGCAAATTAACTCTGCACGAACTGCAATTGATTTATGTTTGACATCAGAATGCTAAACAGATAATTATGTTGATGTCCTGCATACTCACAGACAATGCAATTATTACATTTTTTTTCAGTTTGGTTAAAACAAAAAGTGAATCAGTATTGGACAGACCTATGATATGATGGAACCCATCTTATCCATCACTTTGCACTCAGGAACTGATAATAGTCATCAATTATCATGATGCTTTAATCGTACAATAATTGTGCCCTTGTGAGTGTGGGTGGATGGTTTGGTTTTGTGCCGTCCGTGTAGGAAAGATTTGATGCGGGTCTGAGGTTGAAAACAGAAATTTGCACATTTGAAGTAAGAGGTCAGAGCATGCCCAGTAGCTCCTTATTTTGGCGACTCAAGGATTAGTCATCTGTCAACAAAAAGACACCAAATAGAATATGTACATCCATATGTAGGTACATGTACACTACATGCCATACAGGTGTCATACTGTACATGTAGTAGTAAATCCTGGAATTTTTAGAAAGGTCTGGCTAGAATCAAAGTGTTGGCCTTTTCAATTCAGTAGATCTTCACAGCTTAAGTATTTTGTACATGTCACATGCATGTACATTGTATGCTTGGTTCTAGTCAGAATTCCTAGAGCAACAGGTGTCCAATTTTGCCCCAGAATTTATAAGGAGGATGCCAAAAATGTGCAGATCCTGAGATTTTTTAGAAAGGTCTGGCTAGAATGAAAGTGTTTGCCTTTTCAATTCAGTTGATCTTCACAGCTTAAGTATTGTGTACATGTACATGTGTATATGTCACATGCATGTACATTGTACGCTTGATTCTAGTCAAAATTCCTAGAGCAACAGGTGTCTGATTTTGTCCCGGAATTCACGAGGAGGATGCCAGAAATGTGCACTCAACTCTCACGTGGCAGTGGCCGCTATTGTGCAATCCAGTGTCTGTCATGGGAGGAGTGTGTCCGAGTGACAGAAATCCTTTGGGTCAAATTCCCTGTGACCATGCACATACGTGTACAATACATAGTCTTCAAATACCTGCTATTTTTATGCTGCCGCCATAGTTGGTCTGTGGTCATTGCTACATGCACAAGTAGCTGTTCCAAATCACTTTTGTCAGTCAGCATTTTTGCAGCTGATTTGTCTCTTTCATGGTTACAAGTACAGTAGGTTGAAATCTTATTTTCCACCAATCTACAAGAGTGTTGTAGCCTTTTAACACCATCTCCCCCTCCCTTAAAAAGACTGAAAAACACTCAGTCAATTGTTTATTTTTATTTTGGGGGGAGGGGGTGAAATAGAGAAGAGTTTTGGTAAGAAACAAAAAAAAAGTTACCGTATCATCGTTAACAAAAAGGTACCAACATTAATTCCTTAATTGCTGCCCCTTTTCAAATTTTACCCAGATTTGAAGATTCTGGAACATTTCCTTAAAACATTACATCATGTCCAATGACGCTCCCGATTTGGGATCATTCCTTCATGTCTTGATATTTCTGCTCAAACTCTCGGTAGTTTGTTAATAGAACAAAGCAAGAAAGTATTCCTGAATTACTTGAAATTCACAAATTACTTAAAAACCCGGCAAAGATTTTTGATTCCTTGTAATTCCGTTAGTACAGAAAGGTGCGGGTCACCCTTAACACAATCTGATAGTAATGAATAATGATAAAAAGGTGTACAAACTCGTAATTTTTATTTTTGTATTATACAGAGTAACATTACTATCAAATGTATTTTGCATTTAAAAATCGTCTATGTACATTGTATTTAATCTTCATATATATGCTGCTTAGGTGATTGACGGCTTGTAAATCTAATGAAATCATTTATAAATCTTCATATATTCTGCAACAAATTGTGGTTATTAAGGATTGAAAGAACATTTTGTGTATATCACATGACAATCTGATGTAGCATGTTTCCATATAATAGTCGGGGACATTTGAATAAATCTTATCAACTGACATGCATGTATGAAGCTGGACTATGTGCTGCCTGTTTTCTGTTTGTTTTCATTTGGTTTTGAGTTGTCTGTTTTTTCCCTGTGTTTTTGGTGTTCTTTTCTTTGGATTGGATTTCTGTCTGTCTCTTTCACTTTGTTTTTTTCTTTGGCACAACGTTTCTGTTTTCGGTTGTCATGTATTGTTTGCAAAGGAATTTTATGGGTGTCAGAAGGGGGACCCAACTTTTCAAAGGCTTGTAGTCCTGCATGTATTGGCAGAACTGCAGTTTTATTTTCTGCGAGAAGAACGGGTAGATGCCTCAACGTTTAGGTTCCTCTATTTGATTCAATGACTCAATGACCCTGAACCAGTTTGTGGACGATTTGCGGTCGGAGTCAAATTTCACAGAAGAAGGCCAAGGTGTTTTGGATTGGTTCAAACGGTGTGACTCATCGATTCTCAAATACGGCTCGAGTAGACATGCGTGCAGTTCTATAGAGAAACCCCTGACAGCTTTGAATGGCAGCACTTTTGCTTACTACACATGTAGGTAGAAATGGCTACAGTCGGCACGTTTGCCAATCCTACTCTTTCCAATCCATCCCCAACTCCTGCATGCACAGCAGCTGTCCGTATTTGGGCAGCAGGCAGCAGAATGTGATGCAAGCTCCAGCGTGCAGGCAGCAAAGCCAAAGAACCCTTCCACTGGGTTTGAGAGATTGTTAAGCCTCTTGGCAACCCTCGCATGCTCTGCTGCCTCCAAAACCCCAGGCTCAGGGTCCACAAAGCACCCTCTTCACTTCCCAGATCAGACTGCACCTCACACCTCACACGTCATCCATGCGTGCTGTCGTATTAACCCACAGTCTGTCGCACCAAAGGCCAAATCGCTCATTAACCCAATCCCAGCAACCTCGATTCAGTTCAAAAGTTCACAACCGGGTCTGTTCCCCCGCTGGAACAAAAAATGTAAAATAATATCCTTTATTCTAAGCCTTGATTGTGTTCATTTTTATTTTATTCTCTAAGCATTTGTACCAGCTTATGTACTGAACTTTCTTTTATGCAGAACCTTTTATTTTACTCGGAAATTTAAAGGGCCTGATGTTTCGATCCTAGCAGGACCTGTCTTGGAGGCGGGGAAAGGTCCTGTCTCGAAATGCTGGGCTCTCTAAATTTTTGAAATTTCATTTGGGTAATTTGAGTCGGTATGCAATTTTTTTTTTTATTCATTTTTTATGTTCATTTTTAAGATGGGGGATCACATAGTCATTAATGGTCATTTCATTGTGGGGCATTGCAGAGCATTAACATTCTTCGTTCTTTCATTTCCCTTCCTTTCCCCTTACCCGTCCGCTCACTCGATGTATTTCTGGTCCCCCTCAACTACATCTCCATGTGTACATCCTGCTGCTGTACCCCCAACACACCTGCCACCCCTCCCCACTCCCCCCCCCCCTTCCACCGTGTCATCAGGTCGTCTCCACCAGCACGCCCTCCCAGACCCCCAACGCCTCCCCGAGCACCACGCTCTCCGTCTCCAACTCCACCTCCCTGCAGACCTCGCCGGAGAAGCGCAACCGGTCGGAGGAGGAGGCCTACTACAGTAGCATGACCTCCTTCGAGAGCCAGTTCTCCAGCCAGGTGGCCAGCGCCCTGATGGCCGACCCCATGGAGACCGCCCGGCCGCCCCCGCCCCTCTCCCCGTCCCGCTCGGACCAGTTTGCCCAGACGGAGGAGGAGGAGGAGGAGGAGAAGGAGCACACGCCCACCCAGAAGGACTTCCTGGAGCACGAGGCTCGCCTGCGGGCCAAGGCCAAGGTGGGGGACCCCGGCCTGGGACTGGGGGCCTCGGACAAGCGGACCCTGCAGCTCAGCCTGAGCTCCCCGCCGGGCGACCGGCCCCAGAGCCTGCCCCCGTCCAGCCCGGCCCTCTCGGACCCGGCCGAGCGCCGGCTCTCGCTCTACGACAACATCGACGTCTACTACAACGACACCTACGAGGTGGACATGGAGGAGTCGCTGGAGCGGCTGAACACGCCCACCGACGACCGGGCGCCCCGGGCCGGACTAGGCGAGCACGAGACGCTGCTCTACACGCCCGTGGCCGGTAACTCTCCGGCCCACACGGTGGTCAGTCCAGGCTCGGGCCGGCTGACGGTCAGCACTCCGGCCACGAAGTCCCCATCCCATCACTTGAAGATGGCTGCGTCCCCGGCTCATTCAGGCCGCCCGAGAGACGCCCACTCGCCCAGGCCCTCCCCGTCGACGTTTGGCACGTACGCGGGCCCTTCCTACGCCCCCACCTCGCCCCAGAGTCAGCCCCAGCCCCAGCCCCCGCCCCCGCCGCCCCGCAGTCTCCCCATGGGCGGCGGCGCCCTGCACCGCTTTGACGGGGACGAGTCGCCCTACCGCGTCCGGCGGGCCAGCCCCGACAAGGAGCCCTACAGCACGGTCATGTACGCCACCCAGGCCAAGGTTGAAGGGCCCTCTGTCAGGCCCAAGAACATCCACAGCCCTGTCAACGGCGTGCCCTACTTCAAGACCCAGACCACCTACATCTGAGCCGTAAGTCCCCAGCAGGTGTTCAACTCCAGCAGGTGTTCAATTGGTTTTCAGGCCAACCAAACCAACCAACCAACCAACAAACAAACAAACATAGGAAGGAAACATGCATCTTAATGAGAAAGTGAGGGTCCATGTATAATCCCTTGTGAAAGTGAGATTTGAAGGCTTTCATGGTGAGAATAGCAGGAGTAATACACTATAGCTTTGTGGTGACACCATGTAAAATTATCTTTTGTGTGTATGGGTCAGGGGCCTGAAGACAATACATGTATACTGTCTGAAACATCAAGTTCGTCTGGTTCTTTTCAGAACCACAGATACTCACAAAAGAGAATTTTACGTGGTGTCACAGCAAACCTATTACTCATGACAGTTATGATGAAATGCTTCTGACTGGCAGCTCCCACCCACCCCCAGTCAAGATAGTCGATTGTTAGGGGAAGACCCCCCATCTTAGGGCTGGATAGCTCAGGTGATACGGTAGATCAATAGTGTACATTAAACCCGAGGCGTGTGTTCTCCGGTCCAGTCAGTTTGTCGCGACACTTTTAGGCGCAATCTAATCCAAGCATCTCAGTCAGCTGCCAGGGCAAATCACCAAATGATCAATTGACGAATCACGTGCTAAAAAAACGAGCCTTTTTTTTTTCCCAAGCAAAGACAGAAAGTATTTTTTTATTTATTTATTCATTTTGGGGGAAGTGCTGGCTTTTGAAAATACGAAAGTGAATGTCATTCTGTGAATTCACTGCAGAAACAGAAGTACGTGTAGACACAGTTTGTTAGAATGTTTTGCTGTAAGGGTGCCTGTAATTACACATATACATGATGCCGCTGTATTGGCTCTTGATGGGCTCAGTAATTTGACAGTAAGTTCACATCTTGCCATTTTTTGTTTGCTCTGCCAAATGTCTTGGTCCTAGAGCAAGAACAGATTAAAAGCCGAACAGTGGGTGGATTCTGGGTCACTGGGCTAACTTGGATGCTACTCATGCCAGTTAACCCATTTTTAGTTAAACCGAGTTTAACTCCGGTAACCCATTTCCAGTGATGTTCAGTGGTCAGTTGAACCACAGTGGTCAGTTGACCCTGTAGTGCCAACTTGACCCACAGTGGTCATTTGACCTAGTAATACCAAGTTGACCCACAGTGGTCAGTTGAACCACAGTGGCCAGTTGACCCTGTAGTGCCAACTTGACCCACAGTGGTCATTTGACCTTGTAATACCAAGTCGACCCACAGTGCTTAGTTGAACCACAGTGGTCAGTTGACCCTGTAGTGCCAACTTGACCCACAGTGGTCATTTGACCCTGTAGTGCCAAGTTGACCCAAAGTGGTCAGTTGACCCTGTAGTGCCAAGTTGACCTACAGTGGTCAGTTGACCCTGTAGTGCCAAGTTGACCTACAGTGGTCAGTTGACCCTGTAGTGCCAACTTGACCTACAGTGGTCAGTTGACCCTGTAGTGCCAAGTAGACCCACAGTGGTCAGTTGACCCTGTAGTACCAAGTTGACCCACAGTGGTCAGTTGACCCTGTAGTACCAAGTTGACCTACAGTGGTCAGTTGACCCTGTAGTGCTAAGTAGACCCACAGTGGTCAGTTGACCCTGTAGTACCAAGTTGACCGACAGTGGTCAGTTGACCCTGTAGTACCAAGTTGACCTACAGTGGTCAGTTGACCCTGTAGTACCAAGTTGACCCACAGTGGTCAGTTGACCCTGTAGTACCAAGTTGACCTACAGTGGTTGGTTAACTCCTATCAGCCAATCAACTAGCGCAAGTCAATCAATTTGCACAGGACACCTGCCTTGCAGTGATCAGTCAAACCATTATGAGTTTACATTAATATGAGGGTGCTATGGGCAGACATTGTTTTGCCGTCTTAGAAAGAGAGCATGCACAATTGCACACGTTGAAATTGAAAACAATGCTAATTTGTTTGAGTGGGTAAAAGCACACCATTCCTCTGTCATTGCCAAGCCAGTGTACTGTACAATGGTACATCTTGTAGCTTACCAGTGCATACAGCTTGGTCTTACCCCCATCTTCCTTCCATTTCCTGCACACATCTCCCTCCCCCATTGGTAGGCATTATGTTACCATCAAACAAGGTCAGGGGCCGTCATTTAACTTTCCTCTAGGATTTTTATTTGGAGAGGGGGTTACCGTAAGTCTAGATTTTTACCTAACTAGTACGTACTGTAGTTACATATCTATGCACATCTGTGTACAGGTCATCTTATTTGACTTTCAAAAACCAATTTTATTTTTATTTCATTGTTTTGTCTGACGGTAGATTGGATTTCATAAGAGGGGAGAGTTCCTCTCCAGTCTGTCCTACTAATCATTTTTCTTTTTTATATATATATTTGTACAGAAGAGAACAGAGATTGTGGAGAATAGCCAACCTCTTCAGTGAATACTCCTTTGTTTAATTAGTAATTACGTGTATTTTGTAGCATGGGTAGACGTTATGATGTGTACAGAATATTTAAGGGTTACATACTTGTTGCGCTCTTTGCAAAAAAAAAAATACAAAACTAATATTTAATACAGACTTCTAGTGCATTTTTTTTTTTTTTTAACTCATTTGTCTAGCATGTTTGCCAAGCTGTGCGAATATCTTCAGATCTTCATTGTTTTCCGTTTGTTTTTTAATCGTACCATCTGTGTAACTCTGATTCTGGACGATTGAAGAATAAGTCTCCCTCGTCTAAGCCATATCTTGCTGGAGATTGATTGAAAAGTTGGTGCATAACTGCTGGGTTTTTTTCTTTGAGTTTTTATTTGTGTGTCTTTTGTTTCTGGGTATTTAAAAAAAAAATGGCTTAAAAGTCGTGTATTCAGCGTTAAAATGCAGAGGGGTGGGGAGTGGATGAGTTGTGAAGGTCTGCGTGGCATGTTGCCGTATAGCTAGTGTTTGGCGATGGCACTGTACATGCACATGTACATGTAGGTGATGTCTTTTGTGGGAGCATGTGCGGCTCTGAGGAGAGAGAAGAGAGAGAGGCAGAGACAGAGCACAGTGGGGCTGAAACATTGCAATACCAACATTGAACCATTGTTCCAGCAAAACTGAGCCACACATGCTCACCAAAGTGAGATTTCAGCACCAACATGCGTCTGTGTAAGTTGCATTTGTTCCACCACAGAATGCTTGCCTTGAACAATGCATTACGGCAAAATGATATCTGATCAACGGACAGAAATATTTCATATCTTCCTGCAGAAAGACATGCTGTTTTAGATTACAGTAGCTTGTTTTGTGCGCCACTTTAATGGGTAGACCTTTTACATGTTAGCAATTTACATTGTACTTACATGAGTTATTCCCAAAGTAGACAATAAAGATCATTTAAAATTTGCTATTAAGTAGACAATCCAAAAGGTTGCACATTACAGCAATTGCTAGGTCCTTTTTACATGTTAGCAAAGTGAAGTAGTAAGAACTATTGATTCCACAGGGCTTCATAAGGGGGCTATTCTGAGGGAAGGTCCCATATCTTTACCTCTGGGTCAGTAGTTTTTACTCTTTCAAGGCAAGCGAGGTCATTTGTACCAAATACCATGACTGTGAACTGAACCAAATGCTGTTGACTGTAGGCAGAACTTGACTTAAAAATCAAGATTTTTTTTCTTCAAATCTCAAGGATTTTAGTACAAACTAAAGGGCAGCAAATAACTGTTTTGTGTTTAGGTAATATTGTCAGCGTGACTGCATTTAATTTTCTTCTTGTACAAACTTTACATCATGCATTATGTAAATGTGCTCTTGTTAGACTTGGGTTCAACTGTTTTTCGTGCCAGTCAGATGGCATTTTTGGGGCTGTACATAAAAAAAAAAAATCTTTATCCGTGTGGGGGAATAGGTCAGTATTGTTATGTGTGTACATGTACATTTTTGTTTATTTCTTTGAATATCTTGAATTGAAGAAAAAACCCTACTTGGACCGAAGTTTTCTTGAGGGAGAGAGCAAGTTCCTTGCCTCTGTCCGACTCTCTTGTCCAATATTCAGCAAATTGTAAATTATTTAAAGTTGCTCGATATGATTTGATGCCTGACGGTGGGATAAATTATGAATTCAATTTTTTGTACATTTTTCTCCCTTAGATATGGTTGTGTATATGATGATTGAAAAAGAAACAAAAAGTCCTAAGATTTTGGTTGGTGGCAATTTTTAGTATTTATACCAAAAAAAGAGGTTTACTTGAAAAAAAAAATGGAATGTTCAGTATCTGTAGAATATACAAGTTGGTGTATTTCCAGGGCGAAAAAAATGTATATTTAGTCACAGGTCACTTGGACATTGATACCGGAGAAGCTAGAATGGGCTTTAACACAAAAAGTCTGTATTTTACACAGCTTTGATACTTGTAAAATATACGAGTACTTTGTAACCGACAAACTCCCTCGATTGTTTTGTATTTCGGACCGAGAAGGGAAATGTCACATTAAATTTGAGCACTGGTCAAACAATGCCCAGTCACCGGTTTACGTCTGGAAACGTTAATGCTCACCAAGGAATCCGTTCCAAGGTGTCTCAAATCATTCGGGTTCATGTCAGAAAAAGATTGTCTACTCAAGATGGCATTAATTATCTAATTTCATTGTTAATGGAACTCACCAATTTTTTATTTTTTATTTTTTTAATTTTTGGACAGGGATTTTTTTCTTGCTCAGTTTTATTTGAGCAAAGTCAGTCCTGGAGAGAGTTGTTCATTTAAAAACCCACGATACGGCCAATTTATTTGAAAAATATTAATAATTTCATGTAGTGTTTTTGAAGACTACTACTTAGAAGACTGCTACGTTATATTCAGAATCCAACTCATTAATGTCATGCTATTAAACATTATTCCTTGATAACCCCGGAATTTGTCATTTTTGCAGGAGTACCACTCCATGTAGATATAATTCAGACAGTAGCTATGCTATTTTACTGCGATATATCAAAATCAAATATTTCTTGTCATCTTTTTTGTGTTTTGGTCAATTTATCTCCTCCATACAGTTGCGGGGACAGGTTTGCCAGTCTAATGTTTAAATGCTCATTTGCATATACCTTGTCCATGCCTTTAGAAAGACGGTTTCACAATTCCCATGATGTCCGATTGCACGAAGCCATTTCGCCATTCATAAAGTTTACATGCAGACCAGTGTATTATTTCTTGCAAATTCATAAACTGTGAGCTGTCTTTAATTTTGCTAATTTTTGCCCTGTCAATGTGAACTTCAGCCGTTTTAAGCCTGTATTTTGTTCACGTGTATAGAAAACGGTCTTTCTTGTAAGACAGTACGGTGGCCCCGAAGACACATATACTAGGCGTAACATTGACACCTAATGGGAAAGTGTGTAAATGTCAAAAAATCCTCGAGTTTTTGGGTGAGGCCCTTACATGTGAGGCCGTTTTTAGTTTTCAGATATGAGTTCACGGCCATACTTACGACTTCGGCTTGTGGTAAGGGCTTTCTGTATTTATGATATCGCTGCAAGTGCACATTTTAATAATAATAGCCCTTTACGAATCCATGCATCAGGCTCGGGCTCAGGCTTCGTCTCGGTCTGAGAAAAAAAAGACCTAAAAATGCAGGTTGTGGTTTGTCCCCGAATGTCAAAGGTTTGTTGGCGTGATAGGCACGGAGTATTCATCAAGAAACGGCGGCCATACGCTTGTTTCTAGATGCCTGTGTCATTATAAATAATTGCATGAATAGACAAGAGAAATAAGACCGAAGCCGAAGCCGGAGCCCAAGCCTTCATTTCGTAAACGGTCCATGTCCGAAGTTGCGCAGTGGTGCAGCAGCAAAGGCCATGTAGCCATAGTCATTCATTCGGATACGAACTGTCAAGTTGCCAACCACAGTCCACGTGCTGCGGTGTCCACGTGCGTCAGTGAGCTCCACTACTTTTCAAAATGCTGCCCAAAATGCTGCATTTGAAACAGCTCTCCACATACTGTACGCCCCTCCCTCGGCCCCGAACATTCATGCAGTTCCGTTTTGTGGCGTTACTTAATCGCGGGCCAGCGGGTAAGTTTCACAAATTAAGAAAATGTTTGCCCAAAATGGTAATCGTTTTCCCATGATAATTAATGGCGCCGGGCTCGTTGGAAGTGTATGCGCAGTTTTTGGTATTCTAGTAAGTAAACATTAAACCATTACCAGGTAGAGCCTTGGCAGAGGGGAGAAATGGTTTAACTTTTACCCGTAACTTATTTTTTTTTAAAATGTCCCAGAAAATCGAAAGACCGGAGCTGGATAATAGGGACTGTCTATGCCAGGGTTTTCGTGAATAATTATTCAGAGGCGTGGTTGAAATTATCCACACCGTCACATGTATCTGCTGCCCTCAACGACCAAATCTTTCACACTTTGTATCGTCTGTACCTGTGAGTTTTGAAAAGTTTTCTGCCGTTTTCCATCCCAGATAATCATTAGTTTAGATGACTGCATCATATTTTTGTCTATGCTACGGTTCTATTTATAACCTTGTAAAACTGTACAGGCTGTTTTTGTACGGAAACCATTTTGTGTTACAAGAGAAAAATGAAGAAACTCAACAGAAACAGACTCTAGAATGATTGTTGTGGGATCTTGTTTAGCATACACTCTTTATCATTGCGAACAATCTAATTCAATAAAATAACATTGTAAAAGATGAATACTGTCTGAATTGTGTGTTTTAAAATTTCCTTGAAATTATTTTCATCACTGTCTGCTTCTTTTCCCTTCAGCACACAAAGTGCTCTATCGGTGTCTTTAGTCGTTACTTTTTTTTTAATAGATATAAGATAGCTGTTTCAACCCATATCCGCCTGACTGGTCACAGCACATAAACAGTATTCCTGCCTAAGCCCCTATCATCACATTCAAACCAACCAACTTACACGAGAAAATTTGTCAATGACAGCTTTAAAAATAAAAAATAAAACCCAAACAAACTATATACCAGTGGAAAAGGTATACAATTTACTACAAGAAAACCTAAAATATCCTAAACCATATCAACAGAACAGTGAATGGGATAACATCATTTTCACAAACCTAGAAATAGACCATGGAATTTCACGTAGTTCGGCGGTTGTAGCTTTTCTGCGTCTTATGGGAAATCCCGTAACTCGGCAGATATGGGTTAAAAACAGCAGACGAAAACTGACTGTGCCCTCATACCAAAGCTATCATGAGATTGGCTAGTTGGTTACTAAGGAGCAAAACGAATCCCACACAAGTTGCAAGTAACGATACAGGCTGCAGGCTGTGATGAATGACTAGCCTTAGTTTGATAACAAGCTTTTTCAAAAGTAATTAATATCTTCCCGATGCAGCAGGTAACAATTGATGAAGTCATGGATGCTACTGTGAATAGGACCTCCAAAAAGCTTGGTAACTCTCACCCTGTAGTTGAATGAACAGCTGCATCTTAGATATAATAGCTATGGGTCGGGAAAAATGTGATTCATTGAAGGTTTGCCCCACTTGACGTAAGGCAGCTCGGGCAGGAATCAAACTTGTGACTCCTGCTGTCTAGTCCAGACGTCTCAACCACTTGACCATCGAGCTGATTGAGGTTGTGTGGTTGACATGAATCCATGAACATATACCATTCTATCCATCAGCCAACTAACAACTAAAGTGTGGCCTATATAGCGGGAGTTCTAGTGCAAGACAACATTTCTGATCCACAGTGACTTTGTTTTATTTGCTGCTTGCGAAATAATGCGGAAATGAATAGGAGTCTGGGTGCCACACTATAGTCTGTGATTCTTCTGGTAAATATGTCACAATATGCCTGACCTCATGTTTCCGATTGCACAATTTGTTAGCTGTTCAGCTTGTTTGTTTTTCATTTTTTTTTTTTCAGAATCAAACCAAAAGTACTTTAGTACCTTCTTGTACTGCCAGCTACTATATTTTGTGCAAGGAATATCTAAATACCACTGCTGGCATCTGGCTGTCATGTGTTAAGGACTTGTGGCTAAACAAAGCAATCAGATCCACAGTGAATAGGACCTCCAAAAAGCTTGGGTAAGTCTCACCCTGTAGTTGAATGAACAGCTGCATCTTAGATATAATAGTTATGGGTCGGGAAGAATGTGATTCATTGAAGGTTTGCCCCACTTAACGTAATAAGTGCAAAATACAGGCAGCTCGGGCAGGAATCAAACTTGTGACTCCTGCTGTCCAGTGCAGACGTCTCAACCACTTGACCATCGAGCTGATTGAGGTTGTGTGATTGACATGAATCCATGAACATATACCATTCTATCCATCAGCCAACTAACAACTAAAGTGTGGCCTATATAGGGGGAGTTCTAGTGCGAGACGACATTTCTGATCCACAGTGACTTTGTTTTATTTGCTGCTTGCGAAATAATGCGGAAATGAATAGGAGTCTGGGTGCCACACTATAGTCTGTGATTCTTCTGGTAAATATGTCACAATGTGCCTGACCTCGTGTTTCCGATTGCACAATTTGTTAGCTGTTCAGCTTGTTTTGGTTTTTTTCATATTTTTTTCTTCAGAATCAAACCAAAAGTACTTTAGTACCTTCTTGTACTGCCAGCTATTATTTTGTGCAAGGAATATCTGAATACCACTGCTGGCATCTGGCTGTCATGTGTTGATGACTTATGGCTAAACAAAGTAATCAAAGAGGCTACCGTATTTGCCTCCTCTCACAACATACACTCTATCTATCCCAACGTGTAGAACAAAGTGGTATCAGAACAGCTTCTTCCCTCAGTCTGCCTCTCTGGAATTCCCTTCCTGGTTCATGTTTCCCACCCTCGTATAATCTTGCCCTTTTTTAAGAGGAATATCAATTCCTATCTCCAGCCTTCCTGAGTTCATCTCTATCTCCTTTCCTTAGCATTTAACCCAGAATGGCATTATAACCTTGTTTTGGGTGAATCTGCAAAAAAATAACAAATAACAAAACAAAATAACAAAAATGATTGAAGGCACAGTTACACATTATTGATAATTGAAAAGTATTGCATTTATTGCAGAAGCATACTGGTGCAATTGATAGAGTATGTAACAAGGTTAAGTATAAAAAATCTATTTGTCAAATCTCTTTTGAAAATACTGGCACCTCAGTAACAAGTACAAGTTAACACTGACCTATATTTCAATGTGTAAGACTGATGTAATTTCAGAAACGCCGCTATCAGTGAAATTGCAATCATTTTAAAAGGCCTATTGTTGAAAACACCCACTTGAAGTATTTGGTCTGCCATTAGAAATGATGAGAAAACCTTACAAATTGTGTTTTAATACAGGGATAATATAAGATAAATAAACTTACACAAAAGAAATTTAACAAAAACCTGCTAATTGAGCAGAAAGACCAGCGTACACAGACCTCAAGAATTCAAAGACCCAACCTTGCGATTCCAGCAGACATTTTCTCCCAAGAGAGAAACGGTTTCAGAAAGGCTGTCTTTCACAATCGTCCTGCTCAGTAAAGACATCAGGTTCTCTATAAACTTTCTGGGAATTATTAGAGATTTGATACTTCTGACTGGCACCCCCACCCCGGCATGGGAAGGCCTCCATCCAAGGGCTGGATATTTCAGATTGTAAGAGCGCTGCTGGTCCTCAAAACCAGAGGGCTCCGGTTCAAGTCTCGGTTCAGTCAAAGGTTTCTTTGCAATTTCTCAAAATTGTTTAAAAGTTCCCTTGTAGGTTTTTCCTTTATGTTTGAATTATTTGAGATGTAACACTTCTTGGAAAATGAACCCCCCCCCAAAAAAAAACACCCCAAAACCAATAAACGAGATTACATTGTATATCTTTGAAAATGTCAAACCTTCTTTGGCTAATAAAATGGAATGAATTTTACAAAACAATTCAAAACAATTTTAGTTAAAAAATAATTATCTCATTAGGTTTATTATGAGGAGCTTTTCAAGTACTGCCTGGTTTCTAATATGTACACATTTGTTAACCTCATAATCTCAATTAGATGTAAATGTACAGTAAGTGAATTTAATATTCATAAAATGCCTTCCTGAAAAAAATAATTCTCAACTTCAGTTTATTTATTTTTTCAGATGTTTTGCATGGAACAATTATAAAAAAAGAGCTGTTCTGGAAAATTGTAAATTGCTGCATTATCACATTAGATCTAAATTACCCTAACTTCCATATACTGTCACACAATTTTAAATGCTTATACTTCTTGCACTTTCATACAATATACAAGTACAATATTGGTGACCAATCTTACCTATATACAGTATACATAAAATAGCACCTTGGTACATAAAAAAGTGATTTTTTTCTGGAATTAGCAGGTAAATCAGCTGAAGGTATTTCTCATTTGTCTAAATGGCACACCTGCCATTTCTGCAAGAGATAAAAACCGTGGCTGAAGGAACAATATCCTAATCACATAGCCATAGGTATTTGAAAGAAAGTCTTCCAAATGAGTGTGTATGAAGTCAACACTTTGCAATGATCACAAGGCACTCATTTTATTATTTTTTAAACAACTCCCCCCCCCCCGGCCAATTAAACGACCGACTTGACACAGTTTGTTTTGGGAGCCTAGCAAGAAATCATTACAATCAAGTCCTCACCTTTTTTCACATTTCTTTTATTTGCATATTTTTTCAAAGCACACCATTCATGCAGATACTTTTCCAGATCCACAGTTCCTATGCCTCTAGGATGTCTTTCACCATTAACATTTGAATTTCTTTTCTTGTGCAGACATTACACATCATAATTTCTTTAGTTTCCTTTTTCCATGAGACATGCTGTTTGCTACATATTATTGTTTTTAATTTAATAATGTGCTATTTGTGCTATCCCTCGATCATCCACAGTAAGATTCATACAATAGTTCGAATCCCAGCCGTCAAGCCAAGAGCTCGCTGGATGCGATGCGCTGAAGTTCAATGTCTTCAGGTTGTGAATCAGGATGTGAATGACGACATTTCCAGAACTGGGCCTACATTTCAGATGTCAGTGACCATGATAGGGAAGAGGGGGGAGGGGGGTTCGAATCCCAGCCGTCAAGCCCAGAGCTTGGTGGGTGCAATGCGCTGAAGTTCAATGTCTTCAGGTTGTGAACCAGGATGTGAACATGGTGAATGACGATCATTTCCAGAACTGGGCCTATTTCAGATGTCAGCGACCATGATAGGGAAGTGTGGAGGGGGGAGGTTCGAATCCCAGCCGTCAAGCCCAGAGCTCGCTGGGTGCAATGCGCTGAAGTGCAATGCCATCAGGATGTGAATGACGACATTTTCAGAACTGGGCCTACATTTCGGATGTCAGCAACCATGATATGGAAGAGGGGGGAGGGGGGTTCGAATCCCAGCCCTCAAGTCCAGAGCTTGGTGGGTGCGATGCCCTCCTGGGTGGTGATCTTGGGCTGCAGATTCTCCTCGATGAGGAAGTCCAGCGGGATCCAGGTCACGTAGCCGTGGATGCCCTTGAGGAGTTTCTTGGCCTGTTGGGGGTCGCTCCTGCACAGGGGTGTCATCCGCTTATAGGGCTGCACGGAGGCGCTGGTCCTCACCGCGTTGGAGGGCAGACAGCGGAAGACCTACATGTGCCCCCCAACACCCAAGCCCAGGAGGGAACAAGAACGATTCACAGCATATCATTTGGAAGTTAGAGAGAGTCTGTGGTTGATTTCATCCAACTCATCGTAGCCCACGATCAACTGCACGACGCTCTATCTTCTATCCCTAGGTGTAAGGTATCAGAACAGCTTCTTCCCTCGTTCAGCCTCTCTCTGGAATTCCCTTCCTGGTTCATGTTTTTCCCCCAGCCTATGATCTTGCCCTTTTTAAGAGGAATGTCAATTCCTATCTCCAACCTTCCTGGGTTCTTCCCTATCTCCTTTCTTCCTGTGCCCTTAACCTTGAGTGGCTTTATAGCCTTGTTTTGGGCAAAGTTGCTTAAAAAAAAAGCAATATGATAGTCTTCTTTGCTTGTTTCTACTCCTGTTCTGCACCAAATGAGATGCAATAATACCCACTATAAGTCGCATGATGACATGTAAACATTGGTCTGTCAGTCTATTATGTGAATTCATCCACTTAGAATTAAACCCCATTGTATTGTTCCCAGTGCACAGTTACACACACCTTCTCGTAGATGTCGGTGTTGTTGGTGGCCATCTTCATCATCACTCCTTTGTAGAAGTCTTCTGATACAGGATCGGTCACGTCAATGTCACCGTGGCCTTGCAGTACGCCCAGGTGTTCCCTGCAATGATCAAAGACCATCAATCAATCAGACGGATAACTGACGGAACAACAATCATCAGAAATCAATCTTAGTGATATTAGAACTCTGTAGATGCGTACCATTAGCAACCCACCCTCTACCAGGACATCTTACCTTTGGATGACATCTTTTTTTGACAATTAGTCTCGGCAATGCATCACCCACCAGGACAACCCAATCTAGGCAACACATCCCTGCTAAGTCACCCCCCTTACCAGCACACTTCCCATCAGCAAGACCGCATCTACGATCACCACTAGCAACCCGTCCCCTACCAGGACACCTTCCCTGGGCATCACAAGCCTTTTCAAGACAATTGGCGACACCCAGGACAACCCAATCTTGCCAACACATCCCCTACTGAGAAGTTATCCCCCTTACCAGCACACTTCCCATCAGCAAGACCACATCTACCTTCCCTCGGCATCACAAGCCTTTTCAAGACAATTGGCGACACCCAGGACAACCCAATCTTGCCAAAGCATCCCCTACTGAGAAGTCGTCCCCCTTACCAGCACACTTCCCATCAGCAAGACCACATCTACCTTCCCTCGGCATCACAAGCCTTTTCAAGACAATTGGCGACATCCAGGACAACCCAATCTTGCCAACACATCCCCTACTGGGAGGTCATCCCCCTTACCAGCACACTTCCCCTCAGCATGACTACTTCCACGGACATTACTATCAGCCCATCCCCTACCAGCACACTTCCCCTCAACAAGACCACATCCACGATCACCACTATCAGCCCATACTCCCACGGCATCCCTCTGCAGGGTGACTGCCACCTCCCCCCCAATGGCAGCCCATCCTGGCTTCCCCTACCGGTACTCACTGGAAGAGCCACTGCCTGAGGCCCAGTGCCATCCTGCCCGCCCGGTAGTCCCTGCCGTCCATCCTGCTCGCCACCATCTCCGTGTCCTCGATGAGCAGTGCCAGCTCGCTGTCCCTCTTCCCCAGCAGGCTGCGGTCGTTGATGTTGGCCGAGCCGCACAGGATGGAGCGGTCGTCCACAATCATCAGCTTGGAGTGGATGTAGACCAGCTCGGTCACCAGCTCGCCGTTCAGGCTGTCGTGGGTGCGCAGTCCGTAGAAGGTGATGTACTCTTGAGGATCGGGGACTGCACGTGAACAGCGGAGACAAGATTTTGGTTTTTGGACTGAAGACACGGCTTCTGTACTGAATTATGGATCAAGGAGAATGTACGTGTATGGTCTGAAGCTGTTTGTTGGCGGCATGGGCGATATACGGCTCCCTTCTGCCCTTGCTCAAAGCATGGAAGTAGAGATGATATTGACTGCACAGACTGAAAACACAGCTTCTGTACTAAATTATGGATCAAGGAGAATGTATGTCTATGGTCTGAAGCTATTTGTTGGTGGCATGGGCTATATATCACTCCCTTCTGCCCTTGCTCGAAGCATGGAAGTAGAGTTGATACTGGACTGCACAGCGGAGAAAAGACTTTTGTTTTGGACTGAAAACACAGCTTCTGTACTAAGTTATGGATCAAGGAGAATGTATGTGTATGGTCTGAAGCCGTTTGTTGGCGGCATGGGCGATGTACGGCTTTCTTCTGCCCTTGCTCGAAGCATGGAAGTACAGTAGAGATGATATTGGACTGCACAGTGGAGACAAGACTTTGGTTTTTGGACTGAAAACACAGCTTCTGTACTAAATTATGGATCAAGGAGAATGTATGTCTATGGTCTGAAGCTGTTTGTTGGCGGCATGGGCTATATACGGCTCCCTTCTGCCCTTGCTTGAAGCATGGAAGTAGAGATGATAATGGAGTGCACAGCGGAGACAAGACTTTTGTTTTGGACTGAAAAAACAGCTTCTGTACTGAATTATGGATCAAGGAGAATGTACGTGTATGGTCTGAAGCTGTTTGTTGGCGGCATGGGTGATGTACAATTTTCTTCTGCCCTTGCTCGAAGCATGGAAGTAGAGATGATATTGGACTGCACAGTGGAGACAAGACTTTTGTTTTGGACTGAAAAAAAACAGCTTCTGTACTATATTATGGATCAAGGAGAAGGTACTTTATCAAGGGTTTGCCCTACTCGACCGAGGGCTCGGCTCATAGCAACACCACCGGCGTTCGGACTTCAGAGATCCCAACGCAACAATCCTTGATTCAGCACACACGGTGAGCGACTCTGCCTCCTCACGCCAGCACTCACCTCCAGCCAGCTTGAGACGTCCGAGCAGCGACTTCCTGCCTTTGCAGATGGACTGGTACTCCCAGTGCAGGATGGTGTGAATGGCGCCCCCACCGGCCTCACCGACATCTCCCTGGAAGGCTGGCAGCAGAGGCAGGAACACGTAGACACGAAACGTCTGCGCAAGCCTGACACGACAAGAAAAGAATGGCCTTTTTGTCACAAATGTGTATTTTGTGATTGAACCAACTTCCATGCATTGACAATTTGCAGCATTGTGAATTTGGAGGTCATTGGAGGTCATTCAAATTGACATGAAACTGAATTTTGATATGAAAGTCCCTACACAACATTGGTCGAGGTCAAAGAATAGCATCCATATGTTGTCTGATCCAACATATGCATGAAATAGCACACCTGTGAAAATTTCAGCTCAATCCGCCAACCGAGTCTCGAGAAAATCATGAAAACCGCTTCATTTGTTTCGCGAAAATGCAGCATTTTCTCCCAAAATACAACATTTTAGGCAGAAATATTTCAGTGCAAGGTTTCTGTTATAACCATCTTCAAACTGTATAAGTTTCATGTAAAACTGTGAACATTTCTGTTTTTTTTATCATACCAATGTTGTGTAGGGGCTTTAAACAACGACCATGATAAAATTCCATAATAATGTGAATTATGATGAATTCTGCATGGGTGATAGCTTAATGGTGCATGTCAGAGTCATCTGGCTACGGCCTCAGATACCACACACATCTATGGGAATTGGCTACAACCACATAGCAAGCGGCTTTCACAAGTGTGCGTGTAGTTTGTAGCTAGATCTTTCTGCTGAACTGGAGACAGGACCGTTGCTGTGCGTATTGTGATGACTGGACAGTGAAGGTACAAGCATGATGGCAGTACATACTCATAGGCCCTCAGGATGCGCTGGTACAATGCCTGGGCAATGCCATTGGTCACCTCACTGTTGTCGTGGATTGTGATGAAGAACTGATTCTGCAGATACAAGCGTCAAACAAGCAAAAAAGGATTGGAGTTTGGCCCAGAGACTTTCCCCTATGCTAACATAACATGTGTCCAGGTTGTTTCTTTAAAGCCCCTACACAACATTGGTTGAGGTCAAAGAATAGCATCCATACGTTGTCTGATCAAACATATGCATGAAATAGCACACCTGTGAACATTTCAGCCCAATCCGCCAACCAAGTCTCGAGAAATTCCTGAAAACCGCTTCATTTGTTTCACGAAAATGCAGCATTCAATGCCGCACTGTTCCGAAAAATAGTTTAGATCTCGGTGAGAAGTAAACGATTTCTTTTACTGTTTTCTCCCAAAATACAACATTTTAGGCAGAAATATTTCAGTGAGAGGTTTCTACTATAACCATCTTCAAACTGTATAACTTTCATGTAAATCTGTGAACATTTCTGTTTTTTGATCTTACCAATTGTGTAGGGGCTTTAAGTGGCACAAACAATGACGAGCTACTTACTGACTTCAATCAGCAAAATTGCAAATCTCAAAAACATGGGAAGAGCCCAATGTTTCTCCAATGCAATCCTAGTAATGTTGCTTCTTGTGAAGTCACCCTAATGGTATATAGTGGACAGTGTGACTTGTTGTATTGAAGTCAAGTCTTCAATTCAAACAGTTATTCTATATTTTTATCATGTGATTCCACCTTCCCTTCAGTCCAATCAGTCATTTGTTTGTTTAGTCATTGTTGTTATCTTTATTTGCTATTCACTATTTTTGTTCGTAATATCTACACCTGCACTCAACAAGACGCATCTTGTGTGTTTCCCGTCTCATTGCATTTATAACATTCCATTATCAATTCTTGCATCATGGTTAGGCCATTTTTCCCCTTTTAGGACTCTTGTCAAAAAGATCATCGGTTGGGTATCAGAAGATTTGACCCGTCCGATGTCGTTTCCATCGGATAGCCATCGTGTATTTTTCACCCCAGAGTCCAGTACAATCGGCTTTCTACCGCGGGAAATGTTATCGGTCGGATGAATTCAACCGGTACTCAACCGATGATCTTTTTGAAAAGAGACCTTACCTTATTTACTACTTCTAAAATTTAGTGGGCCTGACGTTTCGATCCTAGCAGGACCTTTCTCAAAGGCAGAGTGACAAGGACAAAACAGATACATGTACACGAAGGCAGGGGGGAGAGAGTGAATAGGACACGGATGAGAAACAGAGGACAAAGAGTGAAGCTGGTAGGGAGAGATCAAAGGGAAGGGCAAGGGGTAGGGATAGGGATTAGTGAGAGGAGGGGGAAAGATCAAAGAGAAGGGCAAGGAGTGGGGTAGGGATTAGTGACAATAGGGGGAAAGATCAAAGAGAGAAGTGTGAAAGACTGAACACAAAAGAAGGATTATCAGAAACCTGCATGGTGTTAGTCATTACCCTCCTGGATGTTGAGACCATGTGGTTGAATAGTCTGAAGACGCTTCATCCACATTTTCTCACGGATAAGACGGACAGCATTACTACGGTGACCAAGTGATTCTATGCCCAGTACACTCATATGAGTGTACTGCCTTCGTGTACATGTATCTGTTTTGTCCTTGTCACTCTGCCTTTGAGAAAGGTCCTGCTAGGATCGAAACGTCAGGCCCACTAAATTTTAGATTTCCTTTTTGGTAATTTTAGTCAGTAAGCAGTTTGCAACATTTTTGTATATCACCTTATTTACTACTTATTCACATTTTGTGATCTATGGCCAGTTTGTGTAGTATTCTGCTCTGAGATGATTGAATGATTGATTGTTTCCTATTTTGATCAGCCAGGGATAATAGTGATGAGCTCTTCTCTTTACCTCGATGTAGATGTAGTGTTTGGCCTCTCCTATCAGCTTGATGTAAGCCTTCTGGATGGAATCCTCCGTGTACTTGGCACCCACTGACCAGTTTGTGGCAGAACGCAGCAGCTGAGGAATGAGACAAGAGCAGAGCCGGAGCAAAGTCACCTTCAAGAGTTGTTTGGATGAAACGGTAGGCTTCCGGTTCAATTCCACTGTCTTCCTGGTCGTGGGTCATTCGGTGTATTCCGTGTATGCTACAGAGCTGTGTGCAGGAATATAGCGCCTCAGGGATCTACGTGATGGGGGTGGTACTTTACCAATGTCCAGCATGATTATTAGGTCTATCTTCCTGCCTCCACACTGCCTGAAAACACTGTCTGGTGCAATATGGCCACATGGGACTGAGGTACAGCTATGGGACTGAGGTACAGCTATGGGACTGAGGTAAGCTATGGGACTGAGGTACAGCTATGGGACTGAGGTACAGCTATGGGACTGAGGTACAGCTACGGGACTGAGGTACAGCTACGGGACTGAGGTACAGCTACGGGACTGAGGTACAGCTATGGGACTGAGGTACAGCTATGGGACTGAGGTACAGCTACGGGACTGAGGTACAGCTACGGGACTGAGGTACAGCTACGGGACTGAGGTACAGCTACGGGACTGAGGTACAGCTACGGGACTGAGGTACAGCTACGGGACTGAGGTACAGCTATGGGACTGAGGTACAGCTATTGGACTGAGGTACAGCTATGGGACTGAGGTACAGCTATGGGACTGAGGTACAGCTATGGGACTGAGGTACAGCTATGGGACTGAAGTACAGCTATGGGACTGAGGTACAGCTACGGGACTGAGGTACAGCTATGGGACTGAGGTACAGCTATGGGACTGAGGTACAGCTATGGGACTGTACCATAGCTGTACCTCAGTCCCATAGCTGTACCTCAGTCCCGTAGCTGTACCTCAGTCCCGTAGCTGTACCTCAGTCCCGTAGCTGTACCTCAGTCCCGTAGCTGTACCTCAGTCCCAGCTATGGGACTGAGGTAAGCTATGGGACTGAGGTACAGCTATGGGACTGAGGTACAGCTATGGGACTGAGGTACAGCTACGGGACTGAGGTACAGCTACGGGACTGAGGTACAGCTACGGGACTGAGGTACAGCTATGGGACTGAGGTACAGCTATGGGACTGAGGTACAGCTACGGGACTGAGGTACAGCTACGGGACTGAGGTACAGCTATGGGACTGAGGTACAGCTATGGGACTGAGGTACAGCTATGGGACTGAGGTACAGCTATGGGACTGAGGTACAGCTACGGGACTGAGGTAAGCTACGGGACTGAGGTACAGCTACGGGACTGAGGTACAGCTACGGGACTGAGGTACAGCTACGGGACTGAGGTACAGCTACGGGACTGAGGTACAGCTACGGGACTGAGGTACAGCTATGGGACTGAGGTACAGCTGTCAAGTTACCTGGCATTTACAGGGCGATGAGGTTTCCTTGTGCTCGGGTGTGACCTCGATGGAGGACGTGGATTTGGGGAGCAGCAGTGGGTAGTGGTTGAGCTTCTCCGCCTTCTCTTTCTGAAATCGACAGACGGGATCCGGTGGCCACCAAAGGACTGTCATTTGCATCCCACGACAATTGGCAAATCACACAGAAATCACATCCAATGGTGAGGTTTTGTCAGGCCGAGTTTTAGACTCAGACATGCAGTGTCCTGAATTGTACACCGCATATCTCCATAACATTCACCGTGCACAAGAGAGCATCTCTACATAGCACATGAACTACTGATGGTTTTGATATTGCCAATATCCATCTCAAAAGAAATCTTGGTAGGCTTTGTGACATACCCTCTTGGGTTAGTCCGGCCAGTGAACACACTGAAAAAATTATTATTATTATATATTACTATTCAAACACATTTATTTTTCATTCACGGCGTTATAATGTAGGAAAGGAAAAAACAAACAAACAAAACACAGTATACCTTCGGTGATTAGATAAAAACAAAGTTGACTGTACATGTACATGTATTTAGTATAGGTGATTCTTGTTTATACATGTACATTATAAGGCCATAGATGAAAGGCAAGACCTATTAAGCCGGAGCTTGAGTCAGGTATGCCTTGACAAAAGGACAGGACAGTTAATGAGAGACAGACAAACAAAGAATCCAGGGTTACCGCTGATAACAAAAAGAGAAACAAACGGCAGTTTTGAAAAAAATTAAATAATAATAATTAAGCTAGATTATTTAAGTAGGTTTTGAGTTTAAACTTGAAGATGTTGAGCGAGGTAGAGCTTCTGAGAGAAAGTGGAAGGGTGTTCCAGATAGCTGGACCGGAGAATTCGAAACGCCAAGGTACTATGATTGGGTAAGTGAATATGCAGATTAGCAGACGATCTTGTGTTATACCATCGCAACTCCAGAGGGAGCATATCGTACATGATGGATACAATCCAAGCTATACAGCCACGTGGGCATATCATATCAGCATTGTGCATCATCATGCCAAGAAGGTTGTCAGGGTCAGGAGTGGGGGCAGCGATGGCAAGACCCCGTTACCTTGGTGAAGTTCCAGCGCTGGATGAAGTGTCTGGCCACATCGGTGGCTGCCTTGCCGTACACACATGTGCCTATGTCATGCCAGGGCATGCGTGGTGTCACCATGCGGTCCACAGAATCTGCATGCAGGGAACAGACCACAAGATCAGCTCACAAAGCTGCTTCTGAACAAAACAAACCTTGCTTCAGCACAATATCTTATTCAAGTGCAAACAGTTTTCCTCGGCTATTGAAATGAAAAAAAAAATCCGGTTAGGTCCTGCTAGGATCAAAACGTCAGGCTCACTAAATTTCGATAATTGAGCATCATTTGTTTGATGTGGATTATTTTTTTTTTTTTTTTTTTTTTGACAACCTAGCAGGACCTTTGAGAAAGGTTCTGCTAGGATTGAAACGTCAGGTCCACTAAATTTTGAGATTTGCATTTTGGTAATTTTAGTCAGTAAGCAGTTTGCAACATTATTGTATATCACTTGATGCTCACTTACATGTATGTGTAAACATTCTGATGATACATGCACAAGTACTCCTTCAGAAGTGATGGGTTAATCTTAGTCTGCACAATTGCAGAGTAACGTCTAAATTAATTCACAGGAAATCACAAGAAAACACACATGGCCTTATGTGCTATTATATATGTGCACGTTAGTATTCATCTCATGCAGATCCATGTAGGTCTAGCCTGAAATATCACTCCTAATCTCCCATTATTCCCAACCAATCCAGGGTTAAATTACATTCTCCTGGACGCAAACATCATGTTACATGTACAATCCAGGGTTAATTCCCTTAATCCAAATCTCAGTAATCTCGCTTGATCCAGGATTAATCCCTTAATCCAAATCTCAGTAATCTCACTTGATCCAGGATTAATCCCTTAATCCAAATGTCAGTAATCTCACTTGATCCAGGATTAATCCCTTGATCAAAATCTCCCATTAATTTCACTTAGTCCAGGATTAATCCCTTAATCCAAATCTCCCAGTAATTTTTACTTAGTCCAAGGTTAATCCCATAATCCAAATCTCTCATTAATCCCAGTTAATCCAGGGTTAATCCCCCTTAATCTGTTGCTCCCCCTTATTGATCCTGCTCCCTTGCCTTGCAGAGACTCCTCGGGCTGCAGCACGTCCTTGGCGATGAAGTTGCAGTAGTCCTTGCCGATCCAGAGCTTGGGCGCGCCGCCTGACAGGCCCAGCCGGTCCAGGTTCTCGTCCACGCTGGTCGGCATGCCCTCGTGCCGCAGCCGCCGGATGGGCTTGGTCAGGTAGATGGTGGCGCTCTTCAGCCGGGGACGCCTGAAGTAGCCGCCCTCGTCCTCGATGTCGGGGGTCACCGGGGTGGTGGGCCGCGACTGGGGGATCTGCGGACGTCCCACAAAGCAGGTCAGGTGTGATTATAGGAAGGGTTTGCCCGGCGGCGGACTTATAAATTTGTAATGTTTTCTTTTTTGGTGACAGCATGTGGTATAGTCTCGTTTGAGGAGGAGTGTGGCTCTGCGGAAAGCCAGTTATTCTTGATTATGGTACATGTGGAATGGAGAAACACAACCAACTGAACAATGATCACAGGCATACATGTATATAACCAGCAGTCGATTTTACCAAACCCATCATAAATCGCAAAATGATGAGCGATGCACAGAAGCCATACGGCGTATCACAACTAACGATGGGTTATCCGTCATAAGTTGAGTTACGATGCATTGTAAGGTTTTGTGAAATCCAGCCCTGTACACTTACTGCCTATTGATAGCGATACCAGGATGCTTTAATGGGGGTTTCTATAAACAAATGCGTATTTGCATGAAGTGACATGCACCCAACTTTGCCCAAGGTGTAAGCCGCTATGTGCCATGAAGATGCCCTGCAGTTTTGCCACATGGTTTGTCCAAACTGGTAACTTCCTTGAACTCAAGCTTATGCACCCACTTGTGTATATCTATAATTATAAGTTACGTGTGTCTGTGGCCAAGACACCGTAATGCCCTTAGCAATCTATCCTGCAGCTCAAAGATGCTTCCGTGGGGACACAACACACAGTTGAACTCTTCAGCGTGAGCTTCAGCATTAGCCAGTGAAGTGACACGTGATAGGTTGGCCCAACTCCAGAGAGACCGTGGCCGCTGAATGACAGCCTGTATGTACAGTCTTCCTTCCAATTTTTTATGGCCAATCTGGCTTGCTCCCGGGGGCCAAACAACATTTAGCGATTCCGGTCCGGTGACGACGCCGTCACAAATTGGCTTTGATCACGAAACGGCCGAGTGCTCAAGCCGTTGATGGGATTTCCAACCTCGAAAGAAACTCCTAATGTAAGGAAAACATTGACACGTCGTGCCACTGGGCTGGAAATGAGTTTGTTAAGGGATGCTCTACTGGTTCATCCACAGAGATTGTACATGTAGGTCACTGCTGCTGAGAGTCACTTCATGGCAAACTAGTTTTATGTCTCTGTAAAGTCAGTTATGGACAGGCCTGAATATTCTGACTTCTGTTCATGTCCCACGGTCTGTGAGTTTGATAATGCACCAACCACAGATGATCTTAACCACTTCGCGCCGGGGGGGTTTTCAGCGCCGATGACCGCCATACGGGGGTTTTTGAACAATGCATCATTTTAAAATCTTGCTAAAACCATCGGAACAATATATTTCTGTGAAATAAATCAATAAGGGTATACTATGGGTACAAGAGAGTAAAACCTGGCACAATTCGGACGTAGCTTTTGTCAAGAGATTATCCGTTCGAAAAAGGGCCCTTTGTGCGTCATCAGTGGACCGTAACGGACGTGTGTGTGTGCATGTGTGTACGCTGCTGACAATCCCTGACCGCAGAGTCCAGCCTCCACTCCAGGCAGTCAAATCTTCGAGTTGGTCGGCCACAAACGAGCGTACAGATTACGGTAAAGAATGTGGGGGGAATTCCAATGCCAGACCGACGACCGTTGGGCTGTGTGGCATGCAAAGACAATGTCCCCCGCGTGCTTTCAGCTGCAGCGCGGTATCTCTCGATCCTCCACAGTAAAAGTCCCACAATTGCACAATTACTGCTGCTAATCTTCCAATTCATGTGGCAACTTGCATCAAAAAGGGTGTTTGTACTGATTCGTATTGCTTTGTTCTAAGCTGAAAAGAGTCTTTGTTTAGAATGTGGACAATAGTGGTGCCCGGATTCGGAGGGCCCCGTTGCAAAGGCAATCCAATTGACCTCCGGATTCGGAGGTCCCGGCGCGAAGTGGTTAACATTCTGAGGGTCTGAAGAACTAAGGCAAAGGAAATGAAAGGGTAATGTGTTTGTACAGTACATGGACCAGAGATACTCTCTCTCACACACTCTCTGCCATGCTGCCTACAAGTTCATCAGAGTTAATGGCTTGAATTAGACAACAAAGGGATTCTGATAATCCCTCATAAAAAGGGTCTCTTTGGAAAGAGGAGAGTTTCGTCAAAGTTTGAATTCACTCTTTTTTATCAAGAAAACATTTCAATGAATGTCATTTCGTCACCTCGGCCGTCGATCAGTGACATCAAACTTGCATACATTTACACAGAACTTATCAAATCATGAATGAACAATGGTTATCGGAAATTAATGCATGCATAAACTTATGAACCAGCAAGAATTGGCAGCTAAATATGTGTGTGTCTGCACTCTGCAATTGTAAATTTTATCGCTATATATCCCATGACCTTGTGAGCTCACCCAAGATGAACTACATGCTGTATTCATTGGGTTGACATTAAAACAACTAATTTTTATGTGTACATGTAACAGCATGGAGGAAGCAAACATATGGTAACAGGTACATGTAAGAACTATTTTCCGTGGGTCTAGATAAATGAAAATGTGGACTGACTGAAAATGCACCAAAAAGGCACCCAGTCACCGAATCACAATCAAATGTTGTCATTTAAAAAAAAAAAAAAAAAAAAAAAAAAAATACCCATTGAAAACACCTCCTGTGATCTGGTTGTGGCATGACCTAATATCAAAATTAAGTATGGATGTCTATACGAATATGGGAGTGTGTGTATCAACATATTCAAGTGTATCCACTATCCAGCACTGGACTGCTTCTGTCTCACATACTGATACATGTACTCCTGTACAGCTGGGTTCAGCAAACATGATTGATTTATGCCCGTGGAGGTTTAACGATCGAACTCCGTTGCAGGCCTTGGCAGTCACTGGGCTGCAGTCTCTATTAACTGCAGCAGTGATGATGAGGGAAATTGGCAATGCACAGAATGGTGATATGTGGGATGTACTTGTATATTGTGGTCAGATATTATACATGTACATGCACACTAAGCTATAGAAGCCATATAAGGACCACAGATTTATATTGGCTTGCTGTGTCAGTCAAATGCTCCAGTGGAATTATGCGATCTTTAAGATAGTACAGTATGTGCACCTTAATCAGGAGCGGGTTTGATGAACACTTCTGAAATTAATTTCCATTTTTTCCTTTGCTTACCGGTAATGATTACCTGGATAATGTACATGGCTTGATGGGTTTTTGGAAACTACATGTACTTAAGCAGAACTCTGAATTGAACATGCATGTGGGTAAGGCAAGGTTTTCATGATTAAAAGCGATTTTTTTTGTGTGAAAGCATCATGCAAACACTGAATTGCACATAAAGTAGAAATTTAAATCTATTTAAATCTATTTTGATATACACATGTACAAAAATGTTGCAAACTGCATACTGACTAAAATTACCAAAATGCAAATCTTAAAATTTAGTGGGCCTTACGTTTCGATCCTAGCAGGACCTTTCTCAAAGGTCCTGCTAGGTTGTCAAAAAGGACCCCAAAAATATAATAAAAAAATCCACACCAAACAAATGATGCTCAATTATCAAAATTTAGTGGGCCTGACGTTTCGATCCTAGCAGGACCTTTCTCAAAATCTATTTTGGTCGAATGAACTACAGTACCAACCACCTTATCCACGAGAACGCAAATCCTATGCTACTCCTATGCTACTATGAATGAAATTGAGCATGAAATGTGTGTAGCAATCGGGGGCTATTCTGTTGTCGTTGCTGTCGTGTGCTGTATTACAAGAGTTGTTGCTGCTGCTATTGCTGATGTTTCTGTTTGTTTCTAAGCTTATTATCCATGAATGAAGGCCAATGGGTACAGACATGAGGATCAGATTATGTATGACAAGTGGACATGACAGCCATTGATGTACATATACAGCAAGACGATCAAAGTGGTCTCCTTTTGAGGTCAGGGAGCTCTGACCTCCTGACCTCTGACATACATTGTCACCATCGGCTTCGTCTGTGTCGTCTACGTTCTGAAAGTAGACATGCATTTCCTCCTCCCAAGAGGGGGAGTCTTCATCTACTGGTACATTAGGTGGCGGATTAATCTCCTGCTGAAAAAATACAGAGTGTTTGTCTCCGTTTGTTGGAATATTTTGTAAGGCAGTTTAGATTTAATAATCCGTCCCTTGAGATGAAGGAACCAAACATGAAAGGCATAACGCTCTTCTGTTTATATAGTAGCTATTGCATTGGTCAAACCTGAGCAGTGGTAGTTCTGCTAAGCAGATGTGATCCTCATAGAAGCTATCTTACGGTTCCGGTAAGCAGTTCTGTTAACCTGGTTAGCAGTTCTGTGATCCTGCTAAGCAGTTCTGTGATCATGCTTAGCAGTTCTGTGATCCTGCTAAGCAGCTCTGTCCTGCTAAGCAGTTCAATGATCATGCTTAGCAGTTCTGTAATCCTGCTAAGCAGTTCTGTCCTGCTAAGCAGTTCTGTGATCCTGCTAAGCAGTTCTGTGATCATGCTTAGCAGTTCTGTGATCCTGCTAAGCAGTTCTGTCCTGCTAAGCAGTTCTGTGATCCTGCTAAGCAGTTCTGTCCTGCTACGCAGTTCTGTGATCCTGCTAAGCAATTACATCATCAATGATATGGTCCTGCTAACTTCAATGCTCCTGCTATGCATTTCTGTAATCCTGTTGTGCTGTAATTCTGTTTAACAGTTCTTTTATCCTTATAACCACTTCTTTTGTCTTGCTAAGCAATTACATCATCCCGCTTACTTCTGTGCTCCTGCAAAGTAATCATATGATCCTGCTAAGTAATCATATGATCCTGCTAACTTCAATGGGACAGCTGAGCAGTTCTGAAATCCTGCTAAGGAAAATATATGATCCTGATCACTTCTAGCTTCTGTGGTCCTGCCAAGCAGTTCTGTAATCGTGATGAGCATTACAAGGTCCTGCTCAAGACCTGTGCTCTTTCTGAGTAGTTCTGTGATCCTACTAAGCAATTCTGTCATCTAATATGCAGCTCTTTAATTCTGCTAAGCATCGTTCTTGCAATGAAGTCATTTCTTCCTCCCGATCACTTAGCTGCCAACCAGGCAGTTCCTCCCGAGTGGATGTCCGGCCAATTGGCCACTCTTGCATCACTTACCTGCGGGGCTGGCTCGGGTTCGGAGGCCTGTTGATTGCTGACCATCTGCGCCGACCCCATGTCGGTCAGCCGGTGCTTGAAGTCGTCCCAGCGGCCGTAGCAGATGTCCAGTCCCCCGACAAAGGCCACCTTCTGGTCGATGGCCACCAGCTTCTCGTGGTGGGCCCACAGGATGACCTGCCCAGGGTTGTGGTCCGGGTGCCTCATGACCTGCGGGGGGCAAGCAACGGTTGGACACACAGGATGTGGTGGGGTATTCCACACAGGGTATAGAAGAAAAAAAAACTGTATGGCTTCTTACATTCTTCTGGTGCTTCCTGGTTTTTTTCTTTTCAAAGTTCCCTCCTCTGTGAGACGGGGAGTGGATAGGATCAATATGTAGTCCCTCCAACTGTTTTCTGGTCTTTCTTTCTATTAGTCCATTCTCTTTGTAAGAGTTGTGCGATCAATGCCAGTTGTCTTAACCCAAGCTCAACCCATCACACATTTGTCATCAGTGGCATGAAAATTTGAATGGTGTAAGGAAAAAATACCTGTCTCCTAAACAAAAAGTTTGCACACCGATAACGTGAGTAAATGTGTGCTCAGATGCAACCAAAATCCGAAAATCTTTCTAAAATTAAAGTGAACACAACCTCTTTTCATAAGTCACTCCTTCAGACTACAAGAGTTGAAACAGTTGCAAATTTTCTTTCCAATTTTCACCAAATTTTTAAACCCCCCCTCCCCGCTCTAAAAAGAGAGAGCTTTGTCAGTAACATGCATGGTCTTAATCCTCCCACTGATCCGCATACTTTTCTTTTCCTTTGATCTCGGGCAAATGTCGGGTCTTGTATATATTGTACACTGTACCTTGATGTTAGGATGAAGGTTCATGAGCACATGCTTGGTGTTCTTACTGCCCAGGACTAAGGCGACGTCCACCTCCTTGTACAGCAGCACAAAAATCTTGACCCCTTCCGCCTGGCTTCCACAGACAGAAAGACAGACAGAAAGAAAGAAAGACAGACAGACAGACAGACAGAAAGACAGACAGACAGAAAGAAAGAACGAAAGAAAGAAAGAAAGAATGAAGAAAGAACAAAGAAAGAAAGAAAGAAAGAAAGAAAGAAAGAAAGAAAGAAAGAAAGAAAGAAAGAACGAAGAAAGAAAGAAAGAACGAAGAAAGAAAGAAAGAACGAAGAAAGAAAGAAAGAACGAAGAAAGAACAAAGAAAGAAAGAAAGAATGAAAGAAAGAACGAAAGAAAGAACGAAAGAAAGAAAGAAAGACAGAATGAAAGAAAGAACGAAGAAAGAAAGAAAGAAAGAAAGAAACAAGTGCAAAAATGGCCACTTGAATTGATGCTGAAAACTATCGACGTGAGTAATGCAATTTGATGTACATCTGAAAATAGGAATTAAACTAGAAAGAGATAAAATAACATCCCCTTTGTGTGATTCCTGATACTGCTGTAGACAGGTTTGCAACTAAATTGCTGCTAGCATCTGAAAGAAAATCGGGTATTGTATCCTGGAGATACAGTACATAGCAGTTAAATGGTAACATCCTTTTGACTGGTACCCCTACCCCAGCAAAGATAGATGACTATTTGCAAAGTCCTCCATCTTACATGAAGGGCTGGATAGCTTGCACGAAAGAGCACTGACGAGTCAAATTAAGAGGCTCATGGTCACGTTTTTGCTCAATCAAATGCTCTTAAATGCGTGTAGATTTGATAATAGGTAATACGAAAATCTGTATACCGGTATTACAGTGTATCTCAGACCATGCTCTTTGGTTCATCCTATTTTCGTCCCTTTCATGAGAAATCTCAAATCTATACTCCTGCTTCACAGATAATTTTCTAGGCCGGGGAGGATTTACTTTAAATGCCTTCAAACAAGTTTTTCCTTTTTGAGGGTAGATAGCTCTTGAAAAGATTGTATTCATTAGGTCTGCCAGTTTGTTCTATGCTTAT
Source organism: Luidia sarsii (assembly GCA_949987565.1). NCBI lineage: Eukaryota > Metazoa > Echinodermata > Asteroidea > Paxillosida > Luidiidae > Luidia > Luidia sarsii. The sequence goes on along the minus strand of OX465107.1, from coordinate 22,712,813 downwards.
TTACAATGTAAATTGCTTAAAAGATTGACAACACAAGGTTCTGTGTGTGTTTGGTTTGCCATTTTCCACAGCATGAGGAATATCCCACCAAAACACTTTTTGAGTAAACAAGGCCTGAAGTTAAAGTATCTTCATAATTCGATTACAAATAAATTTTCTTTTTTTTGTATTTTCGGAAATTTTAAATATTAGAGGATATTACATTTTGATATCATTTAAAATCTTATGGTATACTTTTTCACATCATTAGAAAATCTCAAAATCTCAAAAGTGCGGTTATTCCTAGTTTATGCTGTGCCGGGTCACATATGTATCTGTCCATATTGCCCTATAGGATTGATCTATTTGAAATTACCTTCAGTTTCAATGTCCACTCACAATTTTCTGTTAATGCGATAAGATTGATATCAGTGTACATTGTATTCCATAAGATTTTTATCTGAGTATCCACCTGAGCACAAAGTGGTTCAATTTCAGTTGGTTCTTACTTCTGTCTGCTGTTGAATTAGCCATTAACCCAAATTGCAAGATAACCTCACAGGGCATTGGTCACAGACCGCAAGGAAAATTCTTCTAAATTATCAGCTACACACATGTACATGTACACATGCAAATGCTACCATGGCTAAAGTGCTTAAATCTAGTTTTGAACACTTGCACTTACAGTTATTCTGTCAATTATGAATGTCACAGTGTATGCCAGTCTGGCTTACATACAATGTACATGTATATGTCATGAACCTGGAAAAGCATGCGTCTAAATCTACATGTACCCCCCGGTACGCTGTATGTAAGGTATACTGTAAGTTGATAAAATATGTAAAAGCGCATATACTGCAAATATATGTGCATGTATTGTTAATGTACATGTACATGTACATCCATGTACTCACAAATGCATGTATTTCAAATGTAAAACCTTGCGGTTATGATCAAAGAAGCATGGACCTTACTTAGGCCCGCCTTACAGCCTTAGTCTAATAGTCCTCTGTCTGATAAGCCCTGGAAGCTCTGTATTGCCCTCATAAATGTTGCATGTAAGGCTCTAGTGGTAGTCCAGCACTGAGATGGAGTCTTGAGAAGCTAGTGGCATTCGTGCCTATTACCGGAGTCTGATATGGGCTGAATATCTCAAAAATAAAAGTCTGAAATCAGACTCTTGGCCTCAGATCACACATACCGATTTCTGTATCCTTGTGGAGACATTGCTTTGTTCTCGGGCACTATACTGTACAACCGTGTGAGAAACTACATGTACATGTACATGTATGTTTTAAAAATGCTTCCATTTCAACCACATTCACTCTCCTGGGTAGACATTTAGACCGTATGTCCTTTATACATGTATATAGGCCCTAACACTTCATTTTTCGACTGATTCTTACCCATCACAAATTTCCTATTTTTGAGTTATTTCCAAATATCACTTTCGTGAAAACCTTGTGGAGACCTGTACACCTTTACAATTTCCCTGTGGAGACCTATTCAACCTATTGTGTTGGGTCTTCACAAGGCACTAGATCCGAGCCCATGCCTGGATGGACAGGCTGGATGGACTGGATGGCTCATTTGAATTCTGTTTGAGTCGATCAGGGCTGGGGCAGATCTGGGTGGAGGGGGGGGGGGTGGGGGCTGTCGGGTAGGGATGGCACTCACGGCTTTCCTCTGCAGGATGTTATCCAGCCTCCAGTAAGGACCCTCCACGGCCGGCCTCTTCAGGTAGATGTTGGGGTTCAGCCACCAGTCTGTGATGAAGATCTCCTGTTCGGCTGCCTCCAGAGCATCGGCTAGCCAGTCAAAGTACTTTGATCCATCCACAAACCTATCCATTAGGTGCACGGACACAGAGAGCACGTAGATTTAGCATGAGCCTCCCCTTAGTTGATGCTTGATTATGTTTGTAGACATTTTTTTCATAGTGATGTTGCTTTTTGCATCTAGTGTACTTGGACTATGAAAGTACTTTGATCCATCCACAAACCTATCCATTTGGTGCACGGACACAGAAAGCACGTAGATTTAGCACGAGCCTCCCCTTAGCCGATGTATGATTACGTTTGTAGACATTTCTTTCTTTTTTCAAAGTGATGTTGCTTATTGCATCTACATGTAGTGTACTTGGACTATGAAAGCACTTTGATCCATCCACAAACCTATCCATTTGGTGCACGGACACAGAAAGCACGTAGATTTAGCATGAGCCTCCCCTTAGTTGATGCATGATGATTATGTTTGTAGGCATTTTTTTGTTTTCATAGTGATGTTGCTTATTGCATCTAGTGTACTTGGACTATGAAAGTACTTTGATTCATCCACAAACCTATCCATTTGGTGCACGGACACAGAAAGCACGTAGATTTAGCACGAGCCTCCCCTTAGCCGATGTATGATTACGGTTGTAGACATTTCTTTCTTTTTTCATAGTGATGTTGCTTATTGCATCTAGTGTACTGTAATTGGACTATGAAAGTACTTTGATCCATCCACAAACCTATCCATAAGGTGCATGGACACTGAAAGCACGTAGATTTAGCATGAGCCTCCCCTTAGTTGATGCATGATGATTATGTTTGTAGGCATTTTTTTGTTTTCATAGTGATGTTGCTTATTGCATCTAGTGTACTTGGACTATGAAGATAAGATTGAGACTGTGAACAAATTGACAATGCTTAAGATATGAGGGAAAAGAGAGTGCACATATTTAGATTGAGCAGCCCGTATCTGATGGATTGAAAATTTATACAGATGTTTTTTATTGCATCTAATTGCTCTGTACAGAAGGTGAACTGTAAACAAAATTGGCAAGACTGTCAGGATAAGAGAGGGGGTAAAAATTTAAAAAAGCAAATCCACTGACGTGGCAGTTGCTTCTCAATCGATTCCCCTCATGACAGAGCAACTGCTCTTGAACAACATATCCAAATGGCTGCCCATAGCGTTGATTGATTGCAAAACGAACCTGAAACAAGGCCATTCTCTCAGGAAGCATGGCGGTGCAGGCACACTGAAGCACTCAATGCAAAAAGGAACATTTTAGAAGCACCAAAGCCTGGAACCTCACACCGTGGTGTGTACATTGTACATGTGTGTTACATTGTACGTGGCTTAACGAACAGTAGATAGTGCGTTATGCCAAAAATCTTACGCTGAAGTCCCGTCGGGTCAAGTTGTTTCCAGGCTATCTCAACCACTTGTGATTTTCCCCAGTCAGTCAGAGAGATACATGCTAAACAAACGACCCGTCGGCTATTTCTGCCTTCTGCAACGACTCACCACTTGGCGTAGCTGCTGTCCCTTTCCGGCCCAAAGGCACTGAAGCGATGCATCTTGGTGTACTCTGATTTAGAGATCATCTCCATGATCTCCACCATCCACTGGCGGGCCATCAACGCCGAATCACACTTCACCAGCAAGTTCCTGTGCATTTCAAGCCAAATTTTTGGTGGACAAATTGACAATGAAAAGAGAACAAGGTGGAACTGCACAGGGACTCGAACCCGAGACCTCTGGCTTAACGTATGAGCTGCAAATCTTTGGCAGTGATCATGGTTAGAGGCCTCTCACAGGCACCCCTTGCCCATTGCCCCATTCCCCAGCAAAGATAGTCCCCTATTACCAAATACAGTCCCCTATTAGCAAAGATAGTCCCCTATTAGGAAAGAATCACACACCAAAGGGCAGGTTACCGGTAGCTCAAGTGGTAAAGCACTGGTGCACATATACCCCCTGTTACATATGTACATACACAGCTGGATGTCTCAGGTTCAATTCCCGGTCCAGTCAAACTTTCTTTGATATTTCGTTCAGAATTCCATTCCTTTGTTCTTGTACTCATGAATATATAAACTTGAACTGAAGAACATTCAACATGAATCATTCTCAAAATGAGTGAAAAGATGCTCGCATTTGAATGGAAAAACACTTCCTCTGTTGCTACACTCATGTACACTCTTCCTCCTTTGCCCCATACTATTACATGTACTTATGGCTGAGTATTTGTACTCATGCCTACGGTACGTGCAAGTACATGTACTTGTACTCAGAACTGGGCAAGCCTATGCATATGTAAAACTTCCACACTAGCCCAAATTGTGTTAGCCTATTAGAATCTGGCAGAACACCGGTGGAAATATACATGCGGTAAATTATCGTTAATAAATTATCAATTATTATCTTTTAGTTAGTGAAAGAGGATCTGTACAGTGTGATGGGTTATTAGTAAGGTACACTTAGGAAGATTGCCTAAACATACGGTAGTAAATCATCATTACTGTTCAGTTTGGAAGATTAAACTGTCAAATAAGCTTGATCTTGTTTCTCATTATGTAACATACATGTACATGTAGTTGCTTTCTTCTCTTTTCTCTTCTCAGCCCTTCTAACCTACTATTTTTTTTCAACCCCCCCCCCTTCTTTGCACAATCATCTATACGTGTGTTTTGCCCATTCTTTTCTTTCGTCTGTTTGTTTGTCTTATTTTTTTTTATACCTGTGTTCATTAGCCATCCCATCTCGAGCTCTGCTTTCTGGGATGTGCCTCCATATTTCTGCTTGTAATAATGTTTTATACCCAGTTACCCACTTCTGGTTGCCTCATGTGATAGTTATCCCAATACCAACTGTTAGGGGGCCTACCTATTGTTGTATAGATTCCTTTTTTGTGATATGGAAAAAAATGTTCCCCATTTTTTGTTTATACCAAGCCCAAAACCCACCAGCTACGGTCAGACTTGACAAACATCGCTGATGGGAAATCAGAAGTCTCTCAAAATAATCAAATTCTCAAAATAATCTTGAATTGCCGGGGAAAAAAAAAAACCACCAAAAACTGTTTTGACTGATCAAGGTACATGTAAGGTGGGATTCCTGATCGACTGCACATGTCCATGTCTCAGACAGATTGTTTGTACACCTGCAGTAGGCCCCACATTGTCGATACACTCTCTTCCCTTTTTCTCTCTCTCTCTCTCTCTCTGCTGCCGTACTGATCAACATCTCAATGGAACTGGGACAGACGGCGGCTACAGAGCCGATTCTTCTGGAGCCCACGCCGCCCTCTGAAAATGCGATTTGGCATTTACGAATCCAGCCGGGCGATGGGAATTGGAGCGGGATGTAACTCTCTTCCAAATGGGTCAGACGAAAATTGATAGCCATGGATGGGGAAGGACTTCAGATCTGGAATTTGGTTAGACTCTTAAAGGGAAGTAGGATCAGGCTACAGTGCTGTACGTACACGTTTCTCAAATGCCTGCTGGTTGAAATATTGATATCTGTACGAGAACTGAAGGTGGCATGAAAGTTCAGACCAAGGGCAACGGCATTCAATGGCCTCTGTTGCCCCTTTCCTTCCAAATCCACTGTTTTATTCCAGCAATCATAACATTTGCATTAGGTTACACATGCATGTACTCTACTTTTTTCCGGTACATGTACACGTACAGTACACTGTACGTGTACATGTACCCAGTAAACACTGTACAGTAAAAAATACATGTAAAAGTACATTCAATGAGATTTTACAACTCATTCATAATCAAACTTCAAAACACTTTTTAGGGATGAAGGGCTGGATGTCATTTTGTTCTTTTCAGGGGTAGGGAAAGGGATGTTTGGTTTGTGAGTTGGCCGGGATGAGCGTTTACCTGTATTGGTTGGAGATGATGAGGCCAGTGTTGAGGCCTGTCTCCTCAATGCCCCATTTAATGTGGAAGTCCTGGTCCGCCAGCATGACGGCACGGATGTGACCGTCACTGGGCCGCATGTAGGCCACAAAGGAATCCTTGGTGACCAACCACCTGCAATAATGGCGATGACAATGGGACAGTGGCATCACTGACTATTGGCAGCGAGGTTCAAGGTGTGACCCGAAAGGCACAAAAGTCGAAATTTACACCCCTCAAGAAAATCTTAAAATTTAGTGGGCCTGACGTTTCGATCCTAGCAGGACCTTTCTCAAAGGCAGAGCAGAGTTTTGGTTGTTTTTGTCAGTAAGCGGTTTGCAACATTTTTGTATATCCCCTCAAGAAAATAATAACAACATTAAAGATACAAAATGACAAATTGGCATTACGATAAATTGAAAAAAAAAACTTATGACAAATTTTAAAAAGAGAGGAAATGAAATGACGAAGTTAAAAAACTGACCAGCTGCCCAAAAAGACAAACAATAATACTTTCTAACCATTTACACGTTAATATTCTTTCAACAGGGCAAAGACCAAATATCCACATAGCTGATCCGGGATTCAAGCTGTCTTTTACACAGAGACTGAAAAATTACGGCATGCCAGATAATCACACTAAAATCTATTTCAACATCATCTTAAAAGTGATGAACATTGTGCCAAATGGATCTTTGTGTCTGTGTGTTTATGATTTAGGGAAGGCACTTCAAGATCACCCTCTTATAACCTTCGACCTCTGACCTCCCACTTCCTTTGGAGTGGCCGGGTGGTTCTAAGGCCCCTTTCCAAAACCCGGCTTAGACTCAGGCTCCGGCTTTGCCTCCATTTCTTTCATCCATTTAAAGTACAAGGCATGAAAATGGGAGGCCTTTGGCTTCAGTTTTGAATGTTATACTGTGTTTGGAAAAAGAATCCAAAGCTTCAACTTCAACAGAGAACTCCAACCTGTGTTTTCAGCTTTTGGATGACAGAGACGAAGCCAGAGCCGAAGCCTAAGCCGGGTTTTGGAAAAGGGTCTAAATACCTTTTACTGTAGTGGGCAGCCACTGTGGTGCAGTCATTGCAGATGAGGCAGGGGCAGCACCTGGTGATGGGCACGCGGTGACCTCCTGACCTCTTGCTGACCCAGCCCTCCCTGGGGTCACAAAATGAAAGGGGGGGGGCAGTGAAGTGCTTCTTTTAATGCTGAGTAATGTGACAAATTCTGATTGGAACGAGTGTACTTCACTTTAGTGAAGCAAATACATGTACAGTGTACTGGTACATACAGTTCAATACAATCAGTGATGCATATCTGTGTTTATGATGCATGTTGATGACTGACAGGCACATCAAATCATTCAGTGCCAAGGCCACACAGGGAAATCTATTACTGTACAGTACAGTACAGGGTCTTGCCCCACCAAGCCTATTCATATCAATACAATGCAAACTGTGCTTAGGACTTGACCCCAATGCCTGCTGGGGAAAAAATGCCCATCCCTTAACTCAGACATTTGAGCTTCTTATACCGGTACTGTACCGGTAGTTGTTACTTACATGTACATGTTACATGTACCTACATGTACCACAGCCTGGCCTGGGCTGCCAACTAAGTTGTCTGTACTAGATATGCAAGAGAGCAGCTAAATTGAGGGGATTCAATCGCACCCAAGCTGCCATTTCACCCAGCTGGCAATGAGGAAGTACATGTACACTAAATATGTTACCATGGGAAGGGAAGAATATCACACACGTTTCATTTTCACTTTGCGAATGATTCATACATAAACCCAGATATGTACATGAAGAGTTATGAATCTGGTTTTGATTTCACAATGGCTGATTACAGATCCATTGTAATTGCATTTGAGACTTCTGCTTGGCTACATACTGTATGTACATGTATAGCCTAAGTTGGCAGTTCTAAAAATGTTCACAAACATGAATTGAATAAACATGCACAAGCACCAATATATAATGTCTGATGAGAGCCAGACACTTAGATACATGTGTACAAGCACAATCTTTTGTTCAAAAGTCACCAAGTGAAGAAACAAACAAAAAGCTACCAGGCATGCCAGATTAATTCCAGGGCTGATGATTTAACTCTGCATGACACTGAATTTCCTGGTCACTATCACCAATCTACATCAGAAATTACAAATGACCGACTACAGTAAACGTACACAATGTATGTATTAGCCTTCCAAAGTATGAACTACAGTACATTGTACATGTACTGGTTGCTCTGTATAGTGCAGGCAACTCATGAGTTTGACACTAATCCAGGTTGTGGTAGATTAACTACTCCAAGAAGCTCAAAATTGAGGGTTTGAATCGCACCCAAGCTAACTGCCTGTCATTTTACTCAGCAGGCAATAAGGAAGTACATGTACACTTATTATGTTACCATGGGAAGGGCAGAATATCACACATTTCATTTTTACCTACATGTACAGGTGCGAATGATTCATACATAAACCTACACATGTACCTACACACATCTACACTTTAATGCACACATGTCACATACATAATAGCCATGTACAACTGCACAAGGTATTGAAACAGCCCCATGCACATGTACATGTACACAATGTACATGTATATGTATACTGTATGCAAATGCACATGTACATTTGTACCTGGTTTTGATTTCACAATGGCTGATTACAGATCCATTGTAATTATACTTGAGACTTCTAATCCTCCATAGCTGTACATGTACATGTACTGTACATGCTTATAGCACCGCAGCCCATACATAGTCCACTGCCATACCATTAATTACTGGTACAAAGTTACAATGTAAATACATGTACAATGTATTTAAGTGCCATTGACCTTTAGACAAGTTGCCAGTCTGTCCACAGGATCTATTTTACATAAAATCAACAAACTCAATAAAACTTCACCAGATATTCTGCACTGTAGACATGGAATTTGGCCCATAGTGGAGCACTGTCATTTCCCCCTCAGGTACAAAATAAACCTACATGTAATGTGGTCTTCAATTTTGAGAGCAATGCAATTTTCTGGGGGGGGGGGAAACCCCGGCACATTTATTTTCATAAATAAATGGCATAAATAGCATAAATGGCATAATTGTAGGTTATAGTACCATGGTTATCAGGTTATCAATGTGAGGTATTTGAGTGTACTGCATGTACATGTAGGATTGATTCATGCAAACGTGCAGTACATGTTTATGAAGGTCACCATGTTTGACTATTTTAAAAATGTTCACAAACATGAACTGTACAAACATGAACAAGCACCAATATAATGTCTGAGAGCCAGACACTCAGATACAAGCACAATCTTTTCAAAAGGCACCAACAAGTACAGACAACACCACCGCGTCAGATTTATCCCCTGACGAATGAACATTACATGACACTGAATCTCTTGAAAAGTATCATCAATCGACATCATATAAATTACAAATGACCCATTCTTAGCCTTCCAAAGTATGGACGTACATGTACCATACAAGTACATGTATGTGAAAAGTGACGCTGTAAATCATAACTACAGTGGGTTATTGACAATGAGTTTATAAGGGGCAGAAACCACTACTGTCACCCTATGAAGCTTCATAATGGGCCATAAATCATTAGTCAAACAGACAAATCTACAGTACGGTAATTGATTGTCCCATACATGCCATAGGAAAGAGAGATTTCTAGCTGGATAAACCTATTACATCCTTTGAAATCTGCATTACGGTATCTGCCAATTGACAGTGTACAACATGTACATGTACCGTACATGTTTATCAACAACTGGTATGTAAATGTGGATACGCTCCCACCAGAGCACTGCGTTATCAATGTCATGCATGCATACCGGTACATGTATGTGTGTTATTTTTTTCCACATGTAAGACTTATGAAAGCAATTAATTATATAAAGCCAACTGAATCAATGTACACTGTGGATTGTCTCTTATAGAATTCTGAATTGCTACAATGTACATATACCGGTATATGTACATGTATACATGAAGTTACTCCTATGCCCCTTTAATAGACATAATGTACAGGCCATTTATAACTTGACAGCTATTGACAAGAGTATTAATTTAGACTTCTAGCAGTTTTACAGTGTACATGTACATGTACACAAAATGTACATTTACCGGTACACTGTACATGTACATGCATACATGTACCGGTACATGCAAGAATTTTAAGAATGCAAGAGTTTTCCTGAAACATGTTCAGGATTTGTCAATACCTACATGTATATGTACGGTGTACCACGTATTGTGCGCATTTATTAGTTCCTGACACTTAAAAACCAGGAATGGTTTTCTTCTTCACTGGGGTATTCTCCATTCCGTTTTTGTTCAAGGCAGTTTTAGGGTACATGTACATGTGTATGATTACAAAGTTCTTGTAGCAAATCACATGTTAGGAAAAAGGAAGTGGTGGCAACAGGTTAACTCCTACTGTAGAAGGCACAATATACCGTAATCACCGACTTGAATCAACCGTGTTCCCCCCCCCAACCCAACCCACAAGGGGATTTTGAGAATGAAATGCATCTGCATTTCGGATATGAAACAGGAAGTTCCCCTTGTCCTGTGCAAGCGAACTTTGGAGGTGCTTTGACTGGTTTCGGATAGGAAAGATTCCTAAATGGGAATTAAATACATACATCTGCAGTATGTACATTGTACATGTACCGGCAGGCTATGTAACCAAATGCATGTACATGTACCAGTATATAATACAACCTACATTTTCTAAGTGGACCTGTATGCTCATGGCATTTTCTGAGAAAGTGTTTTGCTTTTTTTTACCCATATGTTCCGTTTCTTCCGAAAATCATATGAAACATAATTGTTTGAAAAAAAAAAAAAAAATTATCGTTTTTTAGCAATTGTACAAAAATATTACAAACTGCTGATTTTTACTGAAAATTTGACCAAAATTGCAAAGCTCAAAATTGAAGAGGACCCGATATTTTGTTGCTAACAGGAAGAGAGAAAGATCCTGTCTGCATGAAGAAGACAAAGCCTCTTAATTGTGAAGATTTACATAATTAGGGTTTTTTTTCAATGGGGATTCTAATTCATAGCTTGTCTGACCCAAACAGGTGAACCACATTGTGACTACAACTCTGAATATCATATCACCAGTAAGATGGCCTGAAATTTTGAATAGTCAGATGTGTATTGATGTACATGTATGCCTATGATCTACATGGTTCTATGGTTCTCTATGGTTTTCTATGGTTCTATACATAAGCCTGTATAATATGTTTACATGTCTTTGCTCATTCTCTTCAGCTAACCTTTTGCAGCATCTTTATAATATTACTATTGCTAGAAGGTAATTACCGGTACAATACTGTATATGCAAAAATGTTGCAAAATGCCTACTGATTTTAATGACCAAAAAATGAATATCAAAAATTAGGAGGGCTGGACGTTTTGATCCTAGCGGGGCCTTTCTCAAAGACAGATTCTCCCTTTGAGAAAGGTCCCGATGGCATTGAAACGTCAGGCCCTCCTAATTCTTGATCCTGATGGCGGGCGAGATGCAATTCAATCAGGGTCTGCCCTAACCATCGCATAAATAGCTCAGCGCTTTGCCCGATTGCCTGCTGACCAAACAATGAGGCAGCTCGGGGCATGCTCCAAACTCGCCTCAGCTACTTTCAAGTTCAGCAATGTTAGCCGCTTGACCACCGGGCTGGTCAGGGTCACACGGTGGATCCCAACCATACACGTGCACCAAACATACATCAATTAGGGCAAACGGCCATTGAATTATCTTAGCACTGTGATGAGGTGACTTTGTAGGGTCACTTCGGGGGTACGTGGGCGGTCAGCCCGGGTGGGGTGAGGTGCAATTCCTCCATAAGGGAGACCGGTGTAGTCGTTGTTGTCGTCAAATCATTTATTAAATCATCCAATTGTAAGTAAAAAATGATCCCAGCACCTCGCTCTCACCCCTTATCCTAGTAATACATGTTGCCAGCGATGATTACATAGTGGACCAAAGGGTCTCAAGGTGGGCTGCACTTCCCCCTCTGGGTGAGAAGAGTGGACCAAGCGGACACTCGCGTCGACCGTGCCACCAGCACTGAAGGTCTAGGAAGAAGAGGCCATGACCTACCCAGGTGCTCATAAATATTCATGAGTCCCTCCAGTACAATTTTAAAAATGATATCTTTAGAGTGGGGAATAATCTATTGATATGCACACATAGAGCACTTTATAATTTTATATTAGAAATGGATTGTCCGGGCAAGCCGGCCCGTGCCAGTGCAACTCAATTTTGATTTTGTAGACCGACCCCCCCCTTTCTCCCCCGTAAATCTTGCCAAACGACAACATGAGTGTCGTGATGTTTTGTGCATTCACTGAGCCTTGCCCCTCCCCTCCGTCGTCAGAGAGAAACCCTATTGCCCTCTGCCGTAGGTTACCATAGTAACCAGGACAATGGTGATGATTCTTGGGAGTCGTCCCCCCCCCCTCCCTCCCTCCCTCCCTCCCTCCCTCCCTCCCTCCCTCCCCAGGCCTGTGAAAGCTGCACTATGAAGAGATGTACCGTTATTGCACATGTGTGCATGAGGTATATGTAATTTGAATAATATTAATACACAGAGGCATGTGGGCTTGCAACCAGCTTCAATGTGGCAAAAACACTGTACAAGTACAGTACAGTTGTGTTCATATCACTGTGCAGTAAGGCACTGAGAGAATCAGGGAACAAGCGTGAAAATCCAGAATACCCTAGGCTGAGATATCCATTTGCATTTGACACTGACATGCAAAGAGTGGCAGGTAATAATTCAATTCCAAGTCATACAAATGGGCACTGTGAGAGTGCTGAATACCCACACACACCCCCACCCACATACACCCCCACCCACACACACCCCCAACCACACACACCCCCAACCACACACACCCCCAGCCACACACACCCCCACCCACACACACCCCCAACCACACACACCCCCACCCACACACACCCCCAACCACACACACCCCCACCCACACACACCCCCACCCACATACACCCCCACCCACACACACCCCTACCCACACACACACCCACCCACACACACTGAACCAGTATCTATGCGGTGGGACATTCCAAAATGGGAAGAAAAAAGGGATTTTTCCCACGCAAAGCTGATTAGAAAACCTACACATGTAACTGCTTCTTTCTGAACATCCTTCCGGTTGAAAAAAAACCAACCCCAAAACAAACAAATTGGGGGAATGAAAAATGAAACTGTACCCCAATTCGCGAGTAAAACATTGGCCATCGTGTAAACTTACTTCCCTTTAGTGCAGTACATGTTTATGAAGGTCACCATGCTTGGCTGTTTTAAAAATGTTCACAAACATGAACTGTACAAACAAGCACCAATATAATGTCTGAGAACCAGCCACTATGAGTCCCACGCAATGCTGATGAGAAAACCTAAACTGCTTCTATCTGAACATCCTTCCGGTTGAACAAAATAAACTTGGGGGATGAAAAATGAAACTGTACCCCGAGGCAAACATTGGCCATCGTGCAAACTTACTTCCCTTTAGCTCCTAGCTCCCCGACAAATGAGAGATGACTGACTTCCAGGAACTCAAGCTGTTTGAAGAAAAGACAATGCATTAATTACGACCACAGAGAGTAATGACAAGGGTAAGCATTACTTGGGCTGGCGTTGAATTTTGCCGAATGGGGTCTAGTGTCTTTTATCTACCCAGTGCTTGATATGTTTTTGTGGTGATTGTTTCAACAAACAATTGCTTCCTTTGAGAGAGGTTTATCCTACTGCATATTTGTAGATGGTGCAGGAAAATAGGTTGGGTTTCATCTGTACATGCAAGGGCACTGTTTACTAAATTTGTTTGAAATCCCAAATAAACTTTGAAGTCAAAGCTAATATTCATCTTTTAAAAATGCTCAATTTAGTCGATCCCTCTGGGGCCTTTTTATTGGAAAATCTTCCTCAAAGTTTCCAGGATCATAACATGAGTTCCTTTAATTGATATCGGTAAGGAATTCCTTAAAGGTCCTTCAGTGTCAGTTAATAGTTAATTTTCAGAATTTGGTAAGATTCAAAAGAAAGATTCAAAGATTCGGGACACAATAAAACTCAAAATTTAGTGGGCCTGACGTTTCGATCCTAGCAGGGCCTTTCTCAAAGGTCCTGCTAGGATCGAAACGTCAGGCCCACTAAATTTTGAGATTTGTATTTTGGTAATTTTAGTCAGTAAGCAGTTTGCAACATTTTTGTATATCACACTATAAAACCCTGAGAATTCAGACTGCCTCCCCCACTCGATCCCCACTTGAAAACAAAGCAATCAGCCCAATACAGATGGCGTACATCAAGCAATCAAGCATCCGTTGAATGGGCACTTACTGTTTGCGGATGGTTCCTGTACAGTGGGTTGCGGACAAGGCTCTTCAGGTACAACTCGTACTGATGCTGTCAAAGATAATCCAGCAGGCAAGATGTTATCAAGGCAACCAGCTTCTCGGTCTCACTAGACCATTTGAAGGAGCATCCATTAGTCCAAAATGACCGTGACCATTGTGCCATTGTTCCCCTCCCCCTCTCCAAGGGATAGGGAACATTCGTAGAGTGGCATTAACTGTGTAGAATTGTGGAAACTTTGAAGTGAAATGCAACATGAAACATTTTGAAACTTTTTTGATCATGACTGGTGCGCCCCGCCATATCTCACCCCAGAAAAAGATGGTTGAGTATTTTAGGAAGGCCACCACCTCTATTGTACATGTAACGTGTAATGTACATGTACATGTACTGTACAGTAAGGACTGCATAGCTCTGGTGGTAGAGCACTGGTACTGTAAGCCAGAGGTCTCAGGTTATAGTGCCCTGGTCCATTCAAAATTTATTTTCTATTTCAATAATAAAAAAAAAAAGGCAAAACAAATTCACATTCTTATCTGAGGACTGAAATACATGTACATGTACAATAAGAATCCTACTGTACAGTGTACACTGTACATGTACTTACAGGCACATACATGTACATGTACACTGTACATGTGTACAGGCTCACTGCACCTAGGCTCAAAAATACCCAAATCCAATTAAAAAACCTGAAATTTGGTTTCTGCCTAAAAAAAAACGCATGCATCCCCCTTACAGAGAGGAAAGCATCTAGGGTGGCAAGATAATGAAAGTGGCCTTTCTGCCAATCTGGCCAATTCTTCTCAGATGGCCTTCTGAAGCCCCTGCCACAAGAAAAGGCAATACACATTGATTGCTGCTCCCTTCTCAATGTGGCCTCCACTTAATTGTATGGTCCTGTAATGCTCCCTGAGAGAGCCAGCACAAATACGGTCAACAGACGCCAGGCTAAATGGGCCTCGGTAATGTGGTCTCTTCACGGCACCCAGGAGCCTCCCTCCCGGGTCTGCCCCACACAGAAACCATCCTATTTGTATGCATCGCCCTCCAGCAAACAAAGTGTAGCAACCTTTTTGGAGAGCATTTCAAAGGCTGCATTCATCCGTATTGGATTCGAGGATTTCGCCGCCACATTTGAAAAAATGAGTCTATTTATGGGCAGTGACTGCCGGGCAGCTACATGAAGTGGGTATTACAAGTGATTGCTTTCAGAGAGGGCTAAACATGGCTAAGAGAGTGAGAATTGGGAATGACAGCGAAAAGCTTATCTGTGTATACCGGCAGTGAGAAGCTGGCTGCAAACTGACTCTGACAAGGCTTGGATCAATTGCAGGGTCGCTGCCCAATGCCATGGTTTATGGTTCTTAAGTGGGTCCCCATTCAAATATTTCTTTGGGATCTATAGCGCAAGTCTCCGGTGGCATTAGCTCATTTGCAGGGGACAGAGTGGACCTGCCCCTATCAAGAACCCTAGATCTCCAGGGAGTCAATTTAATACGGCTGCATAAGCACACAAATCTGTATACATTGTGTATATGACTACTACTCTGAACCTACATGTACTACATGTACATTGTAGCATAAAACCATTGTACATACATGTACATGTAAAACAAAAAGTCAAACAAATAAAGAAAAAAACTGACTGGGATTTTTTGAACAAATTGAAAAATGGGAAAGAAAACTTTGACTGGACTGGGATTTGAACCCAAGATATACATTTTGCATAAAAATGCTCTTACCAACCGAGTTACAATACAGTCAGTGTAATCAGATGGTAATGAAAGAGTTTTGGTACACAAAAACAGAGGTGATGGGTTCAAATGCCTGTCCAGTCAGTTTTCTTTCCCATTTTTCAATTTATAAAACAAAAGAGGACAATTTGTTTGGCAAACTGATCAAGCAAGGCCTTTTCTGCTTGAACACGTTTCTCTTTCTAAGCAACTCTGTGGTCTCTGGCCCGTATGTACAGTGTACACTGTTGTATATTCACAGAAAAGGTACAGACCAAAAAGTACAAAGTGTGAGCATAGATGGTTCACAGCAAAGACCTTATAGCTCGCGAAGCGCGCAAGATACATGTAGCCTACTCTTGCGCGATCACATGCATCCAGGTGAAGTACGCACTGGACGCCACACTGAAAGTCACACATTCTCTCAATTTCGTTGTCACATCACATCGAAAGTTATCACGTTCTGTTCACGCATCCAAATTTGTATCATCTATTGTTTGTGACTCTCTCGCTTCATTTCTGGAGCACCGAAAGCAAACCACAGATTCCGTTGCTTACTAAAATGGCGTCCAGTACGTACTTCACCTTTTGCTCGGAGTAGTCCATCTTGCGCGCTTTGCGCACTATATAAGATCTTTGGTTCACAGTATTGTGCACGAGAGGGAGAGGAGCTACACGTTCAGCTTTTATTTTCTATCTCTGGAAAGCAGGGCATTCTTGTCTGGCTTCATCAGGTATGCAGTGGGGCTCTGCCCGCTCTTGACAGAGGCAATGAGGCCACTGGCCCCGACGTCACTAGAAACCACCTTAGCATGACACCTCGAGCGTCTCTGAAAGGATCCCCCCCTCCTCATCCGTCTCCTCACACCGGTGACCTCACCTGGCATCTCCAACTTGAAAGAAGTCTTGCGTTTCCTAGGTTTGTTTCGGGGTGGGTTTTTGTTTGGTTTTTTGTGTGGCCCTTTTCACAGCTCATGCACATGCATTACGGTACTCAGCCTTTCTGCAAAACGGTGCCCGTGGCTATACCATTTCAATGAATTCACCGCACTCATGCACATGTTTCCAGAGAGTACATGTAAAAGGAATCACCAGGCTGGTCTTAAGTGCATCACACAGCTGAAATGCACTACAATTTGTGATTTTTGCTGGAGGGACATCCGGATGTCTTTGGGACACTTTTTTTTCCATTGGCACAAAGTGTAAAGAATGTAAACTAAGCTATCTAAGCTCCCTAGTTTTCTGGCGAATTCCATGCATGTACGTGTGTACACATACTGTACATGCATGAAAGTGGAAAGGAAAAAAACCTCTGGCACTTCAAAAAAACTTACTTAAAAAATGGGGTAAAAGACTGCATGTTGTTTCATAGCAAAGTCTTGTTGACCAGATTTGTGAATGTACAGTGTAATACACAATCTGCCAGCCCTGTTATTCAATTTAGAGGAAATACATGTACTACCGGTACATTGTACATACATGTACATGTGCATACATGCACATGTGCATGTTCATGTACGTAAATGTGTAGATAAAGTTGTACTGACCCATCCAGTAAATACATGTACATGTACCGGTATGTACATGTACATGTTCAGTACATGTACATCCTGGCTTAGATGTTTATGTTCTGTACTTACTATATAAAAAGTTAAAATCCATACTGAGGGTCAACCTTAAATGATGACAATGCATAACTACAGTATACTGTATGTGTACACATGTACAATGTACTGTACTGTATACATGTATGTACATGTACTCTAGACTGTACCATGCAAAGCACAGCTCATTCAGCAGTTCAGGGACAGAATGGAGAGTGTGCAGAAAATGGAAATGTATGGGGCATGTTGCACATCTTTCACGACCGATCACATACAGCTTTCAAGCAAATTGGAAGTACATGTTTGTACATGTATGTAGTCTACATGGAGAGATTTTTTTCTGGTGGGGGCTTTAATTTTGAATGCAGCCCCTTTGAGGCACAAAGAGGGCTTACCATTCTCTTGGAGAGCTGCGGGGCTCTGATCAGGGCATCTGGCGTCCGCGGGAAATGGGCCAGATCACGATCACGATTCGCCATGAAGGTACGCCGTCTCTGGAGATGGCTGGGGACGGAGGGTGGGAGGGAGGGAGGGAGGAGGGAGGGAGGGAGGGAGGGAGGGAGGGAGGGTGGGGAGAGAGGAGAGGAGGAGATGGACAGACAGTCAGACACACATGTGCAAAGCCCATAAAAGGGAGAGAAAGCATGGGATATTGGAGAGCACTTATGGACCCTTCAGGCAAGTAGGAGAAATTAGTCCAGAAAATCAAGCACTTCAAGGAATTACCCCCTGTCTACTTTACATACACCCATGTATCACATGTACCCTGTTTATTTAATTCTCATTACGGTAGTCTTATCAATCCATTTGATCTTATTCAAGGAAGACTTGTTTAAAAGGAATCTTTCTTCCCTTCTGAAAGGTCCTTGCTGCAGTAAGATCGAAAAGCCAGACCCTCTGTAAACATTTGAGATTAGGGTCATTTTGTATGTAAGACAGGAAGGAGTTCAGCCCAGTTTTTCTTTACTTTTAAATTTCAAGCCTTGAGGTCCAAGGCGATATGCTATGAATGATTCACCTACCCACGGTCTCCAATGGGGATTGCTAGCCTGGCTTTGTACAGCAACATCTCCTCGTGCAGCTTTAGGAAGTCGTTACTGCGCCTCTGGATGGTCCAGATGCAGTCGCCATGTTGCACTTCAATGAAATAGCTGCGATAAATGAATGGAAAAACAGGTATCAGTCAACTAAAATCAGTCGACTATTCCTCTACCAACTGACTGATTGATCGATCAACAACATGTGCACTTTTTTTGTACAGGGCTCGACCTTAGCACTTGCCCGACGGTCATTGTCTAGTAAAAACAGCCGCGGGCTAGTAAAATGGCCCACTTTGCTTGCCCGGTGGACTAGTAAAAAGTAGGCAGCGGTGTGGCGGCAAAAAATGATGCGGGCAGGGATGGGAAAGTAGAAACTAATGACTTGTTTTACTTGACTTAATAACCTTGTTTTAAAGTCAATATTAATTTTACAGGGCTAGAAAAATTGCTGCAGGCTAGCAAAAAAATCAATTTACTAGCCCGCTGGGCTAGTAAAAAAGAAACCTTAAGCGAGAGGCTTGATGTATCAATTAATCAGTCAATCAATTGATCAATCGATTTACCAATCCATCAATCCATTAATCCATGGAAAATCAATCAATGAACAAATCAATCAAACGATTGGTAAATGTCTATCAATTAATTGAATCAAATCAATGTTAATCTAATCAATGTCAATCACATACATGTAGATAAAAATAACTGGGTGCACGAATTCTCCACCTAGTAATAGCTCAGTAGAAAGAGCAATGGATCCCCTTCCCAAAGGTGTCATGTTCAAATCACTTTTCGGTCAATTTGTTTGTAGCCTGTCCGTGGAAAGACAATAATATTCATGGCTCTTCAGGACAGGTCCAATCGTGCTGTTGTACATTGGACGGTACATTTGTATTCAGAGCATCAATTGTAACAGACGACCAAAATCCAACTGGCTGCCCCAGCTCATTAACTTTGCAACGCATGGACAAACATAATCTGGTCAATCCCTGTAGTTACCCTTGGCCACGGAATGACTTGTCACAGGACATTTGGGATGGTACATGTAGCTCAACTGCTGATAAATATCTATAACAGTATCATGTACCAAACAGATTCCTTTCCTCTGATTTGTCCTACCTACAGGTACCCTCTGAATGTTTGCTGTACATTTTTGGTCATTGCAAGTCCGTACACAACTACATGGAGCAACTATTTTGTAAATTTCTTGCAGGAGAATAAGACTTGATCCAGACTTTGAGAAAGGTCCTGCTAGGATTGAAATGTCGGCCCATCATAATGATTGAGATTAAGCCTTCCCTAAAAGTTCTAAAGGATGACCTTTTTTTTATTTTACAAGTAACAATACATGTAACTGATTACCTGAAGGTGCCATTAGATTGGTTTAGAGATCCAGGACACAGCAATCATCCATCATAAAGTGATCACTGACTAAACCCCAGACAACAACATGGCACATTTACAATAATGTACCCCGGTACATGTATTTGAATACCTGGTAATAGCTAATTTGTAGGAAAAAACTTTAAAAACTTCATCAGGTCAATATTCGATACTAGATTTTTCCTTTGTATACATGTACATGTACAGGTGTAAGAGGACAGATGAAGTTCTACATGTACGTTTTTTACATTGGTTAGACATTTTTGGGCTTGCCCTGCTCCATGTACAGGTACATGTACAGTACTGTATAATCTCCCAATTAAACGAGTGAAATGAAGATTGATTGAGATTCTGTCGATCTATTACCGAAATGAGGAATCACAATACAATCTCACGTGATTCTGAATGGAGGTAATGGTGAGATAGAATTAGCACTGTAGGCCTATGCTTTCAGCTTGACTGCTTTACCCAAATGCCGACTGAAAAAATGTATGTACAGAACATGTACAACACCACTTTACATTGTACGTGTAGCTCCGTAAGATTTGGACCCTGTGACTTGTACTTTCTATTGAAGATGTCTTACCTGGTTGTCCAACAAGCTGGTGCAATCAATCATCTTTTTTATCAATTTCTTTATTTCCTTCTGTTTGCTGTCGGAAGGGTTTTAGAGTATGACAGAATTCCACAGGATTCTTCTCAATAATATTCATCGTATTATTTAAGTATCTCTTTATCCAACTTCGGTCATGACGGTATATATTTTTAGACATCTACAGTTATTGACTATTGCAATA
Source organism: Luidia sarsii (assembly GCA_949987565.1). Taxonomy (NCBI): domain Eukaryota; kingdom Metazoa; phylum Echinodermata; class Asteroidea; order Paxillosida; family Luidiidae; genus Luidia; species Luidia sarsii. Next base: position 22,692,178 of record OX465107.1, on the reverse strand, counting down.
TAGTATTTTAAGGCTTAGTATCTCGTTGCACTATTTTATTGTTTTATTGTTTCATTGCTTCTTATTTGTACTGTTTTTACGCATGGGAGCATTACCCTCTTTAATGGGTGTGGTGCTACAATATAAATGTACAATTAAAAAAAATCGGTAAAACATGCATGCAGTACATGTGCATGTACAGAACTGGCATCAAACATGTACATTGTTGGTTTACCATGTGCATGCAAGAGGCCATAGCATAGCCTGCAGCCGATTTCAAGAAAAGTTGCGTAAGTTATGCAACGTACAAATGTTGCTTTTAAAAGTCTTTGCACCAGTGACTCAAAAATGTACGCAATTTTTAGAAAATGCAGCAAAATGTTGCGTACGCAGTGTCGTGAAATCAGCAGAGCTAGGCTAATCAACTACTGAGTACGGTACTGTACAAATCCAGATGCTGCTCACATGTTGGGGTTAAGGAACTGGGACGAGGTGCTTCGTCCGCAATCAACGACGGAAACCTCCAGCTTCTGGGAGGGCAGGAAGATGGCACGGCTCACGGCTCGGAAGCCCTGCGGCTCCCAGTGGGTGCTTGTAAAAGGCAGGCTGACCCCTGGGGAACAAAAGGGCGGGAGGAAGGTTTCTTCAACAAAGCATGAGGCCAAGCAAAAATGCAATGAAAATGGTCCATGTACATACATGGGCCATACAGTCTGCAATGAAAATGTTCCATGTACATGTATACATGTACATGTACATGGGCCATACAGTCTGCAATGAAAATCAAAATCAAAAAAGGTCTGATGTTTTGTTCCTCGCTTTTCCTAATGGAAGTCTTTGAGAAGATTTTGAGAAAGGTCTTGCTGAAACTGAAAATTCTGGCCCTCAACCTTTTTGAGATTTGCAATTCTGGTAATTTAAAACAGTAAGTACCTAAGTAGTTGGCGCCACTTTTGCATCACTGCACCTCAAAGAAAAGAGTTATAATTCCACATTCCACACACCCATCGGAACCCCTCCAGCTCTTGTTTCAAATGATGGGAAAGTACTGTATCTCATTGTCGGAGCTTGATAAGAACTGGGAGGGTTAGGATCTCACACTTTGAACATCTAAACCGTGAAAAAGGGGTGAAAATGTCATTTCGCCGTGAAACTAAACAGTCAATGTGATTTCACGGTGCATTTTACAGGGAAAATAATCGCCTCTCTGACCTGATAAGGACATCTTCAGGTCACTAAAGAGACCGTGAAAAAACGTGAATATCGAGGGTGGCAAGCTCCAGCCTTCGGGGATTGCTAATTCAATTACCAGTATGGACCACCAGCCCCCATAGAGGTACTGTAAGGTGTCCTTGTAACTGTCACTCCCAGCTACTTCTAAATTGCCTCTAGCCATTTGCCACCAGGAAAGTGGCCTTGGAGACCACTGCTGAAAACACCGTGAAAATGACTTTGCTAACTGTCTGCCATGAAATAGGGGTGAAAACACGGTGAATTTTCTTTTCAAGGCTCAATTACATTTTCTCCCCATTTTCACGGTTTAGATGTTCATAGTGTCAATGCTGTCTTTACTGTACTTACTTGGTCCATCCACAGAGTCGATCTGATCGGGGTCATCAATCCACTCCCAGTCGAGGACCTGACTGTCACGGTCCGAGGGGTCACTGAACAGGGAGCTCATCCGAATGAAGTCCTTAGGCCGGCTGATATGCTGCTGGCCCCACTGGGTCCGGGAGGAGGGTCGGGCCAATCGGTTGCCCGACTCTTTCTTGTCGTCATAGCAGACGCTCCCTTCCTTCCCCGACCGGATCTTCTCCAAGACGGCCTGCTCGGGTGGAACGTGCCTCGACTCTGGTCGGACACCGTCGGTGTCCTCGGTCACTGTGACCGTGTCCAGTTCTAAGGACAGCGGGGTCCGGACGGGGGCCACGTCCGGTTCGTCACGGCCATCCTCCACTGCGTCGGATCCTGCGGCGCTCTGGTCATCCTCGCTGAGGTCCGTTTCCACGGTGACATTGTGCGGATCCTCCCTCGCCACGGCATCGTCTCGGCTGGGTTCTCTGTCGGACTCTTCTTCCTCGTTCCCGGTGTCATCGTCTTCAGGGTCGCTGTCTTGGCTGGGGGCATCCCCCTTGTCCTCGTCTTCCGTATCGCCACTCCTCCTTCTCGCCCGTGAAGACGCCTCCTCCTCCTCCTCCTCCTCCTCCTCCGAGTCCATCCCGTGCACCTCATCAGGCTCTCTGGCGTTGCCGTTGAGGATATCCTCATCTCTCGATGCCACCAAGTTCATCTTCCTCGCCAGCAGTGTCTTCGTGTCTGTCCCAGTTTCCCGGCGCTTCTTGTACCTCTTCTCGTAGGTGGGTCTGCCCACCTCCAAAGGGGCATCATCTGAGATGCCCTCCATACGATGCTCAGCGGCTTCCTCCCCGCTGTCACGCTGTCCGGAGGCCTCTTTCCTCTCGGCTTCAAACGTGCCGTAGCTGACCGTGACATCACAGCTCTCATCTTTATGGGGAATGATTGGCTCATCCATTTTCTTTTTAGAGAGCAAGCCAGACACGCACACAGTCTCTCCTGGGGAAATCTGTCACCTACAGAGGAAGTGTAAAGTATAAAAAGATGTCTCAAAGTTGTTTCTATTGGAATGACAAGTGCTATAGGTGATATGCACAGTAAATGACACTTTTTCTATGCAGATTTAAAATGTAACCCGTCAACTGGGTTATTGTATACATGTACTGTAATTTGAGACATTGCGTTTTGTTCACATTTGTTTTGTAAAGTGAAAGCAGAAAGCGCTACAGGAATGTACATTTCCTTTCCTTATGCATTGTCATGGTTTATTGTTCATGGACCATGTGGACCTTTCCTTATTTAAGGTACATGTACAGTAGGCTCATACAGTGTACTGTACCAAGTTACCAACTGCAGTGTACATGTACGACAGATGCTCAATACAGTAGGCTATACCATGTGTACATTGTATCAATTTGTATGCAATATTTCAGCCCATAATTATGATGTACATGGGTAGCACGGGCTGGTTCCTACACTGTACATGTACATGTACACATGTACGTAACTCTGTGATCAGTGCACACAAACCACACATTGTACAGGTACACACATGGATATGTACATGTACCGGTATGTGTACATGTACATGTACATGTACAATGTACATATTTTACTGGTACATGTACATGTCGAGGTGTGCGAGGCATGTACAGTCCATTTCATGGTTATTACACATGTAACTTGAGAAATGGGCAGCCACCAGTTACTCAGCCCTCAAGCCTCCGGGTAAAATCAAACACATACATGTGCACATATCCGGTAGTATACACAGTGTACACGGTAGACACTAGACAGTGTATGCAGATATGGGCTTTTAGTCATGAATGATAACATGTTGGCACTCAATTTGCTCAACAATTAAAGGGGGCCCAATGACCTACATGTAGATGTATGTACTGTACAAAGTTCTTCTAACTGTACACACACATGCACATGTACATGTATGTACATTGTAAATGTACTGTAGGTGTCTATACTCTAATAATTATGATCTCAGTGACTTTTGTTTGCACTGATTGAGGTACAGTGTGTTAATAACACACATAATCTTGTCATGGCCTGGTGCCTGCTAATCCACACTTGAGTCCCAAGGGCAGGGCGTGGCAGAGTGGCTGAAAAAGCAATTAAGCAAACAGCTCAGCTGATCAGAACAAGTGCTCCAAATGCAAAGGGAAAACATCCAAAACTATTGCTGGACCACCAAAAGATCCTTATGGCCACCTAAATATTTTTCTCTGGTGGTGAGACTGGCTCCCAAAGAAAACAATTCACAATTCAGTCAACTGTTTTATAGTTGCTATCCACTTAGATATCGCAGAGCTCTGTCAAGCACCATTTTATACCGCAATGCTCCAAATTTCAAAGTGATTCAGAATCCAGGATTTGATCCAGATCATTGCAAAAAAAGAATCACCTTTCACCAGTGAGAATACCGACATCCTGTAAAACAATTCAGAACCATGGAGTTAGGGTTAATAAGTTTTCAAGTTATTTTGCAGACAGACACTCGACAGACAGACAGACAAATGCCTTTGGCGGAGGTACACATGTACATGTACATGTACAATGGACAAATTGTGTACACCACCTTTGTGGTTAGATTCTTAATTATGCCTACAAGTTTACAAGTTACATACTACATGTATAAAATTTCATTTTCAATTCAATTTTCAAATTTCACATCATTTCACACTTTGTTAAAGGATTTTTAAATCTTTATTTTCAAAGTGGGTAATTTCAGTTACATGTACATGTACATGTATGTGGTGAAATTAAATGCAAACACTGCAGGTACGTGTACATGTACATGTACATGTAAATATCGTATTTGTAGCCTTTGTACATGTAGGCCCTTTGTATACCATTGAGCAGTGAAGGTAGCATCATAGCACAACGTTACTGGCAAATGACCAGGAAATTCTTGTAGTCACAGTCTCAAAGGTGCAATTCATCTTGCCTTACATTGATGTATTGCTTGTACATCAACAACACAGACAGGTGACGTACCGGTAACTCAGGTGCAATTCTTAAGAGCTTTGCTAAACACTGTTGTACATTATAATAACACATGGCCTGAAATTGTGAATTAATCTTATATTTGGCCAGCAATAATGTGTAGCATGCACTCAAGTACAAGTAGGCCTATGTACAACTTGTATCAAAGCTTTCTAAAGGCAATGTATACATATATGTCATTGAGTGTCTGATGATCTACAGTAATTTGGTAATTAATATGTTTGTGTATGTAGCTGTTGTGGGAGGAAAAGGCCTATTTGAAGACAATTGAAGCAGATCCATGGATTTGTAAGGTTCCATAAATGAGGTTTACTTTGAGGAAATGGAAAGAATTTAGCTTAATACCTATACACCGAAACATGACTTTTTAAACAAACAAAAGAATAGCCCCAGTCAGCTAGTCCGTATGTACTTTGTTTTATCCACTTTCTGAGTAAATTGTAAAATAGGCATACATGTAGGATAGGCATCGCATCTAAAAGATGACCGTGTTTATTATCTATTTGTCGGCAGTGGGAGAGTTCTTGGTAGGCATTATGACAAGATTCAATAAAGTCAATAAAGTGGCTGCCCTGGCTGGGTAAGAAACATGTACTTGTCACAAAATCATGATTTTGGGGAAAACTGGCAAGATCAATTTTGTTGCAAGTGGTTGTGCCACACAGTGGTGTAGGTGCTGACAGTCTAGTCAGTGGTTTTTTGTTCACCCTTTTATGGTGTACGTATTAAAATCTTTCAGTATGTTGATGTTCCTTTATTTTTTTTAACTGTTGACAAACTGCATAATACATGTAATCATGGAGGGTGTAATGTAATACAGTACGGAGACAATTAGCAATCAGCTGAGTACATGCGATGTAAATCATGTTGGTGTCGACAGTCGACTATTGAATGGAATCAAGGTGAATCTGAAAAAAAATAACTTGTTGTTAACTTGTACACCAGTGAAATTGCAAAACAACTGTCAGCAATGCACATTTGACATACCGTACTGTAATTTGTGATATAAATAAATACATGTAATGATGTATGGTTTTTCAAATTTGGCCCATCACTCAGTAAAGTGCAGATCTTTCAAAATCAAAACAACGTGAAGGTCCTTGTTATCTCCTTCCACCGATGATATTGTTAAGAAACTTGCAAGTTTAAGGTCAAACTCAAAGTCAAACTAAAAGCTCCATCATTTGTCCATTACATGCTGCAGCGACTGACTGACTGCATACCAGTTCTCAATACACTGGTATCAGTAGTGCATGTGTACAGCACTCCATTCTTATGCACACCTTTTTTCAACAACCTGACAACAATATCGTAGTCCAAAAAACCATACACACAACTACATGTACTACTAGTACTACTACTAGTACTACTAAGTACTAGTACTAGTACTACTACTAGTAGTAGTACTAGTACCAGTACTACTACTAGTAGTAGTACTAGTACTAATAATAGTAATAGTGCAGCTGTCACCTTGTACTATACTACTACTACTACTACTACTAGTACTAATACTAATAATACTAGTACTACTATACTAAGTACTAGTACTAGTACTAGTACTAGTACTAGTACTAGTAGTAGTACTAGTAGTAGCACATTACATCATGGCATTACACATTGAGTTCAGACTCAGAGAGTACTTGGATGACAAGATGCCCAATGCCAAACCAAAAGGCAAAAATTCGGCTTGTATAAGTTGTACACGATCAACTGTGCACAAACCACAACTTGACTCAAGTCCTGCATTCATAAAAAGGCTCCATGGTATTGGTAGTACAGTACTAAGTCAAGCTTAGGAAGTTGTGACCATGTTGTGACCGAGGAAGCATGGAACTCCATCGATCCATGGTGGACCAGTGCAGAGCCTAGCCACGTACGGTACCCGCCCACTGCACACAATACAATAATAGACATCTGACAGCACGCGTACACACTAAGTGCTAAGTTCATTATGAAACACTTTTCAGGGTCAGTTTTACTTACCTGCACGATCGCTTCTACAAACGCCATCCAGAGTTCTCTTTCCAATCAATATACTGGCCAGGAACGTAGGTAATCCTCCCAGATCCACCTACCAGCGCGCACAGGAAGCAATGGCAACGGTGGTTTGACGGACGTTCACGTAGAGAGAATCTGTGGAAATGTCACGCGGGCAACCGGCATAGCCCCATATGCTTGTGTACATAACAATTTACAGTACATGTACAGTGTGTACATGTGTACATGTACAGTACTATACTGTATCATGTACAATGTACATGTATATGTACATTGTACATGTACATACATGTACATGTACATGTACATTGTACTGTACATGTACATGTACATGTACATGTACATGTACATGTACATGTACATGTACAATGCATGCACTGTATAAAGATAGCGAACTATTCCGTACGTGTTTGCAGTGTTACACAGTAACTGTACTGTACAAAGAAGCTTTGCATACAACTGACCAATCACCGCTCCCAAATAAAAGTGCACTGCCGTTCACGACAAGACCCCCAGTACTCTCGGTTGCCATGGCTATACTAAGTTAATAAAGATTTCAAAGTAATGATGATGGGACAAGAAACCATTTGTTTTACCCACCTTTATTGTGCGTTATGACTACTGACTAATGAGTAGAACATTTTTTGTTTGAATCAGAACACGGTGGGTTTTTTTTCTTCAATCTTACTCCCCCAAATTACAGCTAGCCTATGAAATTATAACCAACTTGAACTACATGTATTTTTAAGGCCCCGTATTTTCACTTCATTTTAAGCCATAAGAAACAGAAGTAAAAAATGAAAGAATGAAACGTCACGCGATCAAGCGATCACTATTTTCCAAGCACATCTGTCGGTTTCATTTATTTCGCTCTCAACACAAATTACGATATCGTGATAATTGTGAGAATTTAATTCACCAGCGTAAAATTGGAGATAATGTGGGCCCTACATATGCACCTCGTGAATTGTGTTGTATTTTGATATAATTGTTGTTACGCCCGTGTCTGAAATCGATTATAGGACAACTGAAATTTGTGTCAGTAATTGTATGTAGGCCTATGCCTGAGCTAAAGAAACAAGTAATAGGTCGGGCTGTTTCTGTCTCTCCCAGGAGGGTTGGGGGGTCGGGGATCAATGAATTATTGATTCCACGAGTGTCGTCTCGTCTCAAATTGAGGTCAAGAGTCTGAACAGAGACGGCTGCGCCGCCGGGTGAGAAAATTGGTCGCCGGACCTACACGATCGATAAACCAACGTGTAACAATTATTATCATTCCCCTAAACTGACAGGAGAAAATATCACACGGCAACTCTGCACACGACTCAATTTCCGTCTCTGGATTTTGTTTCAATCAATTATTTCACCATGAGCCCCCGTTAACCCCCCCCCCCCACACACACACACACCGAGTAGTACTCGCGGACATGCACCCGTCTTTAAGAATTATTATAATCCCGACAGACACCTTAACTCTTCAAATATTAACCTGCTTACTTAAGCGAGACGCAACCAATCATGCACGACCATAGCTACTAAAACCGGAGAATTATGCTGAGACCGTGCCTAGTAGCCAGTTCCTGAAAGACGACCTTCCAGATTTATGCACAAACTAATAGGTTTTTTTTTTTTTATTAAACCATATCTGCACTGGGGAAGGGGGCGGGGATGCCTCGGAGCCCCGCCATCTTTTTTTTATTACTGCGTCGCGACCGCTAAAAAAAAATGGATTTTCGCTTCATATGATATTATTTCTCTACAATAAAACTGTCAGAGAGTGGCTTGCATTTCTTCATGAATCATGCTCAGAAATTGATGTTGCATTGATTTCATGTTTCTGTATAATTCTCAGAGAATCTAATTAAAGTTTAGAATCAATGAAAAATATAATAAATAGAAAACAATAAATACATAAGCAATGAAAACAATGAAAACGAAGGACATAAAAAAGTGCTGGCTTTTTGCTGTAACGGGGAAATTTTAACTGTATATCACATAAAATTAAATCAGAACTGAATGACTTCTACACATATGGTTGAATAAAGATAAGTTAATTTCTCAACAACGATAAGTATTACAAAATGTTCCGAAAAGCGTAGACAGCCAGCCTGCCTGACGTTTCTATATGATCCAAGCACAGTACATTTTCATAAAGAAGTAATATGCATTTCCTTACACTACAGTGTATTTTGCAAATTTTGACGTGTTTTTTTTTTCATTGTACTTGAATCATGAGATTTGGCAGGAGTTTGGTGAGAATAGCAGGAGTGATAGGTTTGCGTCGACACCATGTAAAGCTTTTGTGAGTAATCTATTATGTGTCGTTCTCAGTCATGCTTTTTAGAACCACACAACACAAAAGAAAACTTTAGATGTAATACATGTAGGCCTATACTTGAAACAACCTATACAGATTGTGAAATCATTTTTGCTGTAAATATTAAGTATATTAAAACAAAAACAAAACAGAAAATGTTTTATATTAATTTTCTCGATTCCCCACCAATATAATACATTCCAGATCAGAACACTGCGTGCTGGAAAGTAGCCGACCGCACGGCACATTGGATAAACCAATTCATTTTAAGGACTTTCACCCAGGAATAATTATAGCTATAGGCCAACGCTAAGAAAACAGCCGCACCTGCTTTCTCCCAAATTATTGTCAGGCGAAAGGATTCTCTCATGTGATGATTAAATTCAGGAATCGATGGTAAAAAAACATCTTGCATCAATCTCGACTCAAGTGAAGAGGTAAGGGATTAGTCGTCATATAAATCGAGTTACCCTCAACCTACCTAGGCCAAACAAATTTGTGCCCCTGCTGAGCATAAGTTCCATAAGTGCACACCTGTGCATGTATTGTACATGCACATGTACATATTACGTGTACAGTACACTGCATGTACACGAACTTGACGGATATGTATTTATTCGACCTGTAAGAAGGCCACAAGCGCCAACAAGACACAAATCGCCCTTAACGTACCTAGGTCATGCGCCTTGTCCAGCCGATCGACTTCATAGAGCTCTATAAAAAAAAATAGAGCTCTATGATCGACTTATATAGCGCCCTCTCAGTCAGGTTAGGACCAGGCAACAATCAGAAGTCAGGTACCCAGACTCTGTCACTTGCGTTACGTATATTACTAAAAAAAAGAGGTGGCCCACATCACGACATCACGCTCGAACTTCGAAGCACAGCGTGTTTACCCCTTCACCGTGTGCCCCAATAATTCCGATTTTAGACCAGTTTTGTGGCTCAAGACAAGTTGTAAGTATTGATCTTCACTCGGGATTTTTTCAAACGTGTGTATGTAGAATATACTTCCCCCAGTACCCCATTTATACTTGTTCCGGTATAGGCCCCATGCCTTCATCTTTTTTCATGGAATAATATTTCAAATTTATTTGAAAAACCTAGTCCGACTCAGACGAGTAACATGGATTGGGCTACATGTAGTCCCACTTACTGGGCCACTAGGACTAGGAACTCATCTGAAACGATTTGTGTGTTGATCTGTCGCGCTAGTGCGACAGATCAACACACAAATCGTTTCAGAGGAGCCAGTCCTAGTAAGTGGGACTAGGTTGGACCTTACAACAAGTCTGCTGGTTTTTTTAGAATTGGAGGTAGTCCGAGTAACTTGGACCCGACAAGTCACCCTTTTTTATCGAATTTTGAAATTTTGAGTTTCGCGTGACTGTAGGGTCCAAGCCGATCAGTGTCCTAAAGTTGATCATCTGTATAAACCGCCAAATAACATTTTGACACAAACAAACTACCCGACACAAACCCCCAGATTTACCGCCGAAAACACCCGTATCACCGTCCTACATGCCCATTTTTGGATTTAGTAAGAATCAAGGATTCTAATACTGGTCATTTGCTTTACTCACGTTTTGGAAAAAAAGGGAAAAAATACCCTCAGTTGATCGAGAAGGTGTTTCGCCCGTGCGACAGCCAAAACAAGGCGGCCATCTTTTTTTCTTCTAAAAATAGCATTCTGACAGTTCCGTGTGCGCAGTGGGTCTGCAACCGTTGAGCCCACGACTGTTTCATGAACATGCAAGTTGCAACAATACATTCATGAAACAGTCATGGGCTCAACGGTTGCAGACCCACTGCGCACACGGAACTGTCGAAATGTTATTTGGCGGTTTGTACAGATAATCAACTTTAGGCCACTGATCGACTTGGACCCTACAGTCACCCGAAACTCAAAATTTCAAAATTCGATAAAAAAAGGGTGACTTGTCGGGTCCAAGTTACTCGGACTAAATTGGAGGGGCCTGTTGGGCGGCTGTAGGGTCCAACTCAAAGGATCTTCTATAGGGAAGGTCTTCCATTAACGAATTTTTGACTAACCTAGACCGAAAATCTCGGATTTTACCCGCAAAACAGCCGTGAAACTGTCCCATGAGCCCACTTGTGAGTTGTGTTGCTTGGCTTCAGAGAGAATAAAACTTAAGATTCCAATATAAACAAAATATTTATAATTATACTGAATCAGGATCAGACAAAGACCAAGGGTCAGGGATATTCAAGACACATGGCTGAACACAATGAAAAGGTCGCCATTTTAGTTTTAAACTTAAGTGTTTAATTATATCAAAATTTTGAAATTAGAATGCGAAGAGGAATCTTAGCACATTCTCCAAAATGAAGATAGCGGTGGAGGGCTGTTGCCATGGTGAACTGGAGAAAATCTACGCCACAATCCAGCATCTTGAGGAGAAAGAAGGTGAGAAAGTGTAGACTGTAGTACTGGTACTAAATTGACAACACATCATCTGTACTAGTTTTAGAGAATAAATGACACTGAAAAAGCAAAAAATCATTTTCGCCAGCTAGGTTCACTGCATACAATGTTTCTATCGGCTATGTCATTGCATTGCGCTTCCGAAGTCAGTGCACAATCTGCACTAGCTTCGTGGTTCGATCTGGCATTTGTCCTCGCGCTTGTGCAGTTGCAGTGCCATAACTATAGAAAATGGAAACTGCGTTATGGCTGCCGTAGTAATAGCAACTGCATTTTTTCTAACATGTATGAAATTGTGCACTCCATTGGATAATTTCAAATTAAACCAATATTTACGTATCTTTGCTTCTGGCTTGCGCCCACACCCCTGAAAATATATTTCAATTTGGTTGATTATTTCACTTCTTCCTTGATTTTTCACTTTTTTTTGTGTGGCTAGATGTGAAGGTGGACTTGCTGCTATGCTGTGGGGATTTCCAGGCCGTGCGTAATGAGAGTGACATGGAGTGCATGGCCGTCCCCAAGAAGTTCCGAACCATGAACTCATTCTATAAGTAAATGGACTCAGATCATTTGACCATGGCAAATTATTGCCTCCAGCTTCCAGCTTGGATTTGGTTGTACGAGAAGCTAGTTTGTGGTGTTCGCATTTCTGGTATTTTTCAATATTAATCAGGTTTCATTATAAGCATTGGTTTGAGTGGATGAATCAGGCATGCGACTTTTCCTCGGATCAGCTGATTTCCTCTTTTTTCACTTCTTAGGTCTCCCATTGAAAATTTAAAAAAAATCCACTAAAGTCTTGTTAAGATTTGCATTTCCTCTTTTTAGGGGCAAGTGCAAGTTACATGCCTGGTGAATTATACCGCTGGAATTTGATCCGAGTAGTTGACCCACACCAGTCGTTTTAGTCTTTGGACAAGCAGACTCCCCGACCAAAATATACCAATATTATTAGTCAATATCCTACTGAGTATTTGCTATTGAAATGGACCCAGTCCAGTCATTTAGCCATGGGTCTAGCAGGCTCCACGACCAAATCAGACGAGTGTGCAGTACTCGGGCCAACGGACCAAGGCTCAAGAGACTGATCATGTATTTCAGTGGATACGCCTCCAGAAATCGAGTTGAAATTTGTGTTTAAAGCCGTTAAAAGCAGGCACGAAATGAAATGAAATGAAATGAAATGAAATGAAATGAAAATTAACAACCCTGTTGACCTCTTCTTTCCCTTTATCAGAGGAGCAGAAATCTTCATTTTGTCTGGTGGTTTGTTTTTTTCCCATCCCAGGTATTACTCCGGGGAGAAGAAAGCGCCCATCCTGACGTTGTTCATTGGTGGGAACCACGAGGCATCCAACTACCTGGGAGAGTTGGCTTACGGAGGCTGGGTGGCTCCAAATATCTACTACATGGGTAAGTCCTGGCTGTGGGGTTGACCCCATAGAGCTCTATAGATAAACTAGAGTGCGCACTCCCCTATCAACGTGTTGTGTTGGAAAACACCACGGGACAGACATGGAGGAGGTCAGAATTTATACACTTATGAGACTGAAATAACGTGTCCAGAGGTTTAATTCACATGCAGAAAAACTCCACATACAGTACGTGGGAATGAAAGTGAACAATAGTTGAATTGAAGACTTGGGCGTTGTCAACGGCGCCTCAGAACCAACTGCACCGAGTGAGACTCTCAGCCCGGTATATGAAGCAGTACAGTTACGTAACACACAATCAAACAGGGAATAAGTAAACATGTGCCGGAATTCCAACCAGCCAAAGGCTTGGCGTAATAAGCAAAATAGGGTGCTAAACGCATCACAACAAACGCGCGGTACGAACGTGTGCCGACATGGACGCGCATCCGCCTTTACCAAAGAGGGCAACTTCGGCTCGAAGTGCCCGGATGTCAGTAGCAATCGCGCGTAATATGAACGGGGAAAGGTACAGCCGAAAGGTTGTGAATGCGGAAAGTAAAATATTATAGAAATGGTTTTTGGTAATGAAAGGAAAGGCCATCAATACCTCAAGGGATTGGCAAATTTTAATGTCCTACTTTAAAAAAAATTGGGATTATTTTGCCCCATAGATATCCATGCATTTGCTCCTCTTTGGTAATAGCGTCGCAGTCCCCTGCGTCATGCGATATAAAAGCTACAAACGGAGAACTACCAATGTACATGAAATACCGTGGTCTATTTTTAGGCTTGTGAAAATGATGGTGTATCCCATTCACTGTTCTGTTGATATGGTTTTAGATATATTAGATTTTATTGTATCATAACAAAGTAAATTTCATACTTTTTCCACCTGTAAATAGTTTGTTTGGGTTATCTGTTTTGGAAAAGCTGTCATTGACAATTTTTCTCTTGTGATGCAGTTTTTTTTTTTTTTTAGTGGGATAGGGGCTTAGGCAGGAACACTGTTTATGTGCTGTGACCAGTCAGGCGGATATGGGTTTAGGGAGAATATAATTCATTGAGGGTTTGCCTTACTTGACTTATAGTGAGTCCTGTATGCTCTAGTGCTTTCTCGATTGCCTGCTCGAGAAATATGGGCGATTTTGGACCCGTAAGCCTTGCCTTTTTAAGTGCAGATGTCTTCACCACTTGACCATTTAGCTGGCGGAGGTTGTGTGGTGGATTTGAACCTGTATGGCACCAGGTACGAGGCTCAATCGTAAAGAAGATATGATTGTGTCAGTTTGGAGAGATAGTCAGGGATGGAGTAAGTGGGTTGGGTTGAGGGTACCTCCCATAAAGATTGTGGTTTAACCCTACGCTTTGCACCTCCCGCACAGGACACACACTGTATACCGCAATTTACCACAGTGCCCACAGGGGTGTAGGCTCACATACCACAGGACACCACAAAAACCCCGCTGTGGAATGTCCTGGTGCATGGCCCTTATCCTCCCACAGGAAAAGCCATGTGTGGTTAACTGTGGTTTCAATGCCAGGTTAGGGTTAAAGAGTGGGAAAGCTTCTGATTTTGTTTGTCTGTGTTTTCCTCAGTCTAGTAGCTGACCCACTGGGTCACCAAATGTTGTGCACTTTGCAATTTTTGCTAGCCCAGCTGGCCAGGGGATAGTATGCCTACTAGGTGGTAATGTCTGATGTACGTCTCTTGATCATGCGCATTTTCATCACCCCCCCTCTCCCCCCAGGCTACGCCAACGTGGTCAATTTCGGCGGCATCCGCATCGGCGGCATTTCGGGCATCTTCAAGCAGCGCGACTTCCGCAAGGGCCACTTTGAGTTGCCCCCCTACTCGCAGGACACGGTGCGCAGTGCCTACCACACCAGGGCCCTGGAGGTCTTCAGACTCAAACAGGTATTAAAGGCGCCGGACCCGTCGCTTGCTCACTCTGCGGATCTTGCCGCGGACGTTTCCATCGTTGATTGGCGGGCTCGCACTGTAGAATGTTTGTGGGCGACACCGTGGACACTGTTAAAATACTGTATCATCCACAGTTTGAATCCAGTTGTCTCCCCATAAATGGTGAAACTCTTCTAAAAGCCGCGCCCATGTCTGCGGACCACCATGGCAAAATGCTCTTCACTACTCTTAAAGCCCCAACACAACATTGGTAAAGATCGAAAACTAGAAATGTTCACATATTTACATGAAACTTATACAGTTTGAAGATGTTTATAGTAGAAACCTCGCACTGAAATATTTCTGCCTAAAATGTTGTATTTTGGGAGAAAAGAGTAAAAGAAATCGTTTACGTCTCACTTTTTTTGAAACTGTACGGCGTTGAATGCTGCATTTTCGCGAAACAAATGAAGCGGTTTTTCAATATTTTCTCGAGACTCGGTTGGCGGACTGAGCTGAAATTTCCACAGGTATGCTATTTCATGCATATGTTGGATCAGACAACGTATGGATGCCATTCTTTGACCTCGACCAATGTTGTGTAGGGGCTTTAAGTCTTAGTGATTTGACTTGCAAATTATAGGTTTTTCCTTGTAATGCTTTCCTATGGAGGAGGCACTTCATCGTGAATTGACTCTCTCCACCCATGGATTATATTGGTTGAGATGGCTTTGTGTTGTGATGTGTGTGTATGTTTGTGTGATTGACTGCTTTGCACAAGAAGCACAGCGGCCTGTATGCTCCTCGGGGAGTTGAGATGGTTTTCGGGGTTCGGTAAAGTTGCCTGGGGCCTTAGTCCAGAGTGCACTGAGCACTCGTGCGTGGATGTGTCGCACGCTATGAATGCCGTGAGAATGATCAAAAGCCAAACTTGTATGTCACCAATTTTCTTCTAACAAATGGCCGTTTTGGGTGCATGCGCAGTACATGTACCTCAGCAGGCCTTGAATTTTGTCATTTGAAGGGCAATGTCACTTTGGCCTTGAATGAAATTTGCAGACTCCAAGACCAAAGTAATCCTTCAAAGGGGTGACTTCAAACTGTGTGTCCAGAAATATGTCCATGTGTGCAAGTAGTGGCCTGTGGGTGTTTAAAAAAAAAAAAAAGCATGGGGGCCAAGATAGGACTGAAAGTGGCCTCAGACAAAAGAGTCGCCAAGACCAGGAAAAGGAAGCACCAGCGATGCTAGCCCTGATGGCTTTTGTTCATCTCAAGTCCTAGTACCCAATTACAGTACAGTACAGTTTAGGTCCTCATTTTGAAGCTTTAGGCTTCATATGAGTCAGGACTCCTAGGTAGGAGCCTGGTGAAACCAGTCTTCGACTGTGTTTCTCTTTTAATCTGCTCAATAGAAAGATCACCCAGTAGTCCTGAGATACCTATCCAGGGATCTCGATAGTATGGGACTCTAGGGATAAAAAATAAACTAAGCTTGGTCAAATTTTCCCTACGACATATTATGAGCTATGTATTTCAGATACTGAACATTAATATAATCCCGTAGTGGTTGACTCTGACCCTGATCCTTAGTACATATAGTTTGAAACACAACAGGAACCCACTTTTTTCCCCCAGTACTTCCTTAATGCCAACTGCTCCCCTCTTCCTCTTCACCATTGTTCTTATCCCCTCCCAAAGATTGCGCAACCCATTGACATCATGCTCTCGCACGATTGGCCGCGGGGAATTTATCACCATGGTAACACAGACCAGCTCCTCAGGGAGAAGTCTTTTTTTAGAGACGAAGTCCAAAGCAACACACTGGGTGAGAACGCTGTTGACCGTCGCAGAGCGGTCGTAGTTTACGCTTGATTCCTAGTTCTGGTAGTGACTAACGAGTAACAAGGAACCTACTTGAAAAGTCAATCCTGCTAGCACTTCCACCATCAGTAGCCTCTCTATATATACCCGCAACTTACTAGTCAAGGAGAAAACACTGGCTTTGACTGTGACACAGAATGAACACCGAAAACATTTGTAAAATTTTATTGCAAACTCACTCAAATGACCTACTTCAAATTTAGTGGGCCTGACATTTCGATCCTAGCAGGACCTTTCTCAAAGGCAGCCTTTGAGAAAGGCCCTTTGTCAAAGGCTGCCTTTGAGAAAGGTCCTACTAGGATCGAAATGTCAGGCCCACTAAATTTTAAGATTTGCATTTTGGTAATTTTAGTCAGGAGGCAGTTTGCAACATTTTTGTATATCACTTAAAATGACCTACATGTAAATGCAATAATGTAGACAGTCTGATGTTTCGATCCTAGGAGGACCTTTCTCATGATTCTGCCTTTGAGAAAAGTCCTGCTAGCACCCAAAATTAACTCACAATTCAGGCTCTGTTTTCAGAATTTGGGATGAAATGCTCCATCTAGTCAAGAAATGCATATGATTGCACTTTGCAAGAGACTTTCTCTAAAAACAAAAAAAATACTTCCTTTAAGATTTTTTGGTTTTGTCGAGAGAATCAGAGAATAAACAGAGATGGAGAGAGTTGGCCGCCTGATTATCACAATATCAGTGGCACCCACTCAGATGACTAAACTATGGGATGGATAGGATAGGATTGGTTTCCCTTTTTTAGTAGATTCCTAGATATTTTGAGATACTTCCAAAAGAACCCAGTCCTCAAGTATGTCTGACAATAACTTTCCGTTCTGCTTTCCCCCGGCAGGGTCACCTTGCCATGAGGAGTTACTGCATCACCTGAAGCCTTCCTACTGGTTCTCGGCCCATCTCCACGTCAAATTTGCTGCTGTGGTCTCGCACGGGGTCGGTACAAAGAAAACAACTGGAACACACCCATCAATCTACTATCATGGTTGTTATTCTCCACTCCGCAACCAAGCCTGGAGTCTATTATGATAAAGCTGCTTAAGCACATGAAACTGCTTGAGCAAAAAACAAATCTTGGAGACCTACAAAAATGTGGAAAACTCTTTTACTGACTTGAATGACATTCAAATTCTCTTGAAGATTTTAGATTGCCTGATGTTTGGAACTTGGCAGGCGCTTTATCAAAGGCATAAATCACAAAAAGCTGTTTCAAAAAACCCAAAAACAATTTCAGCCAAATCTCAACTTGCATCACATGCAGTGCAGAAGAAAAGTCAAATGCAAGTCAAAGGCAGTTAACATCACATAATTGTCTGGTTTATACTCCTGTTTAACAGATGCAGACTTTTTATGCTGATCAAAGCTCCATGCTTCAGGCAATTACCCATAGATAATTAAACCGCGTTTCCACTGGAAATTTAACCATCGTCTCAGTTAAATTTTTTGTCCAGTGGAAACGCGGCTTTAGATGCAGGGGTGAATCAATCTTCTATTCCATTGCCTGGGACATCTGGCAAAAACTCCCATTTCAGAATTCTGAGGGCAACAGATTGGATTGAAAAAGTGTAATGAGTAAAATGGAAAATATAGCCTAACAAAGCAATTGTGATGATGATATTGAGCAGATCAAACCAATCAGATTAAGATTGGTAACCATTGAGACATAGAAGGCAAGTCCATGAATTCTAACCCATTCTCAATATTTGTCAGGCTCTAAAAGGGGTACAAAACAAAATATCCCTTGAAGAAAAATCATAAAACAGAATTCAGAATTTCACAATACCGGTACATCTATTCTATTTTTGTCATATATCTCTTCTATATGAATATAGGTATTTTGTCTTACTCCTTTTTTTTTTGGTTTACATTTCCAGCCTCAAGATGGGGAAAGCAAGACGACCAAGTTCTTGGCACTGGATAAGTGTCTGCCAAGGAGAAATTTCCTGCAGGTATGTGATATAAAGTGCTCTCAAGTTCCTAAACAATTGGCACTTTTTAATTTTTTTATTTTTTTTTATGCAACCCTAGATCAGGCACTATCTGACATTGGGAAGAGTAATGGTGATAATTATACTGATGAGCAAATCATTACCGGTCTAAACCCCAAGCCTGACCTATGCTCATCGAGTCATCTTTTTGGTTGAATGTTTACACCAATCTGTAAACATTTGTTTGCCACCAAGTGCGATTGGCTATTGATGTTCAGTTGATTTGAAGTGATATACAAAACATTTGCAAACTGCTTACTGACTAGAATTACCAAAATGCAAATCTCAAAATTTAGTGGGCCTGACGTTTCGATCCTTTCTCAAAGGCCTTTCTCAAAGGACCTTTCTCAAAGGCCTTTGAGAAAGGTCCTGCTAGGATCGAAAGACCCTTTTCAAAGGCCTTTGAGAACGGTCCTGCTAGGATTGAAATGTCATGCCCACTAAATTTTGAGATTCAGTTGGTTTGAATATAAAATTCTACCCACTTCACTTTATTTTGTTAAAGTGATGCAAAAAATGCTGCTAGCCATTTACCAACTTAAATAACAAGCATTCTACATATTTTGAAAATTTTGATGACATTTTGATCATAACAGGAGCTCTCTCAATGGCATAAATGTTGAATCATTCTGAGATGTCTTTTTCTTTTGTGTCCATGTTCTGTTGTTATTGACCGTTGTCTAGGTAGTGGACATACCCCACAAGACTGAGGCCCCCTGGGAGTTGACCTATGACACGGAGTGGCTGGCCATCCTCCAGGCCACCAAGCTACTGCTGACCACCAATGACCGAGTGGTCCACATGCCCAATAAGCAGTACAATAACAAGTAAGTAGGTCAGGGCGCACATAAGAGATGTATTCACAGAGGGTGTGAAGTTCAAGTCCTGCTCCAGTCAACATTTTCCCAAATTTTTAACAAAGAATTTTAATTAAACAAAGAATTTTGTGTCCTTGTCACTCTGCCTTTGAGAAAAGTCCTGCTAGGATCGAAACGTCAGGCCCACTAAATTTTGAAATTTGCATTTTGGTAATTTTAGTCAGTAAGCAGTTTGCAACATTTTTGTATATCACTTTAATGGCTGGATAGGTCAGATGGTGTTGGTACGCAAAACCAGAGGTCTGAGGTTGAAGTCCGGGTTCAGTCCAAATTTTCTTTGATAAGGTAGGCCTATACAACAATAGTTTCTGGAAAACAAAAATTAACACCTGTCTCGTTATAGCTTCGCTTGATTTGTAACACAAATACTCAACAGCGATGGTGTGATAGGGAGCTTCCCACAGAGTTCACAGTACTTGTAACTGGCTTGTGTCCCGTGCCATCCCCTCTTGTCCTTAGGTGGGATTACAGCGCGTCCCTGGAGGAGCTGTCTGCCGTCCGAGAGATCTTCCGGGACGACCTGAGGATTCCGACCGAGTTTGCCCGGACGGTGGTGGTGCACGACCCCGCCCGGCCCGTCCGCAACCCCAGCCAGCCCCAGCCGGCGGTCAACCCCCAGACGGCGGCGCTGTGCGCCAAGCTCTCCGTCGCTGACCCGGTGGCCGCCGTCCTGGAGAGCTCGGGGAGGAGCGTCCCGGCCACGCCCTCCCCGCTCCGCCCGACGACGGGCCGGGGGGACGTGACCTTGGACGGCAACGACGAGGACAGCGCCATCTTTGACTCCTTCACCGTCCCCTCGGACGTGTCCCCGGAGGAGGACGGCAGTGAGGAGGAGGAGGAGGAGGAGGAGGCTGCCAACTCCTCCAGCAACCCAGCTGAGATTAGCTTGGAGGAGGAGGAGGCGGAGGAGGGGAGGGGAGGGGACGCGAAAGAGGAGGAGGTGCTAAGGACAAGTCTGAGAGATCGCTCCGCGGATCGGCCCCTCCTCATCGACCTGCCGACCGTCGGTCAACGCCCGGAGATCACCTTGGAAGACTCCCTCAGCCACAAGATCTCTCTGGATGCTGAGCACCCCTTCAGCAGCACGCCGTTGAGAGACTCGCCGCTCCGAGACCCCTCGCCCTCGCCCTCGCAGACTCCGGTCCTCACCGCCTCGGGCAAGTTCAAGAGGAGGAACCTGGATATCTACTCGTCGCAGGACGACGAAGACTCTCCGTCGGAGGAGGCTAGGCGAGGCGGGCTGTCGTCCACCGGGGAATCGAGCGGCACGGAATCGGGCTCGTCGGGAAGTAAGAAGTTCAAGCGACGGAACCAGTCCATGTATGCCTCCAATGAAGACACCGAGTAGAACACATCTGAGGGAGATGGGAGGCGGTCACTGCTCCACCCCACTAGGAAGCCAGTCTGACAACAGTAGGGACCATTAGAAATCATGCTCGTTTGACAAAGTTGTGCAGCTTTGGAAGATGGCAGTACGATTCAATCAAGAAAAAACGTCTGACAGGAATGGGGTTGGAATAAAAAATTCAAAGATTGCACTACACGTGATAAACTTGTTATCTGTATGACATTTCTGATGGTCTCTACTTAAAATTTAGTGGGCCTGATGTTTCGATCCTAGCAGGACCTTTCTCAAAGGCAGAGTGACAAGGACAAAACAGATACATGTACACGAAGGAAGGGGGAAGAGAGTGAATACTTACTAGAAATCAGAACTGGCATCCAGCGTTGTGGTATCAGTGATATAAGGGCTTTTCCAAAAAGGACCTTGATCACGATGTGCATTGGTGAGTGTGCAATTTGAAATAAGGAAACTACCCTCCTGATGCGTTGCCTGCTCTTAGCATTGCACGGCTAACACCTCATGGGAAAGCCTCGCTGTATTTTGAAACTCTTTTGTGACTCTTCCTTGTCCACTCCCCCAGCAGAGAATCTTTGTTACAATCCAAGTGTACATAGTGTACAATAAAACCAGTTGACTTGAGTCTTGAACCAAGCGTAACAGTCTTGGGGACATTCACAATTTGTCTAGCTCCATTTATAAGAGTCCTTTTTTTTGTACATAGAGGCTGAAGGGTTCGACTTTTTTCACATGTCATTGAAAGGACAGTGAGATGTATTTTGCAAGAGATAGTCAAAGAAATGTTCATAGTCAACACGTGCAGTTTATAGTATAAAACTGGAAAAAAAATCTTGTAAAATTGTATCTGACTTTGACTCTGGGAACTTTTTCAGATTGGTTGAGTTGATAAAAACGAAATCCAAAATGAAATGAGACCAGCTTAAGTCTGCCACAACTAATTTTGGAATTACCAACAACATATTCCAGTCAGAACTCGACCTCATCAGATATTTGTTTACCCTTTGGCACTTTTTAGAATATTTTTAAGGATATTTTTTATTCATGAATTCAAAGGGCCTGATGTCGATCCTACTAGGACCCTTCTGAAAGACAATGTCATTTATTGTGAAATCATAACTTCTAAAGAATCCAAAAATAGCAGTGGGTTGACATTCATTTTAAATTTATTTTTATTTTAAATTACGTTTTGCCAAAATCAGTTAAATCAGTGTCCATTTACTTGTCTTTTTCATTTTTAATTTTTGTTTTGTTTTCATTCATTTGCATTTGATTGAGCTACACAAGCAGGGTCATTGATTTATTTGCAAGCTTCTATTTCATATTCTTTCTTTTTTGAAATTTTAACCATTTTGCTTGTTCATCCATGGTTTATCCCACATTAATGAACCGATTTAATTTAAGGTAATATACAAAAATGGTGCAAACTGCTTACTGACTAAAATTACCAAAATGCAAATCTTAAAATTTAGTGGGCCTGACGTAAACTTTCGATCCTAGCAGGACTCTGCCTTTGAGAAAGGTCCTGTTAGGATCGAAACGTCAGGCCCACTAAATTTTAAGATTTGATTTACGCAGTGGCTGTTGTTACGGCAGTCGTCCGTGTGGTTCCCTGACTTGATTGTATTTCGTTAGCATTGCAGGCTGGTTGAACCAGTCTATTAGCTGATAGTCTGGTTCCAAGAGCTAAACATCCTGACAAATACTGTGAAGTCAGGGAGCCATACGGACGACTGCCGTAACAACAACCACTGCGTTTAATTTAAGGTAAGTTTTAATGAAATCTGAATAGATGGTGGCCGTGCCAACTGTTAACGGCTTACAGTAATAAATAAGTATACGAAAGCTGCTCCAGCCGATTCGCATGGACTTGCACGTTGTATGCAGCCTCATCCAATGAACTCAGCCACGGCCTGTGTGGGGCGTTGGTGCCGCTGATTTCAGTTGGTACCCGCCATGAGCACGCTTGTATTTTTGCCCGCGTATTTTGTTTGCATTTTTTTTTTGTACCGTAACGTAATCGAGGGCGCTGTTCATTTACAATGGAGCGACTGGCCAGCAACGTTTGACGGACACCACTTCTGTTCGTATGAAGACCGAGTCCAAAATAGGCATTTTACTGACTTCCCTCGTGGAATTAACTCGTGAAAATATGCTTATTGATTGCCTGTTGTGCTTTGACAACTTTATTAAAGCTTTATCATCACTAGTTACCATGTACAATTGTCGCGTATTTCAGGCCGTTTGTCCGGAATCTGGGCGTGTATATCACGGACGTTTGTGCACCGTAAGTTTTCAGCCTGTCGTTTGCTAAAACAAACATTGCTGTACACTAATATCCCCTTGTCTCTGAAATGCATATAATAAGCGAGAATGAAACTGTCTTGTGGACGATACACCAAACCGTTTACGGAGTTGAATGAATTATCTCAAGATAGGCCGATGACCCTGTAACTGTAAGTGACTTGAATGAATTTTTATTGTTTGTGATTCATGACCATAAAATAATTATTGTGCCATGGAAAACGTAAGTTGACGGTCGTGTTTGTACAAATATACTGTACGGTGTACCTAATTGATAAAATATTATATGATTGTGTTCTTGAAATATTGAAACTTCTCTTATTCCAATGTATACTGTTCCCTTCTGAAATTCGTACGTATAAAAACTAGGATTTGTGAATGTACATATTGTGCACCTAATTTATTTGCATTTTGGGCGAGGGAGCAAGCAGATATAATTAGCCTAAGCAAGCAGGCAATCTGCCCTGTCCTGCCGTGCCCTGTCTTGCCCTGCCTTGCCCTTCTCTTCCCTTCCCTGCGCTGCCCTGCCCTGCCCTGCCCTGCCCAGCCCTGCCCAGCCCTGCCCAGCCCTGCCCTGCCCTGCCCTGCCCTGCCCTGCCCTGCCCTGCCCTGCCCTGCCCTGCCCTCCACTGTCCTGCCCTGCCCTGTGGCCTGCCCTGCCCTGCCCTCCACTGCCCTGCCCTGCCCTCCACTGTCCTGCCCTGCCCTGCCCTGCCCAGCCCTGCCCAGCCCTGCCCTGCCCTGCCCAGCCCTGCCCAGCCCTGCCCTGTCCTGCCCTCCACTGCCATGCCCTGCCCTCCACTGTCCTGCCCTGCCCTGTGGCCTGCCCTGCCCTGCATGCCCTGCCCTGCCCTGTGGCATGCCCTGCGGCCTACCCTGCCCTGTCCTGCCCATACCCTGCCCTGACCGTGCCCTGCCCTGCCCAGTGTTCCCTGCCCTACCCTACCATGCCCTGCCCGAGTAGGCTAATGCTCAGAACGCACAAAATCACTGAATCTTTATATGCTTTGTCTTATTCATAGGATTTATGCGGGGGCCGTATACCTCTCTTGATATACATCTATTATACATGTTTTTACATTAATTGGCTTTCAACAAAAGTCAATGACCAATTTTGCTTTCATGCGATTTGTAAATGATGCGTATAAGAATTATTGGAAGCCGACATTAATGTGCCCACATCGAATGTCGTCACCTATGAGGGCGCTGTTGGAAGGTCTCGGAATTGAGGTATCCACGCAATCACACTCCGCAAAACAGCAATGACTGTGCATTCACCAGTCATTCGTCTGCCGGATTAAAGGTTCCCTGTAATATGGCCCCCTTGGGCAGTAGCTAGTAGGCTAACGGGCATGCTAAGAACATCGAGAGCTTAGCGAAGAAAAAGTCAGATGACTAACGATATCCTGGAAATCGCCGGCAACGAACCGGGGGGGGGGGGACTAATCCAGTGGTGGGCGTTGTTGGTGGGGGAAATCAAAGTGCAGTAATGAATATTCAAAAGCAACCCTCCATAAAGAATCGAGGGCTCGTATCTGTTGTGCTCGACGAATTGCCCATGTACTGCCCATACGGGTAGGCCTATGCATAATAAATATAATTATACACATGAAGTGATTATTACATTCCTATAGCTATGCATGTACGTGGACATTCATGCCCATAATAATTATTTACATTGGGATTAACTTGAACAATTCCATATATCTGCATTAAGCACGCATAATAATTTGCTTAGGCCCACCAAGAAAGTACTTGAGAAAGTCTATGCTCTTTCATGACGTTTCTAGTATCTAAAGCTTCACTAGCTTTTTTTTCTACCTATAGCACAAGCATTTTATTAATTGTTCTCGGTAGGTAGGCCTACAGTGAAAAAGAATATTATTGGTGTCTGATTTGAATATTTGTTGCACTGTTTTCTTTCATCTCCGTCCTACCCAACGAATTGTTTTCCCCTTTTTCGGGATTCCCAACCCATTACTTGTCTCCTCTGCCGCATGTTTTTTTTCTCTTTGCATCTCTGTCTCGATCTTCTGTTTTCTCTAATCCACCTTGTTTGTCTCCCTGTCTTTCTCACTCGCACAATAATTTCCAAGCGGCACTTGAGCGCGTCATTGCAGCGTCACAGTTTATGTTGATGGTCATTGGTTGTTTGTGGGGGCTCCAATCAAAGTCATGGGTAGCACAATTTTTTTGAGTCGGAGGCCTAGGTTCAACCCTTGTTCCAAAATACGGGCGATTCACAATAGTGCGCCCTCAAGAGTTTGTACCGCGATGGCAAATCACAACGCGCGAAATCTGTCGAACCAATGCACGTCTGCATGGAAAGTGGCGACCACTGAGGGAAGCACTATCTGGGTTCCAGCCGGGTAGGTCATGAATAATTCAACATTATGACGTAAATGAATATACCGGTAATGTGCATGTATTGCACAATGTACAGTGTACGTGTACATATTAAGATATTCACTTCACTTCTACGTCACTTTGTTGAATTATTCATGACCTACCCGGCTGGAGCCCAGATAGTGCTTCCCGACCACTGATCTGATCTGCGTGGTCGACAGATTCCGCGCATTGTGATTGGCCAACGCGTTGCAAACTCTTTTGAGGGCGGCAATATTGTGAATCACCCGTCTTGTCTGCACCCTTTAATCGAAAAACGGGGAGAAAGGGGGTTTGCAGTCGGTCGGTCTGTGACCGAACACCGAGGTTGTTTCAAGACATTTTGGCCGCGGGCTGAGTTTAGTGGGTTCACGCCGGCGCCTCTGGACGGCACGGGACGGGAGCGGAGCCGGCGACGGTCTTCTTGGATCACCGCTCGGCCGTGAGCTCACCGTCCGCAATCCTCCCTGCTGCGATTACACGCTGCGATGATCACAACCCACCTTCCCTCTTAAAATTCCCCCATCCCCACAGAACCAGCGGAGCGGCCATAGAGGCCTGCTTGCACGGCGCATGTAGGATCGACCGTCGTTGCCTGTTCCGCCCTGATGTGACCACTATGTAAAAACAAGCGACCAATAGTAAGCCATCTGGTGACATCATTGGCCAATAAAATTATAGCTTGCCCACCTGTAGGATCGTGGTGTTCACAATCAGTCACAGACTCGATCCCATAACGTATTCCGATCGGGAACCTGGCCGAAAGTTGGGCAACCGCTTGAATGTATAGGCCTCAGCCCAACACGTCCTCGCCCGGGCTCTCTCTCTCTCTACACTGCGGTAAACAGCACCCAGTTTTCCGCGTCAGTGGTGGGTGTGCCCGACCACATTGATTGACCCGTGCACGCAACCGAGATTCGGTCACAAACCGCGTCGACTGGAATCGGGCGGAAAAAGGGAAGGCCTCGCTGCACCGTGGACAGATTTGAATTAATTTTATCAACGCCCCCGCAGAATGTCGGGCAGTTCTTCTACCTTTTCGGCACGCCTTCAATGACTTTTGATAATGGCTCTCGAAAGTACACCTCTCAATATAATCGACTTGCCACTTGGACGGTTCTCCCCGCCCCCTTTCAGGGAGATGAGGCGAGGGGATCACCTTCGTCTTTCACAGTTTCCGTGCGGAGAATCAAGTTACGCTAAATGGTCATTGAATTTCACTCACGGTTCACTCCAAACCGACATTATTGGTATGGAATACCCTCCTTGGAGATTAGAAGTGATCACAATACCCATCTTAACGACCTTTCGACTAAGATTTATTTGAAACATGGCCTACAGCTGCTAATATCGGCTGTACATGCTGAAGAGTTAAATGTAATACTTTTGGTTTGCTTTGATGTTCGCGTACAAGTGATTTTATCGTTTTTTGTTTTGTTTTCTGGCCAGAATAGTATCATCATGTCGTGGACAGTGACAAGCATTATAGGATCGAACGAAGCGGTAAGTATAATTCCCCCAAATGTCTTCTTTCTAATTACTTTTAGATTTTGCTATTGGTTTGTAAATCTTTGAGTTTACATGTTAAGTCCGTACTCTGTACAATTAAAGATGTGATTTTCCGTTTGTGCCCTTAAGTGCACCTCGTAAACAGCGCCCCCACGAGACCGAAATGAAGTCGCATTTGTACAGAGTTCCCTACACCAAGAACTCAGTCGATATAAGGCCCTTTTCCAAAACCCGGCTTAGGCTTCGGCTCCGGCTTCGTCTCAGTTATCCAAATGCTGAAATACAAGTTGGAGTTCTTTGTTGAAGTTGAAGCTTTGGATTCCTTTTCCAAACTCAGTAAAACATGTTTTAAATGATGCAAAAGGCTTCCTGTTTTCATGCCTTGTACTTGAAATGGATGAAAGAACCAGAGACAAAGCCGGAGCCTAAGCCTAAGCCGGGCTTTGGAAAAGCGGTTCCCTTTCTCTCTTCCCCTGTCTCGGTATATGTTTACACCGGCGTGATAAACCTTAACAGGGATCTTACTCAAGACCGGTATACGGTCAAGTCGGATGTCCAACCTTGTCTTGTAGGGGTCCCACAGCATACAGCATTGCTTATTTTCTTTTACCATTGGATCAATTCAAAGAAGGGGGTACATGTAATTTGAGGTACAATGTACAACAGAATCATACCCATTGGCGCAAGTTGCCATTTTGGTTCGCTGTGACCCCGCTATGCATCTGGGATCGAGTGGGCAAGGGTGCATTGGTGAGACATTATGTAGACATAGCGACAGACAGCTCGACGAATGAAAAACACAGACACAATATCCAGTGGATCTCATTTCATCTCTCGGAGGGAAAGGCCCGTCTTGTTAATGTGCAGCCTCTCATCCCGCCCCTGTAGTGTTGATAGCGATCCACCGTGCCCGGGTGGCCAGATCGAGCGGCTGCGGCTTTAAATTACACGTTGGTCTGCGGGGAAAGCCGCCAGTCACTTATCTGCTGTCTCCCTATCGCAGTCCTTCGGTGTCCAGCCGGTGGGTTCAGACACGTGGCCCTTCA
The DNA here is from genome assembly GCA_949987565.1 of Luidia sarsii. Lineage (NCBI taxonomy): Eukaryota > Metazoa > Echinodermata > Asteroidea > Paxillosida > Luidiidae > Luidia > Luidia sarsii. The sequence continues at coordinate 22,664,164 of OX465107.1, read as the reverse complement.
TTCCAATCACGTCTTGAAATCCTAACGAGCTCCCATCCAACACTGCATGACGGACATGAGAAAACAGGGGTCATTTTTTTTCTAAGGGGGAGGGGCCGGGTAGGCCTAATGGTGGAGAGAGGGGTATGGGGTGGTTGTTGTCAGGGTTGTTGTTCTGTAACCGGACTAATTTATCAATCGAAATATTATACAGCCGGAAAGCGACAGGGTCAAATAAAATATTGGTCGCTGCTTTGCGGGGCGCGACCGCTTTTAAGGGGGAGGGGGGAGGTTGCTGGAATTCAGTCTTGAGCGGCATTATAAACGGGACCACCACTTTTGTTCTGTTATCGGTCGCCACGGTAATTGCTTGACATTTTTGTTTTGGTGCGGTGGATACGGGCCGAATTTGGGCGATGAAGGAGCGATTTGGAGGGGGGGGGCGAAATCTCCCCGCCCACCCCACCCCTCCCCTTCCCTCCAGCCCGTCACCTCGAAATGTCTGGGACTCTTTTTGTAGAGCAATGTTGTGGTTTGTAGAGTAATTTTGTTGTTGGTAGAGCAATTTTGTGGTTTGTAGAGTAATTTTGTTGTTGGTAGAGCAATTTTGTGGTTTGTAGAGTAATTTTGTTGTTGGTACAGCAATTTTGTTGTTTGTATATAGAGGAATAATAAATTATTCTGTTGTTTGTAGAGGAATTATGTTGTTGGTAGAGGAATTATGTTGTTGGTAGAGGAATTATGTTGTCAATAACAACATTAATAGTCTTTAATTCATGATGCATGTTGATTTAAGATTAATGGTCGTTAATTGTTTTGTTTCGTTTGCAATGCAAGTATTAGGCAAATGCCATGTCAAACGATGCAATCCTCATGTACCAGGCAATCTTTCAATTTTGTGGTTTGTAGACTAATTTTGTTCTTGGTAGAGCAATTTTGATGTTTGTATATAGAGGAATAACAAATTATTCTGTTGTTTGTAGAGGAATTATGTTGTTGGTAGAGGAATTATGTTGTTTGTAGAGGAATTATGTTGTCAATAACAACATTAATAGACTTTAATTCATGATCCATGTTGATTTAAGATTAATGGTCGTTAATTGTTTTGTTTCGTTTGCAATGCAAATATTAGGCAAATGCCATGTCAAACGATGCAATCCTCATGTACCAGGCAATCTTTCAGAGGAACTGACCTTTCGAACTTTGCGATCATTTGCCTGGGAATGTTCAGACTCCGTCAGGGTAATAGCCCTTTGTGCAACTAAAGCGCTTCTTTTTACATACATTACAGTTGGCCACATCCTATCCGTTTCTGATATCTTTGCTATTCTTCCAGTTCCTGCCAGTACGTCTAACCGTGCAGATTAGTGACATCAAGCCGTGTGCGATCCTATTAATTGTTAGAAAGGGATAGGATTAGCATCTGTATTCTGTATAGTAGGCTATCCATCAATTTGATGGTTAATTTCGTCAATAGGAGTGTTGGTTGAAATTGATGAGCAAACATTCGTATAGGTGCAGTACAAGTATACTGTTCTGCGGAGATGGCTCCGTGCGTACATGTATATGGGTGCAGCACACAAAATCCATCCAAGATGGCTCCGCCGAGCTGATTATCATAAAGTGTGTACCCACAACTTTTTTTTAATAAGGGGTCTTTGGAGGCTAATTAACTGATACATTGTAGAACAAGTGAAGCTTAAGACAACCTGGGGGTTCACTCTTCAATTTGGTATGAAATTTGGACCATATCTGGCTTTAAATGTGGCCCTATTTGGCTGCGGAAGTAGAGGGGTCCATCTCAAAATCCTTGCAGAAATTCGGCTTGGACGACTAGACATTTTGGGGGTGTTTTTTTCTGGGGGTAATTAGCAAAAAATCTAATCGGCTAAGGGCACTAAAATTGAAAAGAATCTGAGAGATGAAGGTCCAAACTACAATTTTAAGTATAGCTACAAGAACTGAGAGACTTTTGGGCATGGGATAATTGACTTTGAAAGTGAGTGTTTTTGTACAGTGTTCAATGGGAGCTCTATTTAGTGTTCTGCACCCATATGAAATGTGTACCGTTTGTTTGTCGCCCTCAAGGTCTTGTGGGCTGTGCTTAGTGTATTATACATTATTGTAAAGTCTACCAAACCATTTGGCGCTCCCGTAGCAAAGCTGCTGCTCCAAGAGGTTAATGGGCGCCATGGGGGTATGGCTTTTTGTTTGATTAGACTCCCCGCGTTCAAAATGCATTAGCGCACTCGGTTAGACACGCGGCGGGTTATTAAGACACTCCCCGGGGAGTTGATGTGGCCGGTTCGCCCCGAGGAGTGTTAAATGGCACAACAGGCTGTGGGCTAGTATCCCGATTCATATCAAGATTTCCTTCTGTTAGGCCTTTTAACACGGTTGAGAAACGGTAAGCATTCAGGCGGAACTCTATCTAAATATCCATTTCGACAGTGCGTATATCGGCTGAGCAGAAACACGTGCATCAGGTATAGACACACGACAGGGTGACGTGATGCAGTGATGTATGTGGGCACATCACCGGCCGCCTGTTTTTTTCTGTATGGGATGATCCCACTCCTGCCCGTCCAGAGTTGATCAAGTCCCTGGAATGGTTTTGTCAAATTCTGATGGATTATCAGGTCAAGGCGAGCGGAGCATACGGTATATTCAAAGGACCGAGCCTTTTTCGGTACACGCGTAAACATCTCGGCCAGGCTTTTTGTCGTTCGTCAATTATGTTTCTATGTATACATGTATCTGGCAAAGACGTTCTGAAGCGGTATTCATTGTGGAGTATGATATCTGCCATGCGTTATTAACTAACAAATGCCTACACGTGAAATTTTGTGTAGCCAAGACTAGAAAAGGTTCGACACAAAGAATCAACAGAAGTCAAACAAAAATGAGGAAAAACTGACTGATGGGTACTTTTGAACGAATTGAAAAATGGCAAAGAAGACCCTGACTGCACCGGGATTTGAAACCGAGACAGTCTGTTGATAAGTGTTGTTTCCATTGCGGAATGAGAAATGTGTCCTCTTTTGACTTATGTTGAGTCTAAATGAAATCATTGAAATGTATGAAAAACACACAGTACTGCCTCGGGCAAGTGAAATATAATGCAATTTACAAACCTTTAAAGGCTCTGACATTTCGATCTGAGCAGGTCCCGCTATGACGGTAACGTTATGATTGAGAAACACCGATGCAAAATGAATACAGACAGCCAATGTTCTCTTATATACAGGGAACTTATATTTAACGCGGGCCCCGAAGGGACTGTTTGGGTGTGAAAACTTTTCCTAGAAACACGGGCGTCACATTGAGACGAAGTTACGGGCTCAAGTGACCGTCTCATGTCCCTGGGGAGAGGAGCCGTGTTGACATGAAGGCACGTTCAGCCGCCAGGAGTTTTACTGCTATGTTAGCGTCAAATGAAAGACGTCTCACAACAAACTCTTCAACCTTACCTTACAATCCCCTCCCCTCCCTCTCTCTCTTGTCTTTGACCCTACCTGCCTGCCTGCCTGCCTGCCTGCCTGCCCACCTCCCTGCCTGCCCACCTGCCTCCCTGCCTCCCTGCCTCCCTCCCTGCCCCCATGCCTCCATGCCTGCCTCCCTGCCTGCCCATCTGCCTCCCTGCCTCCATGCCTCCATGCCTGCCTGCCCGCCTGCCTCCCTGCCTCCCTGCCTGCCAACCCGTTTCCCTCCCTCCCCCCTCCCTGCCCGCTTCCTCCCTGCCTCCCTCCATCCCTGCCTCCCTCCCTGCCTCCCTCCCTCCCTGCCTGCCTCCCTGCCTCCCTCCCTGCCTGCCTCCCTGCCTGCCCACCTGCCTCCCTGCCTCCATGCCTCCATGTCTGCCTGCCCGCCTGCCTCCCTGCCTCCCTGCCTACCCGTTTCCCTCCCTCCCCCTCCCTGCCCGCCTCCTCCCTGCCCGCCTCCTCCCTGCCTCCCTCCCTCCCTGCCTCCCTCCCTGCCTCCCTCCCTGCCTCCCTCCCTGCCTCCCTCCCTACCCCCTCCCTGCCCGCCTCCTCCCTGCCTGCCTCCCTGCCTCCCTGCCTCCCCACCCTCCATCCCTCACTCACTGTATGCGTGGGTTGAGGATGACACGGAACTCTGTAGTTATGTATCACAAGCAAGTTAAATATGAGACCCTCAAGCTTGCCTAAAATAAGCCGCCCAAATAAAAACGGAAACAAGATGACAAACTGCTGATTCCAAACTGAAAACACAAATAGTGGATAATTATTAGGTCCCAACCAACATTCAGGCCAATGCTTGTTCAAATATCGACTGATGACACTATTGGTCAATAAAACTGTCGGTCGAGATCCATCATTTTCTGATGATGCCATCAGGCGCTGTGTGTTTTGTTGACTGTGTTTTTTTGCCCAACGTATGGTGATGTTGTCCGCGGGGCCGGCGGTGTTTTGGGCGGGGCGGGGTGGGGGGGGGGGCAATTCCCGATGGACCCCGGCGATCGAGGCGGCGGTTGCGAGCGGGAAAGCCGAGGAGAGGAAATACATGCACATCACCTTTCTGTCGCCCGACTGTGTACGTATCCATTCATAGACAAGGGGTGTATTTTTGTCCATTGTCAGCAGTGTGCTATGAGCTACAAATAAATCGCCGGTCGGCCGCTAATGACTTCCTGTTATAGACTTCTGCGTCTCTGCGACGAAAATGTACCTTGTCCCCTATGGTCTCCAGTAACATCATGGTCTTTACTTTGTGTACAATAACATGCGCCTTGTTGACGTCCGGACTCGACCTCCTTGGAGAGGGAAGGCTCAAATTGAATCAGTGACCTCCCCCGGATTTCTCGCACTGGAATACATGTATTTTTGATTTTGATGCCGAGTTGATGGTTGGGGTTATCGAGTGGCTTCCCATCGTGTGTATAAACGGCCCAACAGCAAGGCCAACCGTGGCGTCAGGCGAACCTGTTTGATAAGAAGCACTGCTTAAAGGCCCGATGCAACATTGGGAAGACCGGAAAAAAATCGATGTCCACAGATTTCCTTCTAATTTACACAGTTTCTAGATGGTCGTGATAGAATCATCATGTTGAAATCTTACTGTCTTGGATGTTGTACCTTTCGAGAAATCTTCACTCAAACATCGACAAATAGTTTATTACTCGCGAGTAATAAACTATTTCTTACACTACAGCCACAGACTGGTGCCGCGTAAATCGTGACGTTTTTTTGCATGTTTCTACTTTCTGAGATCGCCATTTGAGCTAAAATCTTCGCAGGATTGCTTGTTTGGAATATATAATCGTTTAACACACAAACTATGGCAATCTTGTGACCTTTACCGATGTTGCATAGGACCTTTAACAACCCATGGAATCCATGCCACAGTGGTGATAGTTCTGGGATAATCCACATAATTATGCAGTACACATCGGCCTGTCCGTGTAACAAAAGCGAACATCGACTATTTCCTGATAACCCTCTTTGCCGTTTCATACAGTTTGTCCGGATTCTGAAGCTGACCCGTCCCGTCATCCACTGAAGGGCCAACCACCTGGACTCCTCGAACCATGACGGAGGAAGTGCTCGAACCACCGGTCACTCTGCCCGCTGATGTTCAAGGACACTCTCCGCCCGATCGAGGAGCCTCTTGGCCCCATCAACCTCAACCGGTTGACCATAGGCGCTCCGCACCTTGGGCCGGCTGATAAACGAGGGTACTTCGGACTTGCAACGGGAGTGGACGACCGGGTGAGTATATAGCCTATATGGTTTCGGTCAATGCTAAAGATACCAGACCTACGTTCATTAGTACATGTGTATACTTTGCCCATTTGGTGTTATGCACCTTTGGCTTAGGAGCTTGGTTGATCCCCCTCCCACAAGCTAACACGTGGTGAGCCATTTTTCTGGAGGGGCACGTGGCACATTTGTCTGTAAAACGTGCAAAATCACGTACTTTACTTTATTGAATTGTAATATTTTATTCCTATGAGACAATTCTAATAGTTTAAACTGCTTCATTCATTCGGCGCGATACAAAATATTTTAACAAAAACGTTCGACGCTCCACGCTTTACCTCCTATTCGAGGAGCCCGGAAGTTAGGAATCTCGCGGTAACACGTGCATTCTCGAGGCCAACTTACACGGTCTTATAGGGGTCTTCGAGGTACCTTCACATTTGTTTCCACATAAAAAGTTAGATCTGAATGACTCACCCTTGTCCGGTATCCCTGTTGATGACGTTATGAAATAGTCATGCACCTTTTGGGAGTAGTCTCCCCAATGTACAATCAGAAAGACTTGAAGCTATTAGAAGCTGACGACGTTAAAGACGATCACCTAAATATAGGGGGGTTCTGATGCTTTCAGCTTTTCAGTTTTTTTTTCTTTTTCAACGACCTGCCAGCGCCCTTAAATAAAGCAGCGGGCCAATTAGGAGACTCGGCGCCGCCCCGGTGCCCGCGGGAGTGTGAGGCCCATTCTGGCTATTTTAGGCGGGGAGGGGACGAGGTGCTTGAGCATCCCTAGGGGTACCCATTGAGCTCCTGGCACGGAGCGAAGCAATTAGTGTCCACAGCGTCCAGCACCGCCTGACGTGTATGCGTAACCTGAAAAGAAAAAATGATCAGCTTACGGTGTATTTTTTATTCTCGCACTCGTTTTTATGGAAATCCTAGAGACGAAATCTATAGGTAAAGCGGATACATTAAAAAAACAAATCCGAATACAAAAATACACAGCGTCCGTATCGGAAGGTGTACGAGAAGTCAAAACTGGAAGTAAAGCGACCATAAATTCAAACCGATTTTGTGGTCTATTCCTTGCCAATCTGGGAATAGACTCATTTCTAATCTGAGCACACGATTCTGATACTAAACATTTGCAGAAAATTACTCGGAAATAGGAGAGCCTTTGAGAAAGGTCCTGCTTGGATCGAAACGTCAGGTCCTCTCACTTTTGGGATTTAGGAACAGGACAGGATCATAAACCATAAAGTCTTTCATCCATAGATGATTCCAGGACAAAACAGTCTCAGAGGAATGAATGCAAGTACCTGGAAGTAACAAGAAATGAGAAGAAGGTTCCTAGACACCTGTAAGAGTAAGGGCGACAGCAGCATGGATAAAGTGGAGAGAACTGTCAGGCAGGTGTCAAAAGTGACAGCAGGATGCCCAGAAGACTGAAATTCAAACTGCACGGCGCGATAATAAGACCATGCAGTGTTGTAGTATGGGGCAGAGGTATGGACATCGGAGGAGTTAGGACGAGAGAACTCTTGATGCCACGGAAATGAGAATACTGAGAATAATTTTAGACGAGTGACAGAGAAGGATCAAGACAGAAGTCAGAACGTCATGATGAAATTGTTACGGATGAATGACATCAGTGGGAAGGTGGAGGAGATCAGATTGAGGTGGTGCAGACACGTGCAGAGAATGGAGGATGGTATAAGCCTGATGTGAAAGAAGTGAGGGATGTAAAGATTGAGGGTAGCAGACCACGAGGACGGCCAAAAGAAGAGATGGATGTGCAGCATCAAGCAGGACTTGCTCAACTTCAAGGTGAAGGCGGGACAGGACTGTTTAGTGGAGTTTATAGTGCAGTCGACCCTACAGATTAGTGGGATTTAGGGCGTAGGAACACAGTAAAAACGAACTGCACCTCATGCACTTCTGCAATGGCACATATTTGTCACAGAATCATGAACACTTGAGGCACCTACTGTACTTCATGCACATGAAATACTGTAACTCAAGCACATGTTGTATTGTAATCACTTGAGCAAAAGTCGGATGAGGTGCATGAAGTGCTTCATTTAAAAGAACATCTCCCATTTACTGTACCTCAAGCACATGGAGTGAAAGTGAGCATCACCTCGTGCGCATGTATCGTGCACCATGTGCCTCAACATACTTCATCCATGTGCATGATGTGAGCTCCGTGTTTACAGTGAAAGGAAGAACAGGGTTTGTGGTACTTCGAAGAAGGGAAAATGCAAACTGCAGTGTAATCCAACCAGTACGACAAGCAATGGAGTTTCCAAAATACATTCTTCTATCACTCGCTCGTCTTGGGGCGCCCATTCTCTTAATAACCCCATTGACCACTCAGTGCGTGGATACTGCACACCAATGTTGACGCTCCTTTACGAGTTTTATTTTGCTGTTTCTCAACTTGAGATACTTGATTTCAACGCACCTGTCAGGTATCCTTGCCTCATAACACACTGAATCGACTCGGAACCCGACGATGCATGCGCGCGCACAGTCAATACACGACACTTATGCTAAGCACCACATTAGTGCGCGTATTATTTTGCTATAAGACCGAGATCTCGGAGGTATCATTTTATGTTTTTCCTCTGGTCAGCCACCCGTTGTTCACATTCCTGAAGACATAGGTTGAGACTGTTGTTTGGATGTCATAGCTGAGTCGATTTGTGCCCTGGGGTTTGGCACAGAAGCCCCTACTGAATTATCCCCAGCCGAGATGTTCAATAGGGCCAATAATAATTCAAGAATTCGTTATTTGCTGCGTGAAGGGTAACAAAGACGTAACATCAACGACAATGGATTATGATCTGAATAAAAGTAACGAGGGGAACCAACATCAGTATATAGCAAAAAGACAAGAACTACAAGTCATGAACAACAGTACAAGTATGAACTAACAAAAGGCAAACAACGAGATCTTGAAAGGAGCCTACGGCAACCGAGATGAGATGCTTTCACAGACTCCTATAGGCATCTCTTACAAAGACCGCATCACCAATAATGAGGTGACCAACCGCATACGGGGAATCGTCGGGCCGTTTGAAGACCTCCTGGCAACGGTGAAGGAAAGAAAAATTCCACGGTCACGTTACAAGATTATAAGGACTCACCAAAACAATACGGCAAGGAATTGTACCAGGAAATATAGCACGAGGAAAACAACAGAAAAGATGGGAGGACAACATTACGTGAATGGACGGGCATGGGGCTGGACAAGCAAAGGAGAGAGGCTGAGGACAGAGAGGGATGGAGGATGGCTGCAAAATCTTCTGTGACGCCCCGTGAACGGTCACACAGACTGCGGGATACGTAATTGACGTCAGACAAGTCATGATGAACGGCAAGCCGAGAGCAACAGCACCAAAAGCGAAACAGACATCTATGAAATATCAAACGAGAGACACCGGCAGTTACAGATGCACCACAAACGATACCGTATAGATACAGTAGAACGAAGAGCTACACCTGTCCAGCAGCTTCAGTGGCACTATACGAACAACACCACGCAGCACCGATATGACCAACTCTAGCACCCACAATTGCAATACGAACAATATACAAGCAGCTACACTAGTATAATTATTATCCTAAGAGCGACACCATCAACAGCAATGTTACCCGTATCAACAGCAGCAGCTGCAATAGCACAAGTGCCAATAGCAGCCACGGCAGCAGCTACTCCAACAGCAACAGCAGTTAGCAACTGCACGAGGAAAGAAATCAAAGGCAACAACCACATTACACAGCGACAACAGCAGCAGTAATGTCACCACAGGCTTACAGCAGCAAGAGTCACATCAATCGCTACAGCAAAAAAACAAAATCGACAAGAGCAGCAACAGGAACAGCAACAGCAACATCGTCGCCAGCTGGCATCGCAGCAAAATGCAACAGTATATGACAGCGATTACAATAAGTATATAGCTACAAGAACGGCAGCAGACTGCATCGTTATAACGGCACATTTTTACACAGCGTCAGACAAGCAGCATCAGGCCTCGCTCGCCCAGCAATGCTTCGTTCCTTAATCACATTATGCACGGAGCTATAGCTGTCCGTTCGGATGAATCTCCATTCCTCCGATCATCTTTTGGATACACGAGACGCGCTGCGAAAAGCCTACAGCACGCATGGGCCGACGCTGCAAGCCCAAGCCCCACCCGTGACAAGGAGAGATGGCTCCCCCGAAAGGCAGAGGCGCAGAGCCAATCCTGGATGTCACCGCGAGCCTCGGTCCGCACATAAACACCCCTCCCGGCCACAAAGCATTCCAAGTAACGCCGAGGAGTAAACGATTAGATCTGCAAGACGGGACACCGAATATCATCAGATTTTTTTAGTGGGGTTGCATTATTATTATCATTTTTTTCAAGTGACGCTAGGCAAGGCTGGCACCGTGTGGCTGGACCTCGCCCCTTGTCTGGTAACCAGCAGCGCTCCCACTTATCACACGAGACCTCGACTACCCCCCCCCCCCACACACACACACCGCCTTGGCGTATCTGACTGTAGCTACGAGGGGCATATCATCCAATACTCCTTTGACGTCATCGAGATGACTTGGGACCCCGCTCCAAACACGGGATTTGCTGCCGTATATAGACGCCTCACGCCCGAAATAGCTTCCCGGATTATTTTTTTTTACGACCCCCTGGCTGAGGGGAGCTAAAAATACACCCTCTTGCTTTCCCCTCAGCTTCGCGAGACGTCAAAACATGGGTCCATGTTTGGGGCCTGATGAGAAAAAAAAATATCCCCTTTCATTTTGTCTTCAATAACAACAACATCCCGTGTACCTTATTTTGCCTGCGTGTTTACCTATTGGGGGGCACGTTTATTCAGTCTGCGAAGATATGCGTGGTGCATTCTCAATGTCCATTCTTCACTTGACAAACTCATTAGTGTGTTGCATCCCCCGCATGAAAGAAACCCATTGTATTGTATAAGCTAGTCATTAACGGTGTCTGTTTGGGCTTTCCACTCATGTAGTAAATGAGCACTGTTTGCTCCATGCTAATGGCTCGCTTGAAAAGAAAATGGCCAAAACCTTTTTGGGTTACACTGTCACTGATGCAAATCATTACGGTCGTCAAGAGCCTCGCGTCATGCGAAATCCAATGCGCTAAACACGCTTTGAAACTGGGCTCGGCACTAATAGTAGGCTGGATCTTAGATGGCTCCGTCCTCATCACAATGCTCTGAAATATTTTTTAGCGAGAGGACGTTACATTTTAAAACCCGGCAGCACTGTGAAACACATGGAATGAGGAATGCAAGAGCGTGAACTGGAAAGGAAAAAAAAAGAGAGGACAACCAGAAGAAGGAGATGGAGATGGAGGAGGGGGACGAGAAGGGGAGGAGGAGGAGGAGAGGAGGAGGAGTAGAAGCTAAAGGAGAAGTAAAAGAAGGAAGATGGAGGACGAAGAGTTTGAGGGAGAAAAAAATGTTTCCACCACGACTGGTGAGCGGCCGTTTAGCGATTTTTCCTTTCACCGAGCGCCCGTGCCTAGCCTTGTCTGATCGGGAGCAACTGTGATGAGAAGCGGCCGCCGGGCAGCAACGAGACACACGACACCACAACTCCGCACCTCGTCCAAGTGGTTGTTCGGGTATTTTCTTTCCCTCTTCAAGAGAGACAGAGAGAGAGAAAGAGAGAAAGAAAGAGAGAGAGGGGTGAGGGCTAGTGGTGACCTTTTCCCTCCTAGAACCCTCCGCCCGCTCTGGAGAGATGCTTGCATTCTCTCTCGGTCCTCTCCTCATTTCGAGTCGAGCGGTGCGAGTGCCCTCGACGAATGGACGAACGACGCGGCTTTTATTGAACGTTGGGAATAATGATGCATCGGACCGGGCTTGGGAATTTCGTTTATTCAGGACGGAGGGGGGGGGGGTCGTCGGCATCGCGATCTTCACGAAGGAAAGGGTCATAGACGGGTCGCACGAGATCTAATACAGGTGATGGTTTTTAAGCAATTAACATTGGGAACGATAGAGGGCAATGTCGGGAAAGGAACTAGCCTTTTCAGGCGACCGAAGTGTTCTACTGACAAGTTGGGTTGTTATGCGGTGTGCATGTGCCAACTGGGTCGATAATCCACGTTCACGGGTTGTTTCACAGCAAGGCGCGTTGGAATCTACACCCATCGTGCATACACGCCGCCGGGTCGATGGAGAAAACCAAATCCTCCAGTTTTACCGTTGCTGAACACGAAGTACCAGACCGCTCGAACTGGTGGTGATGGGCTCACGGGCTCACCGTGTAAATGGTGCGCAGTGTTAATTGCAAGGCCGCCTCTTATAGGTACCGCTGAAACGTGCCCGGTGTTATATGATACGAGCCTTAGGCTGGGATCCATCCAACGGCTAGGGCTGCGTCTGTAGCTTGAGGCGTGTCTGTGCGCAAAACTGCTTCACAGCGGCAGACGCGCTGTCGCTCGTAAGATAACGGTCATTGAAATCGAGGAAGGAGCTCTAGGCTGACAACAATATTGTCTTGCTAGTCAACACTTTGCCTCGGGTGCAAATGTTACCTGAGCGTTGAGAATTTGAATTTGGCGTCGATGCGGAAGAGGGAGAGGAAGGACATTAATTATCTAGCGCCACCAAGAGGTGAATAAGTGCCCAACCCGCGCACTATGCTATGCACGCCCTCCGAGCCTAGACCCTGCATAATATTAGCGATCCACACGGCAATGCTGCAACAGCTGTTGTCCTGAAGGAGCCGAATCCGCATTTCACAGCTACCAGCAATTTGTTTGTTTTGAGGGCAGGAAATATGGAGCTCTTGTATAAGTCCAAGGCCCGACTTATTTATGGCTGCTCTGTTGGGTTAAACTAACGTTTAATAGGCCAACCCGGGAATTTTTGGAATTTGGAAGTACCTGGTGGGACGTCTCAAAACAGTCGAAGAAAATCAAGCAATGCATGAAAACAGAAGGCGTAATTATCCTTAGGCCTACACGTCCTTGGTGTAAGGATAGACCTATGTATACCAACGGTTTGCCGTGCATTGTTTCGATTATAATTTAAAACCCTTCGTTTGCCATCAGCATTTTCATTTTCAAAGAAAAAAAAACGTACAGACTGGGGATTTTTAAATAACGCAGTGGCTGTTGTTACGGCAGTCGTCCGTGTGGTTCTCTGACTTCACAGTATTTGTCAGGATGTTTAGCTCTTGGAACCAGACTATCAGCTAATAGACTGGTTCAACCAGCCTGCAATGCTGACGAAATACAATCAAGTCAGGGAACCATACGGACGACTGCCGTAACAACAGCCACTGCGTTTAGATAACGCATGAAAATAACGAATGGGGTTGGATAGATCAGGCGGTAGAGCATTAAACATTAAACTAGAGTACAATGTACTCGATTCACTCCCGGTCTAGTCACATTTTCTTCCCTATGTCACAAAAGTACTAATTAGGGCCTAAATGGGTTGAGGGACGACCGTGTTCTGTATCTTTGACAACGGTAGCCATGCTTATATTTTTGTCAAAGGCGGTTAATCACACATGCAGGTAGTGTCCGTAATTAGAAAGTCGGGCAACCATTACCGAGAATGTAAGTTGCACAACAAGAGTGCAATTCTCTTTTTGAAAGTGTCTATTTTATTCACGAGAATATAATCTGACAATCGAGCAATGAGAATGGAATATGTTTTTGGTGAGGATTGCAATGCAACTGGTGTTCTGTCAATTGCCTATAGTGTGATTTGAAAATTAAGAGCCGTCAGGTTTTTCCTCGTGTGTTCCGTTCAGTTGGCAACCCAGCAAGCCGATACCATGTAAGCATTTCAGCTGAAAAAATTGTTTCGTGAAGATGGTAAGCCGGTAGTATAGCCTCACTGCACTCATTGCTGACTTGCGTTTTTTGTACGTTTTAGAGTTGCTATCGCGTCGTAATTGCCACTTTGCCAACTGACTGTCAGACGCAGACATATTTATAGAGTGGGCTACGGTCGGGGCCCTCTAGTCCTACCAAAGGATTGCTCTATGATCACATGCAGGGACGGTTATACCGTCATTCGTCACATTGCACTCTGAGTGTATTATACACAGGCTATCATATTATATTATGCATAAAGGATATGGTCCATATATCTGACACGCCAGTTTTTATAAATCCATTATTCAATCACGAATGAGCCAACGTAGAAAGGGAACCGCCTCGACCATTATACATCGTTCGATCGCGAACCAGCATTTGTGTTCCGCATTCGCCAAAGCGTGGCATGTATAATTCTCCGTGTACACAGGCCTACTCTCTATAGCTCTACGAAAACCACATGGGCTGTATTATAACTAAGACGAGTGTGAGAGGAACCCGGATATGTATCTACCTCTACCTTTGCATAGAGGCTTCTACAATCAGTGACACAAATAACCGAGGCCTTAGAGATATGAATGTTCAAGATGTATACCTATATGTTGTCCTTCACGCATCTTCATTTTCAAGAGGGGGAATTTCCATTCGTTTTCACTACACCGTTATGCTATCAGACGCAAACCATATTATCACAAATCGAGTATATCCTTAAATTCATTTCATACCAAACTCTGTCATGTTTTTAGTTGCAGGTATGGTATTGTTATAATTATTGCTAATTGCGATAAGCAGGTGTAATGTTTAGTTGTGGTAGGAGACCGTAGTGCATTTTTAACCCTGGTTGCTGCTATACAACGTCATCTTTTTTATTTTATGCAAGCATTTTTCCTCTTGTTTTATGGATTTAGTTTTCCTCATGCCGTTGCCTTCTTTTTTTTTTAAGCGAAGGTGAAAGAACCGTGCGCATGGCAGCTTGTGAAATATCCGTGTCCCGCCTCCCCACTGTAGGCCTACCGATGTGATTCGGAATTCAGTGAGGAAGGATAATTAGCCTTAGTCTGCTGGTTGTGTGCTGGATACAAACAGAACGAGGGACTAGATTATTCCCGGCCCCTTGTTCCGTCTTCAGGTACTAGCGTGTCGTCTCGGTTTCCGGTGACCCGCCAGTCCTGTAACCCTAACTCTCCAACGGCGTCGTGCCCAGCACAGCTTACTCCCCCTTAAAGATACAAACTCAATCAGCCGTTGGATGGATACGGACTTTTGAGCCAGGGTGTCGTGGATAATGGAGGAGGTGTAGGATTTACTTGATTGATTTCCGGGTGGCTCTTGACCAGACGTGTCTTGGAGAAACAAAATCGATCAAGAGCTATAGGGTGTTTTCTTTCTTTTTTTAAAGAGACGCTGTCACATCAGAAGATGTGGCCCTATGTACTAATTATTTCGTCCTATATAAGATTGTTAAGGTCATACTAGCTTTTGTGTCATTTTAACCTCTTAATTTTAATGGGCCTGACGTTTCGATCCTAGCAGGACCTTTCTCAGAGGCAGAGTGACAAGGACTAAACAGATACATGCGCAGGAAGGAGGGGAAGAGAGTGAATAGGACACCGATGGGAAACAAAGGACAAAGAGTGAAGCTCTACGTATAGACATAGCATGGATCGACTGCTCTATATCCACTAAACCTCGCTCATCGTCAACAAGCAGATATGGTAGCCGATGGTATATATGAACTGCACTGGGCAGCATGACGACCGTCCTGCTCATGATACCGAAGCGTCGGTCGGCTGATGTGGTTTTGGACAAGTAGCCAGACGAAAAGGGCAACCCCTGTGCACGAATTTTGTTGCAAGGAAAGCACAAACGGTACCAGGAAGAGAGGAAGACCTGCACGGACTTGACTTCACAGCGTCCGAGAGGGGACTGACCTGGCCTCGAGTTGGAAAAAAGCTGAGCTGCCGAAGATCGAGAACTTTGCAGATCGTGTGTTTCAAGTGCTATCGGAGTCGCTTCACCGGGATGCAACTATACGACACGGATAGATTCAGCCCCCCCCCCCCCACGGGGAGCGTCTCCAGTGGGTTGGTGCGCAAACTGTAAACTGGACAGACCTGCATCGTTGTCTGATATTCATGGATTTAATCGTCATGTAACCGCATTATACGCCTTACCCAATCTCGGACGGGAAGGAATGCGCGCGGACGGTACACCTCCTTCAAGTCTGCCGGAAGGGAAAAAAGGTGTCCGTTACAGTGCACGCCTCCGATGTTCCAATCATCTGCGTCTGCCTTCGGAGAAAAAGGAAAGAAAAAAAAGAAAGAGATACGTGGAGACCGGCTGGTGCATGCTGTTAAAAATACCCTCCATTATAATGCACGCAAGTATCGATTTCGGCAACGTGAGAGTGTTGCCATTTTCGACTCATCGGCAAGGCCACGTCTCACACCCTGCCAGGCGAAATTCTGATTCACAACACTTCTGGGTTTTTTTTTCCTTCTCCATATGCCCAACTTTTGTTGGGCAGGTAAGAGTGAGACGTCCGCACGTCTCGAGAAGAGGCGACCTTCCTTTCCCAGTCTGTTAGACGGACCGGCTGTCCAGCCTCACGGTCCGCCCCGTTGCAATTCACGCCATTCGTGGAAATTCAGTCGCTCCCGGATTCACTCCACCCGCCGGGTCCCTAACATTTTCACAGCTTCGCTGATTTATACATCGACTGTGGACGGGTTTAATCTTATCTATCGGGGAATCTTCCTCGCCTTATGCGGTCCCCTGATTGCCTTCTTCTCTCCTTTCCCCGAACCGCATAGGCATCAATCACAACTCGTCTTAATCGTCTACATTGCTGGGGCAGGTTCTATTGGTGTCGAAAATGTCGGCTTTAAAGGTCGCGACAACCGTAGGTCGAGTTTCCTCGAAATCTATACCGGGGAGGAAATACTTTTGCGCCGTGTATTTCTTCACCTGGCGCTAAGCCATGCTTCGAGCGTTTCCAGTGAACCCGTGCCACGTGGCTTATCTAAGGATTACGCCCTCTTCTGGGCTTGGGCCGGGTGAGCCATGACGAGTAATGCGTTGTTAGCGAGAGAGGGGTCGCCGACGAATTCCGAGGAATCGGAGTGTGATGCCTTTGGGTCACATTCATAGAAAAAGAAAACATTTACAGTGCTAATGTTTGCTTTTCCGACGATTTCTAATTAGTAATTTACATTCAGCCTGTTTCGTGTTGTGCATGGGATTGGGAGGCGGGTTCAGGGCTTCCAAATTTATTTTACAAAGCAATATATTTTTTCTTTGGCCTGAGCAGATTCAGGTGCCCGTGTAAGCAGAACTGAGACTACCTAGCCTACGCCCAAGCTGAAAACGCAGTAATGTGGTTCGCAGTCCAATGAACAATAATATCAACCTTTTTCATCGCTCTTTTTTTTTTAATATCGCATCGGATAAAGTTGTTGTTAAAGCTAAAGCACACGCAATGTCTGAGCTGTTTGAAGGCATTTCGACACTACATTTCCCCGGGAAAACCCCGGGTAATAGAAACTGACCCTTTTATTCTACATTTCCTGGGAATAGGCACAACCCCGGGGATAATTATTATGCCTGCTAATTCTCACGAGCAGAGGTAAGCGCACATGCAATCAATTCCCAGGAGGCAGAAAATGGGTGTACATGTGTAGTGTGAATCATCGGTGGGGTTATATATCCCCGGGAAATAGAGAACGGACCCTTTCATACTCCATTTCTTTGGAATAATTAAGTATAACCCCGGGGATTTGCCAACCCTTCCCCTCGAGCAGAGGTAAGCGCATAATGAATAACTTTCCAAAAAGGGAGAAAAGGGGTCAGAGTGAATCATCGGTAGAGTTATATTTCCCCGGAAAATCACCGGGAAATAGGGACGGATACTTTCATACTACATTTCCTTGGATTAAGCATACCCCAAGGGGAATGGACCTTTCCCATGAAATATGCAAATAAGAGCTGGCGCATGCGCTTGACTAAATTGGTGGGCAAACGAGTGCGCGTTGCGTGCAGGTTTCGAAATACGCGCGCAGGAGACGTCGAATAGCCAATGACCGCACGCCAAACTGTTAGTGTGAAGGAACGCGCACACGCCCGTGGAAAACTATGATTGGTTGGCAGCCCGCTTGCCCACCAATTTAGTTAAGCGCATGCGCTAGGTCTAATCTGCATATTTCATGGGAAAGGTCCATTGCCAACCCTTTAATTCACATGAGCTGA
Organism: Luidia sarsii; assembly: GCA_949987565.1. Lineage (NCBI taxonomy): Eukaryota > Metazoa > Echinodermata > Asteroidea > Paxillosida > Luidiidae > Luidia > Luidia sarsii. The sequence continues at coordinate 22,646,361 of OX465107.1, read as the reverse complement.
GGTAAGCGCATAATGCAATCACTTTCCAAGGAGGGAGAAAATGGGTGTAGTGTGAATCATCGGTGCATGGGATTGTATTTCCCCGTGAAATCCAAATAGAGACGGACCATTTCATACTATATTTTCTTGGAATAAGGACGACCCCGGGGGGATTTGCCAACCCTTCCTCCTGAGCAGAGGTAAGCGCACATGCAATCACTTTCCCAGGAGGGAGAAAAAAAGATGTAGTGTGAATCATCGGTGGGATTATTATTTCCCCAGAAAATCCCCGGGAAATAGCTGTGTATTGTGAAAAGGTCCTCAGCGTATCACGACACTCTTGTTACATATTCGGGGATTATGACACTGTCATGCCAGACTTTTCATGCCGAGGGAGTTTGCATGGGTGACACTTTCAAGTACACCCATTTTCTCGGATGAAGGGTTTTCCCCCGAGAAGGAGGCGACATATCTCCCACTGTCACTGTATAGTAGGGCGACGTCAGAACGGACAGCCTCGTACCCATACGCGAGCTTGTCACACACAGGGTATACGCAGGGTAGATTCGTGCATATTATTGAGGAGCACCCTTTCGCTTCCACTTTCCTCTTCCTCCTTCGCACCTGCCCTATCGACTTGACTCCGATCCCGTTGTTTGTGTAAGGTCTGAGGCCAGGGGCGACTGTCGGGTGGTAAACTCGTCAGGGACTTCACCCGCTGGCTCCCTATATTCTAGACCAGAAGGAAATGGTTTCAGACGGACTTTATCACGGGCAGATGATTACGTCGTGACTGTCATAAACACTGATAGTGCTCTGAGATTTTCTTAAAGGGTGGCACGTTGATGAAGCCACATTTATGATGAAGGGACAGTGCGAGCCTGAAGCGTTTTAATCCATTCCCTCGTCATAACCATTTTGTTTGGTCTGGAGCGACAGATCCATGTGTTCATTCACTTGTAGCTGTTCGCTTATATCTACAGCTGTTTATTTAACTACAGATTTAGGCCTAGGCTACCCAAGTTGTTTTAGTGAAGCAAATCAAACTCATTCCAGCAGTACTCACCAGCCGCGTCTATAGCGCCTATATTCATTGCTCCCTGTGTTCGTCACCCAGAGCTCTTCGCTAGTCTGCTTGTATTGTGGGAACCATCACGTGGCAATGGGATAAAAATGGGTAAGAAGCAGACAAATTACATTGGTTTGTACTAAAGAGTGACACAGAACTTGACAGAGTTGAAGAGCTGAGGACTGCCATGCTGGACAGATAAGTGTAGAGGGGATTCATTCATTAATGATGTGGGGGCAGTGGAATGATTCGGATGCTGCAATTTCATTGCAGAATTATTATTGTCCATAGCGCGCGCTCATGTGGCGTTTCAGGATGACTGTGGTCTGCGGCTTATCGAGCATCAAATCACACGCAATTGCCTTAGGTCTCTTGTCAAAAAGATCATCGGTTGAGTGCCGGTTGAATTCATCCGACCGATAAAATTTCCCCCAGTAGAAAGCCAATTGTACTGGACTCTGGGGTGAAAAACTCACGATGGCTATCCGGTGGAAACGACATCGGACGGGTCAAATCATCTGATACCCAACCGATGATCTTTTTGACAAGAGGCCTTATGATCTGACAGTCCATCGATAATTTCGAGTTTGGGAAATTCTGGTGTGTCTGATGTTCGTGTAATGATTAGATCTAGGGTATGGCCGGCTTTATGGGCAGCTTCTAATGTGTGTTCACGCAGGCCGGTGCTCGAGAGCAGCGATGCGAAACTACACACGTTAGTGTCCAAAGAGTCATTAACGTTGAAGTCCCCTGTGATGAGAACGGTCATAGGGTTGAGTAGAAAGTGGTCAACGATGTTGCAGAATTCATCAGTGAACGTGCTGAAGGGACAGTCTGTTGGTTTAGTCTGTGGACGATATAGATATACGTATACGAGTGAGATTGACAGTGAGCCCATGAGCTTAACAGTTCGGCACTCGAATGACTTGGGCACTGGCGGGATATCCTGGCGTCTGACCATTAATCCAGCCTTGCACAGAAGGGCAAGGCCCCGTCCTCGCTTTGACGGAGGACGATGGACATGGATTGAATAACCAGACGGGGTGATGCCATTTATATGACCTCATCCCTTGGCTTTATCTTCAGGCAAGTTTCTGCAATTGACACAACATCAACGGTGTTATCCAGGACAAAGTCAACAAATGCGGTGTTTTTTTTAAATTTCTGATCGACGGAAGGTTTGGTGTACAAACCAAATCCTGTTTCGGTGGCCGAGATTGGACACGGAAGACTCTAACTGCGGTCTTCAGGGGATGGTAGATCAGACAATTTGTGTAGTTCTACGTCTACAGCCTCTTCTTGTTGGTTTCCCTGAGCCAAGATGGAATCTGTGGATAATTCTGTATCACACATGTGGCGGTGACTTAAGCTGTACATTGTTCATGCGGATGTGCATTGCTCAGACGGATCAGTTCATGACATAAGAAATTTCGATCCTGACATAATTTGGTAGCCAGTGTCTGAGGATCTAGTGCATCCAAAGTAACGGTTCTACATTGTATTAACGTTGGGCCAAAGGAAATGTTGGACACAAATCTTTTCCCCAACACTCGTTCTGGTTTGATCAGAACATGTGAGAGTTTGTGACTGTTTTTTTTCTCGAACTTCATTGTCAAACATAATTCGACCTACATTGTTATCAGACGGCAAAGGTTGCCCAACCCGATTCTTAAATCAACGGCGTACGTTAACAGAAGAGAGCTTGAAAGTTATCTTGCTGTGACCGGTAGTCGCTGGTTCCTGATCGATTCGAATTGAATGATTTATGGGTGAGCAGAATCAGGAGACATCACCAGCAGGTATCTGGGAATTTCTCGGTCGGTTAAATTCGGCTCTATCTGACTCGGTTTCTCCCCTACAGCCAGGCAACCAATCTGCGAGGTTAAAGTAACTGTATGTGGGTGCCTCATGTTCACCAGTGCTTATTTTTTAGGTTCATGACTGGCTTGGTAAGTTGTGCTCATGCTTTGTGGTGTAAAACATGCAGCTTGTACATACGAGCCCGCTTTGCGTTTTGAACGTAGCCGGCTTAGTGTAAAAATATGCTCGAATGCCGAATAACGTATTACCAATGAGCACGATGACTATGATATTTCAACTATTGCCATCAAAGGTTCATTGCAATCGTATATTTCCAGCAATGCCATCTACGCTATGACCTGCCAGCGCTGTCTCTCAGGAATATAGTACATAATATGTTACAATGCAGGGAATCCTGTACACAGTCTTGAAGAGGTCATTGTTCAACTGTGAGCATGCAGAGGCAGTTTAGAAAGGGAGACCCCCATACCGAACAAAGGCTTGTTTCTGCACGAATCTCTTCATTAAGGATTTAATGAAGAGATTCGTGCATGGGAGCAAGATCAGACAGGTTAAAAGAGAGAAACAATGTCGAATATCAATAGGCAAATAAGGACGTGCAAAGGACAACGAAGGCTGGCAAGATGTCATGTATGGACAGGGTAGCCATTGAAGCCGAAGAGGCGGCCAAGAAGGGGGAACAAGGGAAGGTGTATAAGGTCATAGGACTCATTAGTGGCAAGCACAGAGGGCCGCCGATGCACCAGTTGAGGACAAGCAAGGGGAGGCTTCTGACCTTTGAAGCTGAGCAAGATGCTCGATGAGCAAAACACATTAATGAGGTGTGCTCAGCAGAACCCCTCACTAGCAAAACAAGCTGATATACGAGAAGCAGACTGAAGCTGTCTTAAGGTGATATACTAAAAATGTTGCAAACTGCTTACTGACTAAAATTACCAAAATGTAAATCTTAAAAGAAGCTGTCTTAATTAATTTTCGACCACCCGCAAGACATGATATTTTAGCAGCAATCAAGTCACCAAAGAACGGAAAAGCTCCAGATTTAGACAATCGTGCATTCAGAGCTGTTCTGCCTCTCTTTACTCTCATGGGAAGGGATGAAGGTTTCTGACGACTGGTTGGAGGGAATAACCTAGAAAATACACCGACGAAAGGTTCCCTGAGTAACTGTATAGCAGCTGGAGGAACAGTGTGTATACCAGGCAAAATCCTGGCAAAATGCATCATACAAAGAATAATGCTGTTGATTAGCATTTAAGACCAGGGCAGGCTGGCTTCCGGAAGGGAAGGTGGTATATAGTTTTCTGATGGCAACAGACGGGAACACGCGGCTTGATATTCAAGGCTCGTGGCATTGCTTCAATCCTTAGTGGCACCTCTGCAATCCTTAGTGGCATTGCTGCAATCCTTAGTGGCATTGCTGTAATCCTTAGTGGCATTGCTGCAAACCTTAGTAGCATTGCTGCAAACCTTAGTGGCATTGCTGCAATCCTTAGTGGCATTGCTGCAAACCTTAGTGGCATTGCTGCAAACCTTAGTGGCATTGCTGCAATCCTTAGTGGCATTGCTGCAAACCTTAGTGGCATTGCTGTAAACCTTAGTGGCATTGCTGCAAACCTTAGTGGCATTGTTGCAAACCTTAGTGGCATTGCTGCAAACCTTAGTAGCATTGCTGCAATCCTTAGTAGCATTGCTACAAACCTTAGTGGCATTGCTGCAAACCTTAGTGGCATTGCTGCAAACCTTAGTAGCATTGCTGCAAACCTTAGTAGCATTGCTGCAATCTTTAGTAGCATTGCTACAAACCTTAGTGGCATTGCTGCAAACCTTAGTGGCATTGCTGCAATCCTTATAGTATCATCGCTGCAAACCTTAGTGGCATTGCTGTAACCCTTAGTAGCATTGCTGCAAACCTTAGTGGCATTGCTGCAAACCTTAGTGGCATTGCTGCAATCCTTAGTGGCATCTCTGCAATCCTTAGAGGCATTGCTGCAAACCTTAGTAGCATTGCTGCAATCCTTAGTAGCATTGCTACAAACCTTAGTGGCATTGCTGCAACCCTTAGTGGCATTGCTGCAAACCTTAGTGGCATTGCTGCAACCCTTATTAGCATTGCTACAAACCTTAGTGGCATTGCTGCAACCCTTAGTAGCATTGCTGCAAACCTTAGTAGCATTGCTACAAACCTTAGTGGCATTGCTGCAACCCTTAGTGGCATTGCTGCAATCCTTAGTGGCATTTCTGCAAACCTTAGTGGCATTGCTGCAAACCTTAGTGGCATTGCTGCAAACCTTAGTGGCATTGCTGCAATCCTTAGTGGCATTGCTGTAATCCTTAGTGGCATTGCTGCAAACCTTAGTGGCATTGCTGAAAACCTTAGTGGCATTGCTGCAATCCTTAGTAGCATTGCTGCAATCCTTATAGTGGCATTGCTGCAATCCTTAGTAGCATTGCTGCAAACCTTAGTGGCATTGCTGCAAACCTTAGTGGCATTGCTGCAATCCTTAGTGGCATTGCTGTAATCCTTAGTGGTATTGCTGCAAACCTTAGTGGCATTGCTGAAAACCTTAGTGGCATTGCTGCAATCCTTAGTAGCATTGCTGCAATCCTTATAGTGGCATTGCTGCAATCCTTAGTAGCATTGCTGCAATCCTTAGTGGCATTGCTGAAAACCTTAGTGGCATTGCTGCAATCCTTAGTAGCATTGCTGCAAACCTTAGTACCATCGCTGCAAACCTTAGTAGCATCGCTGCAAACCTTAGTGGTATTGCTGTAAACCTTAGTGGCACTGCTGCAAACCTTAGTGGCATTGCTGCAAACCTTAGTGGCATTGCTGCAATCCTTAGTAGCATCGCTGCAAACCTTAGTGGTATTGCTGTAAACCTTAGTGGCACTGCTGCAAACCTAAGAGCTATTGCCGCAATTCTTAGTGTTGCAATCTACAGCAAAGAATCTTCCAGGCATGTTGAAGAATGAGTTTGTCAGCATTTACTACAGAAATATTTTCGCGTGAAAAACGTGCACTGACTGCTGCACGACCGTACAATGTAACACCACAGGACCGGCTAGTCCTCTGATGACGTCATCAGGAACGGCTTCCACGTTGGCGTGGCTGCTCCCCCTTTCAAACATTCATGATTTTGTACACTCTTATTACCGAAAGGTTACAAATCGAAAACAAATTGCCTAATACATTTTACTGACACCACAGTCGGCCTCCTTTTTAGAATAATAATAAAAAAAAACAGAATCACGCAATGAATATTAACAATTGACCTTTATGGTCGAGTTATGGCGCCTGCGTTCTCGGCTGTTCGTGAACAACCCTGGCGGAGAGGTGGTGTGTGTGAGGTGGTACGTGTGTGCGAGTGCAGCGTTCTTGGGTCGTGTCCGTGTGGATTTGAGCGCGAAAACAAGGTTCGCGTGTCAAGAATAGCCCGCCCGAACTCCACCTGAGACAATGGGTCTCTCTAAAATAGTCCTATGCAAGGTATATAGCATACTCGGGGGAGCGTTGATGCTTGGCGGATTTCCAAGTGCCTTCCGCCCTGTTCATATATAGCCTGTCATTACCGTAAATTGCCCCGAATTTGGTGCAATGCCGTTGCTATAGGGAGGCTCCTTCCTCGAGGATCTTTTAAAGCAGTCTTTTAATAGCACCTTTTACATAATTTGCCGACCCGCGGTCGATTTCACCAATTGCAAGACGATGATCGATGCACAGAGACCATATGATGCACCACAATTCACAGCTTACCATGGCTTACTATCCGTCGATGCTGAGATACGATGCATCGTAAAGGCTTTGTGAAATCCTTCCCTGGAGGAAGATGCTTGCGGGTCTGTGCTGTTAGGGGCATGCATGCTTCGTGTCGTTCACAGAGTCGTTACCTCCTATGGTTAATTTTGGAGCCACCAGCTCACACACCGTAGTGTATACTACGTGGTGACTACAATGTCATTCGGTGTTTACGCAATCATGCGAACACCACCACTACTTCAAACATGATTGTAAAAAAATTGTTGCTTTTTTAGTCAGGCAGACTGACCATTCGCATGAAGAAAAAAAACACCACATGAACTTTGTATAGTCCTTAAGTACTATAATGTAATTAGAAGACCTAAAATCAGTGACGCCTTAGAATACGTTATATTTCGAAACAAATTCACGAAGTGGTCTTGTAACGGTATATACTGGGGGGTCAAATGCTGAGTGCAGCGCTCTCATAAGTCTTTACAACTTTCTGGCACTTTGCTAAGTTGTTTCCCCGCCTGGGTAAAGCGCCCTCACGCGGGAGATGAGGCCTCGTGCGCGCCTGTCGCCAACGTGCTAGACGGACCGTGCCTTCGGCTGTCGACATTTTGATGTGCTAATAATAAATAATGCTTTGTCTTCAGTTTATTGGCAGACGACGACGACGTCCCTCTGAGGAAATTCACAAACAGTGTAGATTAGAGTTGAGCTTGTAGTTTTCGTACCAGACCCCGCGGGAATAGTAGGGCGGTAGAATAATCGGATGGGTTTATGCATAATACATGGGAATCAGACGTACCTAGAGACATCTCTGTAATCTAAAACAGAAAGAGAGAGAGAAGGGGGGGGAGAAGAAAATCAGTTGGGGAGTGGGCCAGGGAACGCAACGGTGCAGTGGAGATTCATTGGCGCAGGGCAGTTCGAAGTTCGACTTCGTTTGGGCCGTGACTGCATAAATGCTGCGAAATGCCCGAAGCAGATTTATGCAAAGAGCGAGTGCTGCTCGTCTGTGGCTATGGGGGACCCAAACCCGTTCCCGAATGGTCATTTGAATGGTCGATGAAACATGAAGCGCCCCATTGGCCTAATGTTTGCTTGAGCGCTCTGTCTGAAAATACATGTATATACAGCCAAGTTCCTCAGGGAGAAGATTTGTGCAGTTTTTATTGTGTGGGTGGACAGGGAATTGTTTGAAGCTTGATATATTGCCTTAGCGATTTACGATGGGATAAGCTGTTCTCTGGTGATTCATTCTCCTATTATTTTCGAGCGTGTGGGTGTATGTTAGGGTTTAGAGGGAGGGGAATGTCCTTTTGATAAACGAAATGTCAGCCTTCCCAGAAAAGAAATTTTGGAAATCAACTTAGGCGTGGCAGTTTTCAAACCAACACCACTCTGGGTGATATACAAAAATGTTGCAAACTGCTTACTGACTAAAATTACCAAAATGTAAATCTTAAAATTTAGTGGGCCTGACGTTTCGATCCTTTCTCAAAGACACTCTGCCTTTGAGAAAGGTCATGCTAGGATCGAAACGTCAGGCCCACTAAATTTTAAGACCAACACCACTCTATATACAAACTGAACATCACGTCGGTTGCTGTAGAGTTGAATCCGCTTTTTTGCCATTTTAGAACTCAATACGATCGATAGGGTAATGTCAGCCTCGTTTCGTGGGTCTACACTCTCCTCAGCGAGACAGATATTGGTTTCAATAGCCAGCGCTAACACGATGACTGGTGAGGGCAGTTGCTTGAGCAGGACGCATCTCACAACCAGCCATTTACTTGCCTCTCTCACGATACCAAGGCACTTTTTGCATTTCTCTGATTAGAGGTGATGTTTAGGTAACTGCTTGTGCCCTTAGGTTTAGGTAACTGCTTGTGCCATTTTGTCGGGTGCATTTCTTTAATCTAGAGTACAATGCCTTGGATTTTGTCCATCGCTGTCTTGCAGACTGTTGAGAACTGCTTTCGGGTAGCCTCCTTTCTGGTCAGGGTTACTTACGTATGACGAGAGGTAGAAGGCACGCCCAGACCACTAGACTGAACGCTTGGATCGCACGCAGGTGTACATGTACGTGTGGCGCACATGCATGACTGGGCAATGAGCACCTGTATTTTGACCTATGTAGGAGGGCGCCCTTTAGATATGACTTTATTGCATAAAGGCTATCGTTTTTAGTGAGGCCAGGCATCTAAAGTTACACAACAGCCCAAATCACACGAAATTACACGAAATTACTCCAAATCACACCAAATCACACCAAATCACACCAAATCACCAATGTCACGAGCGAAGAGAGGAAGGGCCTTCTTTAGGATCGTAGCACTCGTAGCGGTGTTAACATCGTCAAATGCTGCCGTGTATATTACTTTTATTAGGGCGGGCATTAGCTGTACTGCTGGTCCGTGGTGTGCCGCATGGACCGTTCTCTCGCACTCTATAGCTGTCGTGTTCGGGAACCTCACAGACGACGCCAGGGGGGCATTTCCGTGGTTTCCAGAGCCAAGCATCTCGCTCCAGCCGTCCCTCGATCTGCCCCGCGGGGGTCTTGAGACGAACCCTCCCATGTGCCATGTTTCGTCAGTCGCGAATTTCTCCCCGCTCCCTGTCTGCGTCCCCTCGGTGTTGTTGAAAACCCAAACAATTGGAATTCGTTGGACGGCTGCCAGCGGCCCAAGGGCCAAATGACCTTCTTATAAAAGGCGCCACCTTGCTCTGGCGCAGAAACAATCGAATTTAAACGGCCAGGTGCGGAGAGGGGCTGAAGGGAAACTGGTTATCACTGGCCTCGTGTTGTAAGCGCTGCGGACTACTCTCCGGGCTCGCTCAAGCCCAAAAGGCGAAACTTACACAAATCTGCGAAACGGGAACATTCGCGGGGGCGTTGTTGCGTTTCGATTCGATCCCAGGGATGGATCTCTCTCGGAGACACGAGTTTGCCTCCAGGAAAGGTCCTGGTATACCAGGATCGAGACGTCAGGCCCTCGACGTTCACTTGAGTTGTATTATAGTTAGTCGGTATGCAGTTGGCAATATTTGTTCATCACTCTAGTATTAGATTAAAATGGAAACTTATCGTCAAACGCGTTGTGGGTCATAGCTATGATAACTCCCATGCAGTTGGTTTGTTTTGGGCTAATAGAACCAGTCAGGGTTGTGTCTATGGGAACTTCTGCATAGTTACTGTGCGTGTTTATAGACTAACATTTCCAATATCACATTTACTGTGATCAACAGATGAGAATGTCATGTTTATCTCTGTTTGTCATGAATTTAAGAAATGCTTAATCCAATTGACAAAACGTTTCTCAGACGAATCTACCGATGCAAATGATATCGTCAGAAAGGTCCTTTTTTATCTTTCTTTCCCCCCATCTTTGCATTCCAGGTTGATGAAATCTTGTCCCCGAAACGCCCGCTCGCGTTGATTCGGCCGCGCGCGATAAAGGGAACGTGTTTCCCCACTCGCCTTGAACGAGCCTGGCGCCTTTCTGCTCAATATTCCTCGCCTGTTGTGGACGCATTGAATCGAACACAAAACACGGCGGCGGGGGCCACACCGATGTCCAGTAAGAAGCCGAATTCGCCAAGCGGTCCCCCAATGGCGATATGCAGCGAGCCGAGGCGGGTGGGAGGGGGAGGGGGAGAGGGAGAGGGTGGGGGAAAATGGCCGGCGGGCACATTCGGTGATGGTAGGAAGGTTTCTTTCCGAGGAAATCGGGACTGTTTTATTTCACTACAGGTCGTTTAATCAGAAATGAAAAAAAAAAAAATCCGCCCCTCGTGCACACACCAGGCCTTTGCTCATCTTCGGATAATATAACGGGGTTGTCACGCGTGACTATGCACGGTCTGCCAATTCGCATCGCGCCCATCGATCCGCCTGTTAAACCATGCAAGTAATTGCGGGACCCATTTCATAAAACGTGGCCCGGGTCCAGCCATGATTTCCTCCCCCCCCCCGCCTTCCCCTCTCTCCCCTCTCCCCCTCTCCCCCGCCCTCCGTGCAGCTTAATTGCAGCGAGCGAACCGGCCGCTTGGAAACAATATGGGTTCGTCAATAATTATCAGGACAATAACTCGACACAGTTAACGACTGTCGACGGGCTTGGGGCGAGGATGCGAGGGCTATATTTAAATTGGTCTGAACGTTAAGTCCGAAGATGTTATTGGGAAAGCCTCCTGTGTTGGGGTCAGTGAAATCTGGGATTCACTCGGACGGGCACTGGCGACGTTTGGAGCAGATATCTGTGTCCCCAACCCCGAGACGAACTGATCCATCCCTGGGGATAGAAAAGGGATTTTTTTTGGCAGATCCCTTGTCTACATTATGGTGGCGCAGAAGGGACATCGCAAATCGCAAATCTCTTGCGATTTTGCAAATTTCATCGCAAATAATAATGTGCGCAGAATTCTGCGACGAAATTTGCGATTTTCAAATTTCTTCGCCATTTTTTTTTAAAGAAGCTATAGAGGGTCTTTTTCTGTATTTGCGATGAATTTTGCAAGTCGAAAATTTTGCGATCAAATTTTGCGATGATTTGTGATGTCCGTTATGTGCCACCATAGTCCACTATACACACAGGATGATACATGGAAGTAATACTTAGATGTTAGCTAACTGCTTGCTGATGTAAATAGGCCCGACCTTCATTGTCTTGAAAAGTAAGAGAGACGCGACCAAGTTCAAACCGCCGAAAGCTTTGAATCGTTTCATGTGGCAGGACATCTCGCTCTCATTGGGCGTGATTCTTCATGGGTGTAAACGTCAGGCCGTCTGGCCTTTCACGAAACGGAAAATGATATGAGTGAGCCTTTCTGTAATCAATCTACTGCCATGTCATGCATTGATTTGAACGGTGTCACGGATTTTTCTCCCCGTCTATGTAGGCCGTTCTGACTGTCTATGGAAGTGAGCTTGCTAACATCAGGCAGCCGATTGTTCAAGATCGTGGAATGTCTCACAGGTTGGTATTTTTTAGACTTTTTAGAGAAAAAACACATCTTTAGGGAGGAGGTACCGACAATTCTCCGACCGTAGACAAACCAACAAGCTCAAGACCAACAAACGAACAGCAGGCAGGGGTCGCGGAACACCATCCCGACATGTGAAAACAGCGAACATTCGCATTGGGATCTAAAAAAAAAAAAATCGCCTATTTCCGAGTGGCGGTCAAAAGCGCTGCATGCGCTGTGACTCGCGTCATCTCTCGTTCAAAAAAAAGAAAAGAACGAAAGAAACGTTTCCTTCATCTGCCGAAAGGTCATTCCAAAGGGTGAGAGGGAACCACAACGTATAGTCGAGTATCGGCGGCCACTGCTGACTGCATGACTTGCTGGTGCATTCCGCTGGAGTGTTTGCTCGTCCATTACCGACAAGGTCTTGCGCTCTTTAATCCCGGCCAAAGCCCTCCTAGATCAGAGTGAGCGACTGTACCTCTAAATTTTGTTTTCATTTTGTATAGTTAAAACCGATCCCCCCCCCCAAAAAAAAAGAAGAAGAAGAAGAAGAAGAAACACTCAAAATGTGATACAATGCATCGAACCTGTCTGAAACGCGCGTCGTGCTGTGTTTGACTAACCAGTCTCCGTCTGTCTAGCTGTCTCCACCCCCGTCCAAATTAATTGTCCGGTCCCGAACTATACGGGAGCGCGTGTGACCCAGCCCACCAGCATCCGCCCCGACGCCCTGCCCCGCGAATGGAAGAGGCGAATCACTTTTCATATCATTAACGCGCGCTCAGCTCGGCCCGTGTGGCCTCAGCACTGGCGAGGGAGATCCGCTGAGAGAGACGACAAATGGAATAGGGCGCGCGGACGAAGACGTCGCTAGCCCACATCTCGCAGTGAACGCCGAAGTCGGTGTACGTGCGTGTGTGTCCAGATGAGCGCTTGTTAGCCAAGAAGAGGATTTCATAGCTTTTGTCTGTTAGCTCGGAAGGACGGAGGAAGAGAAGTGATACCGCATCGTGTGGATCTTTGCCGTGTGTATTTTTTTCCTCCCTACCACCCCCGACTGCTGTGCACGGTGTGCCGTTACCTGGCCTTCTAGCGACTTAAGCCGAGGGGGCCCGAACTCGCTGACATCGGGCGGGCATGGCAGGTCGTGAGCCGGTAGCGGAGGCTTGCTGGTAGCCCGTCCGTTTGTAGCTGCGTGCCACGCGGTCAGGGGCGGCGCGCTGCGATGCGCCCAGCGCACACCGTTGCCCCGGCTGGTCGAAGCGAAAGTGAGCGCGCGAGAGAGGCAGGGCGCGAGAAAGCGAAAGAGAGAGAGAGAGAAAAAGAAATATGAATGGTCCCTGAAATAGTCAGCCAGATGGTAGCGGACCGTTTCCACTGCTACAGAATCTTCTTGGTGGGACACAGAGCGCCTTGCCGCTAGCCCTGTCGAGAGGGTGTAAGCACTACTCGACGCGGGTAGAATTACGCGTACACCTGACCCTCACAGGACATTACCGACACCCATCCCTGAAAAAAAACGAGGATTTTCCCCTCCCCCTTCACGTCGGCAGTGTGTCATTACGCCCGACAGAAAGCTGCATCGAGGCGCTGGTGTACGTTAGCCCGACCACCTCGTCATCTGCTGTTTAGCACATTGGATGCAATAAGGCTGTTGTTGTTTTTCTCCCCAACTCGTCGCTCCTTGTTCGGCTCCCGCAATTTCGTCTCCAATGTCGGACCGCCACCACCGCCATCTGCGAACAGAGCCACTGTGAGATTTTATTTTGATTGTTAGGCCTTTGTTTTTTTGGTTTCTTCTTTTGGTTGGAAGTTATTTTGAGGATCCGACCCGACAATGCCGGCACGCAAGGGACTGCTGGCTCCCCAGAACACGTTCTTGGACACTATAGCCACTCGCTTCGATGGAACCCGTAAGTAGCAATTTGTTTTCCCTTTTCGTGTATAATTTCTCTTTCTAGATTTAAAACAAATCCCCCGTTTCTCTGAACCCACAGCTGAGGTTTTTCTTTTATTAGCAGGTTCGCCACCGGATATTGCAGCTTACGCGATGTCACAAAGCCATCTTGAATTTAATTATACGAGCTTTGCTTTTTTTTTGGGGGGGGGGGGAGGGGGGTACTGTTCGCTCGCCCCATTCCCGCGCGCACTCCAGTCAGATTTCTTAATTTCATTTCGTCCCGGTTGCCGAACAGCGAGCTGCGTACGGTATCGGGAACGAGTTGAGTCACTCTCGTCCGTTCTAAAGTCAGCAGCGGGCCGGCTGTCGAGTTTATCAACCACTGTGTAGGCCCTACGTGTTCGGTCCATCTATAGTCGCATTATCCCCACACCAAGTCCATTCACTGGGCCGGTACCCAACCACCTGTTACTCTGTTAAGAAAAAAATTGCATATCTCATTATGTTTTTTTGTGTATGTACGTCAGAAATAGAAAAACAAACCAACCCGCAACTTCAAACGACGGAAATGCTGACGAGAACTATATATAAAAAAGGGCTACAACTATAACATGGCCGAGTCTTATTCATTCTGATGCAAGTGTAAAGAGGTAGAGAGGCGGAGAGAGTATAGAAGGGAATTTCGCCCGTAAATTTGCCAACGCACGCAATCAATTATCATACGGCGACTGGGTATAGATACTGATGCAGGTATTATGCGTGTGCACGACGGGCACACCGTGCTCTGGCGTTGTCGGGTAAATGATAACGGCGTCAGTGAACTATACGTACGGGGACGCTTTAGCGGTGGTGTCCCGTCGCTCCGCTCTGATTTTGCGTCGAAATTCCCCTACCACTGGTATGCCGGTGCATTGTGCAAAACTGACCGTGACCAAGCTGTTCTGTTGAGAGGTAGGGGAGGGTATTCCTTCATCCCGTGAGGAGCCTAGGAATAAAACCCTCAACTAATCCACCAACCTTGCTTCTGTGTATCGCCTCCTGCCATAAGGCGAGATCATATAATTATCCATCATGGACTACGGGTTGACAGGCGGCTGCATATTACCCTCATACCCAACTCCCCCGTATACGCCTGTGGGTAGGTTGTTCCGACCCCAATAAGCCATTTTGTCTGTCTGTCTTTCGACTGATTATGACGAGGACGGGTAATTAGCATTCATAGTCCCGCCATTATCACATTATTTGAGCTTTGCATTATCGTCTGTGAGTGGCTGATCAGTCGTTGGCAAGCAACATTTACGTTGAATAGTGTGCTGGCGATGGAAGTGTATTACGTCTAACGGTATGAGACGTAATACACAACACTCTTGTTTGATTGTAGTGATTCTGAAAGCGCCCTGTCATGTCCGCATTAATACGACAACATTTTTTACCGATCGTCGGTCGTGCGAGATGGTTTTTTTTCTCTCTTTTTTCTTTGAAACCGGCCACGGGAGATGAGAATGGTATAGTCTTTGATGGGAAACCATAAAGGTGCGCACGACACAACAACTCGGCTGAATTCCGTGCGCGCTACCGCTGCCTTGATTAAAGAGTACGGTCCTGCGGTTGAATTTCGTGGGCAAGGAAAACGATCGGATCTGTGTATGCCGTCTTTGATGGCGGTTGTCTGCCGTAAAACTGGACAATGCTTTTCTTAGACCCCCTTTTTTCTTTTTTCTTTTTACTTATACGGGTGGAAATCCTTGCATCCAAGAGGCGTACATACTAATCAAAGTAGCCGTTATCACTATTGCGCTAGTCGCTTCCATTAACTGGACCCATGTCCCAGGTTTCTGCGAAAATTCCTCTCCCGGGAGGAAAGAGGAAACGAAGGAGGACAGAGGATATGTTGTTCACAGCAACTGAAAATGTTAATGGATTGCAATGATTTGAGTGTGTTTACTTGGAGGATTGTAATATTTTGCGGTCTGTCCGAACGAGTAAAATATGAAAATAGGCCTAGGCCTATAGTAATATGCAAACATGTTGCAAACTGCTAACTGACTAAAATGACCAAAATGCAAAATGATTAGGAGGGCCTGACGTTTCGATCGTAGCCGGACCTTTGTCAAAGGCATAATTGAATGGTCCTTCTAGGATCGAAACGTCAGGCCTTCCAAATTTTTGAAAAAAATTAAAATAAAGATGACAAATTTATGGTATTTTACCCTCGGAGTAATAATTATACACAAAGGTTGAAAAATGCTTACTGATTAAAATGACCAAAATGCAAAACTCAAAATTTAGTGGGCTTGACCCTTCAATCCTAGCAGGACCTTTCTCATTATGTATTTGGATTGGAGATTTGTAGGTCGTCACAATAACTGTATAGGCCTATAGAGCCAAATATTCATTCATTCACTCTCGATCTACTCAACACAAAATCATACCATATCTAATGTAGATACAGCCGTTGAGTTTCTTTATAAATCTAAACAAACATATACGTTGACATGGACCCTCATGTATACATGTTGTCGATGACAGTAATCATGTTTCCATGTAGTTGCTATACGTGTAACTAAATTTACGCAAATATAATACGCGGACGCGAGTCGGGAACAAATTGCTGGTCAGTTATAACAGTGGCATGTTTTCAGTATGTATCGATTGGGCTGTAGTGGGCTCTTTGCTTTTGCTTTTGACAAGGACGTTCGTAGTAATGCGGAGGCAGGCTTCATTATACTTCGTTTTGCCGTCGCCTCTCGGGATGGGGTGGGGTGGCTGCGGGTGGGTGCTGTGTATCTATAGGTTGCTTGTATTCTACGCGGGCATGTACGGCCGGCGCGGCGGTGGTGGCTTCCCTACCTTCCCCCAAGCATCTGTTGCTCCGCCACTCTTTCAATTACTTACCCTCGGTGCGATCGGGCAGTGAGCAGTAATTAGGCCGGATGGTATATGTACGCCTATAACCATCCAGCAGCCACCGTGATGGAAGGATTGGGGCACTGTGTGAGCACGTACGGCATTCCGCCCTGCTATCGTACAGCGGGGCCGCGGGATGAAGCTGGCTTCCCTCCTCCCTTCATTCGGATAAGATTAGGGGGGAATGATGAAAATAACCGTAATGACCGCTCTATGCACACGCAGTGTGTCGTGCGGGCTTGTGAATGGGGTGTGGAGTGTACCAAAGCGAGCACGCACAGCCCGAATATTCTGAAGTGTATTTTATGAAGCAGATGACATTTGTGACCCGGCACAACGACATGAGGAATATCCCACCAAAACACTTTTTGAGTAAACAAGGCCTGAAGTTAAAGTATCTTCACATTTCGATTACAAATATTTTTTTATTTTTTTTGTATTTTCGGAAATTTTAAATATTACAGGATATTATATTTTGATATCATTTGGAATCTTATGGTATACTTGTTCACATCATTAGAAAATCTCAAAATCTCAAAAGTGGGGTTATTTCTCATTATGCTGTGCCGGGTCACATTTAAGTCCAGCGATGTCCCTTCTGTCCCCAAAGGGAGGAGCGTCACTCTCGCCCTGTAATAATGTTCTTGCAGCACGGGCAATTACGCAGTGTCAATACGGGGAAAACACCGCCTGTGTCGATTCAACACCGCACTCTGTTCAGTGCAAATCCCCTCAGCCCCTTAGTATTTATCATACCAAAGCCGTGCCGACCCTCGATGGGCCCTGTCAATATCCCATGTACGTTGCCTGTGACAAATTGACAAACCGGGCGATTTGGCGCTGGACGTGCGGGCAGAAATAGCCGCACTTTGCTCTGGCGTTCGGTCATGAAAAAAAAACCAGACTAAATAATTCAGTTGAGTGCGGAGAAACGTTCTTGAGCAGGTTCTTTCGTCATCGGTTTTGCTGTAGATTTCTAGACACATATTTGTCTGCATTGTATACACGCTCCACATCTCCGAAGTGGATGTTGAAACTGACTCAGGAACACGGTATTGCAATCATGTTATTGTTTCTCTCTTAAAACAACTGGACCATCTCCCTTTCGACAAAAAAAAAAAACAACACCCGCCACCTAACACGAATCTACTACACGTATAGTCTTAGGCGGATGACTATGAATTACTGCACGCTGTTTTGGGCTCGAACACAAGGCAGTCCGTCAGGTTGGGGGCGGTTTTTTTTTTTTCGTCGGCAGATGATATCGCCATACTGTGAGGCGAATGTTATGACAGCGAATTTCGGGGCGCGGGATTCTGCAGCTTTAGCAGCGAATTGAATGGAAATTGCGGAAGCTCCCATCTGCTCTCGGTATAGGCTACAGCCGAAGAAAAAGTGCTGCTCAACCCTTGCCATGTTTTGTGCGTGTTTCTTTATGAATTCCCTCTCCCGCTCTCACACGATAGCCAAAATAACAACCTTTATGCCCAAGGACCAGCGGCGACAAGGTAGTGTATCAACTCGAATGACAAACGATTACGCCGACGTGTTTAAACAACCACAGTCGGTATGGGATATGAAAAGATATTTTAATGCAATGCTAGTTATACAGGTACTACTGCGATAAACATTATTTTAACAGGGTGAGTTTCGAACGGCATTAATAAAACGAACGGATGAACATGTAATTTTAAATTTGGCAATTCAAGAGGATGAAAGCGGGTTAGGCCTAAGCCTTGTCTGCTATGAGGGTGCATCGAATTGGATATCGGGATTGATGAATTTTCATAGTTTGTTTACAATAATGTCCCTTGTGAAATGACTGAGGACATTACTTTATTTTCAAACCAGTCTCAGCCACAATTGAGGTACCCTTAAAATCCAACCCCTGACCTTTCACCACCCGTTCGGCCGATGCAAAAGTGCGCATAATCAATAATGATGATATTGATAATGATTTGTGCATTTTCATTGCGCAAATTCCGGGAAAACATGTTCAAATGCGCGTTTCCGAACAAAAAGACGAATACCCAAACATTGAAGTAAAATAATTAGATAAAAAGTTAAATAAGCCATCAATGAACATAATTATTGAGACTTTCAAATACAAATACACACCAAACATGTAAACAATAAATTTTGCATGAATAAAAGACTGCCATCTGGCATACATTAACATTTAGTAAAACATGTTGATAATTGTATTAATACCCCTAAATGAAAGCGTAACATCATGAAATCATTCCTAATTCGTAAAAGGTTTCTGTTCTACTAACGAACTGAATTCCGCCCGGGAGACAATTTCGAATGTTTGATGTCGGTCTGATACCCGGCGTTGTTTTGCAGTACGACAGTCCTTGGCAGGCTTCTGATGCACGGTTTCCTATATCCCTTGTTGCCGATGTCGTCAGGGAAAAATGCCAGGTGTTTCAAATGGCCCAAATCTCAATAATCATAATTTACCGACTTCCCTCGCTGAAAAAAAAACCCAAACAGCGATAAAAAAAAAAATCACAAAGGCTACGGCGGCGGATACAGCGATGCCCAGGATAATCAGTTTGCCGATATGCGGGCTCCTTTCCCGAGTCGGATGATAATCAGACAAGTCGTCAAAATACTGGCATCCTGTCGAGATATTCTACACATGTTTTTGTGTCGTCGCTTTCTTGTTTTTAAGAGGGAAACTGCATTGAATTGTCCATGGTTCACTGCGGGTTTTAAAGTGGGGCTAGCGTGGACGGCGCGCTGTCGTGCGTATTGACGTTGCTGGGCCGGGTTGCGTTACACGGTCCCTTGTCACCGGCTCGATAGGCCCATTGATCATTATTGCCTTCCAAAATTGGCTTTTAAAGGGGCCCGATCGGCCGACTGGCCGACTGGGAGATCATCCGTTATCTTTCGCGTTATATCGGACAATGCAGCCGTCGTGGCTAATGCAGTCAATGCCGATAATTTTTTTTTTTTTTACTCACAAAAGCACTCGATCGACTTATACCTGCTGTTGAGAGAGTTTCTTTCGGAGAAAACGACAAAATCGTTGGTTGTAGATTATCTCAAGCCGAGGTATGAAATTGGCATCGGTCGTGTCGAGCACCCGAGCCCATTGGTCCTGGTGAGAGTGCGGAGGAGCGTCAGGTAGAGCCGTTTAACGCACCGATCGCTGTTCGAGTGTGCCCGCCTTGTGACATTCATCCTTTCGAGATTGACAAACGGATTTATTTATTTCATCCACTTCAATAAGCTGTCAAAATAGACGAAGAGCCCATAATATTCACTGTGCGTTGATGTGGAAAGTTGTACTGTAAAATGTGGTTGAGCCCTCATTGACAAAATTTATACCGGTCTAAATATCAGCTGGTGACGTTATTGGAAACAATCAAAGCTCAAATGTTGGAATGTGTTAGTCAAAATTTATCACCAACTCTGACCGATTCTGGTAAGAATATAGAATAAGTAAGGGACAAACGATCTTAAAGCCCCTACACAACATTGGTCGAGGTCAAAGAATAGCATCCATACGATGTCTGATCCAACATATGCATGAAATAGCACGCCTGTGAAAATGTCAGCTCAATCCGACAACCGAGTCTCGGGAAAATCGTGAAAACCGCTTCAATTGTTTCGCGGAAATGCAGCATTCAGCGCCGTAGTGTTCCGAAAAATAGTTTAGATCTATTAAGGTGAGACATAAACGATTTATTTTACTCTTTTCTCCCAAAATACAACATTTTAGGCAGAAATATTTCAGTGCGTGGTTTCTACCATAATCATCTTCATGTAAATCTGTGAACATTTTTGTTTTTCGATCTTACCAATGTTGTGTAGGGGCTTTAAACACCCCCGTTCATACAGTGCAATAAGTGCTCGTTGGCTAGTGGTATACCGATTGTCTTTCCTTGAAACAAAAATCCAGGAGAATCACAGACGCTTTAATTCAGTACAGAGCGCCCTTTTACGTTAGGAGACTTTCGAAATGACACATTTCTATTAATTGAGGGGTTTTTTTGCAGATCAACAGGCTTGAAACTAATCGAAGGTTTCGCTTTTTGTATACTGACGCTATTGGTTCAGATGGTTATTTCTCAGCGAATCGGTAATGTCTGCTTTAATCTGACGCCCCCAGCTACTCTGTGTGGTGTGTACCTAATGCCTGTTTACTACGGAGTGGTCCCGTGGCCGTCTGTCCGAACACGTTATACCACTCGATTCATGTCGATTATTACCATGTCTGTACAAGCATGCTCGTAAAATACTAAACTAACAAACGCGTGTATAGAACAGTGAGTTGTATTTGAATACATACTCCTGATTCTGTGCTGGCTGATGAGTGTTATTGTTTGATTTTGCTTGTCATATTATGGAACCCATTGCATCGCACGTAGTTCGTGCCATAAGGGAATGCATAACATTCTAATCTTAGTTTTGTTCACTGCGTGCTGCAAAAAGAACATAGTCTAACGCCTGGATGTTTCGTGTGCGTCATCGCTATCTGAGGTTATCGACATTGACATGGGTGTGGACGTGTGAACTAGATAGCATAGGTCGCGGGTTCGAATCCAGCCCGGGCTGCCTGTAGATTCGTTGTTGTTGTTTTTTTTTATCTCCCAAGCAGGCAATCGGGCACCGGGCCAGCGATGCAAGCAAAAACGTCCCGCAAAGGGCAAACCTTGATCGAATTACAATCTCGCAGAGGCAGTTCACTAGTTGTAATTGTAGGGTACAGAGTGAGCTGCTTGTCCCTGGGGACGCCCGCCCAGCCAACTCGTCACTTGCCCATAATTATTGGCGATTACCGTGCCGGTCTATAGTGCAACCTCCCCACCGCACCTATATACCTTCCGTTGCCTCATCTCTCAACCCCTACCCGGCCTCGGCGACCCACGGCACGTCGGCGGCTCGCAAGATACGCCCAGAGCTCGGCATATTCACCCCCGGGGGGTGTGTTGGGGTGTTGCACGGTAGAAAGGCGGCCGCCGGCGAACAGTATATACCGTCGCCCGTCTGCATTACCCCGCTCGTCAGGGTGATAACCCAAATGTATGAAATGTTTTCTGGCGCGGGCTGGCCGATAAACGGCGTCACAGCATGAAACTATTTTGACACCCCCCTCCCCCCTTCATCCAGCCCACCCGCGTCTCTGCTCGGTTCGACTCGAGAGCGCGCCAATCTCGATTAGAAAATTGCCGGCCGTCGATGTAGGGACAGTGTACCCAGTCTACTTGAGGAATAGGGCGTGGCCACTAGACTGGTGCCGTCGCGTATAAGCCCTCGTATATTTGAGGTTGCAATTAATGGTGCGAACCAGTGGAGAGGTTGATGCTTTGAATAGGGCTGGTCAACCGAATCCTGAAATGACGAACGGTGGTTTCAATTCATAAACCCATGACGTCTTGTATACAAATCAGCGGGTGTTGAGCTTAGGTCAATATCAGGCGCCGTCTTGAGCACCACAAGATGTTTTAGAGTAATAAAACCTCGATAAATAAAATTAGGCTGCCAATTTTATCCAAGGCAGCAGTTTATAATGGATACTAAGAAAATGCGTTTCAAGTATACGGATCACAGTCCGCCAATAACCATTTGCACTAGGCCTATCATTGGTACTTCTGTCTTTGCAAAGCCAAATGTATTCCATGCTCAGGCAGTGTGTCAAGGAGCTCTATAGGAAATTGCCCCAATCGCAGTTCCTGTGGACGGAACTCGAGCCAGGTCTTTGCCCGGTCACCTCACGGGGCGATCTGTGCTGATCTCGGCTGATCTCCTCTCGTCGCAGTCACAATATCCCCGCCCCCTCCACAAACAAGAAAAGAAGTCCAGTAATACTTGAAAGCGGAAATCCACGAGACCGTAGGTGACGCACAAACCGTTCAAGATATTTTCAGGGGGCGTAAGTTTATCTCAAACTCGGCGATCGACAGTACTGTTCAAGGGGTGCTCGCTGAACAACACGGTATAACCTCCAGCACCTACACGTGTTCAGTTTACATCAGCTATCAGTCGTACCGGTGGTCCACGGCTATAGATTCAAATGACACTAACAAGACTAACAATTTCTTTTTAAGGTGATATACAAAAATGTTGCAAACTGCTTACTGACTAAAATTACCAAAATGTAAATCTTGAAATTTAGTGGGCCTGACGTTTCGATCCTAGCAGGACCTTTCTCAAAGGCAGAGTGACAAGGACAAAACAGATACATGTACACGAAGGAAGGGGGAGAGAGTGAATAGGACACGGATGAGAAACAAAGGACAAGGAGTAAAGCTGGTAGGGAGAGATCAAAGGGAAGGGCAAGGAGTAGGGAAGGGATTAGTGAGAAGAGGGGGAAAGATCAAAGAGAAGGGCAAGGAGTAGGGTAGGGATTAGTGAGAAGAGGGTGAAAGATCAAAGAGAGAAGTGTGAAGGACTGAACACAAAAGAAGGATTATCAGAAATCTGCATGGTGTTAGTCATTACCCTCCTCCTCTTTTTAACTATAAGTAGTGACTGCGGCTGTCAGTCCTATAGACGCGTTAGAATACCGACCGTATAGACTACACACATACACGCGGACTCACGTAATGTACATGTACGGGGATGCGTTCGCGATCCGCAAACATTATGCAGTGCTAAGGACCTTGCTTCGCTGCACTCCTCCTCGCTTGTCAAAACGCACCACGTGACCACCGCTGGACCAATCAGACCGGGGCCGGCGCTGGAATTTTTTTTTTTATGAATGAGCCCTGAAGGTAAAAAGGAAATAAAAGAAAAGCAAGGCAGAACTGCTTCGGCTGTTGACCTTTCGGGCGATGAGAAAAGTCCCTATACCCATCTCGGAGAAAAGGTCAAGTTTGCTCAGTTCTGTCTCGAGTCATTGATTAACCCCGGCCTGAGCCAAATGTAAAAATCCCTAGATGCTCATCGACTGGCGAATTAAAAAGAAAAAAGGAAAAAAAAACACCAAGGGAACAATATTGAAAGAAAGCCACGGCTTGGTTTGTCTAAGTTCCCATCTCACCGAGGCGCCCAGGTCGATGTTTGTTCTGGACGGTTTGTTTAATGTGCACGGAGAGGTAGGGGGCAGGGGTTGTGCTTGTCAGGGTGTCTGCCTCCTTGCCGTACCTCGTATAGTGTTTGCGATGCATTCTGATTTTATTTTTCTGGAGATAACCGCGCGGGGTTTACCTTGAGACCCCAGGGTCTCAGAGGTGAGACCTTGCCCCCCCCCCCCTCGAACGAGGACAACGACCGCGCACACGGGGACCAGGTGTCTTGTTATCCTCCCAGCCCACTCTTCCTCTCGCCGTCAGTTGCTTCAGTATAGTGGAGGGGGATTTGGAGGCGAGGAACCGGAGAGATTAGTCGGAGGGTGATCGTTCATTCAGGGGACGCCGGCTTCGTCACGTCATTGCGGTATAGACTCGTTCGTAACCCGTACTTTGCACACCGTGTGTCGACTGGATCGAACGAACGCACCCCCTGTGTCCATTAGTGGCGTCCTATGGATCAGAGCCAACTCCAGAGGGCCTAGCTTTTTTACATCCTGAAGGACCGTGCCCAAGGACAGAAAAGAGAAGAGCATAGATATTAGTCCAAAGCAGTGTGCAACACCTTGGTGTCACTCATCAACATAATTATAGACAGATCTTCATTCCGTTTCATGGCAGGACGCCTGGTGGGGCGAGGTTCTCTTTTGGTATGATAGTTTCGACGCCGTTTTTTTTTTTTTTTTTTTACAATTTGATTTTGAAATTAGCTTTGAATTAAATCGTCGCATGGGGTGTGATCATGGATTTGTTTCCCCCGCTGGCGGTCCTCGATATGTTATTATAGGGATGAGGTTGCCCGGGTAGTTACTGTGTTCAGCAGTGGATGTACGTGACAGTGGTGAGAGGAGGCGGTGAAGGGGGGTGGAGCGGCGGCGATGTTGCTCTGCGCTTAGACCGTGCAGTGCTATCAGAGGAATTAATTGAATCGTGTATACTCGACAGGCTTAGTCGTCTCCTACATCTCCCCCTAGGCCTATACAGGCTGCGGCCGGCGTGGCATTCGCTGTTGCTCCGGTCCTCTCTTGGCTGCGCGCATTGGCAACTGATGGGCATGCACTCTGACGAACCCGTGGCCGTTTAGTCACCAGGGACTTCGGGCTGCAGGTTGTCTGACTTCGAAGGAGGGTGGCGAGATTTACCCTAATCATTTTGACTTGATTGTAGAAGACGCGCCCAGATGCATCTCCCGAAAAGCATTGAGTGAATACGCGTTCATACAGTCAAGGGTTGGAATAAATTAAATAAAAAAGGCCCAAATCATACATTTTTTCTTACATCGAATCTTTAGCTATGATTAATACTATCCCTTCCATGTTATGTTATATGACGTACTATGATCAACTGGCAATTTTACTAAAAGCAATTGGAAATCTCTATGATCGTGCGTTTCCTTTTGAATTTAATCAGGTGGGTCGCTGCCGTCCCTTGTAGAATTGGAGACACAGCAGAGTGGAGACTCTCTGATTACATCGCAGCTCGGGCTGGGAATTTGGAAATGGCGGGTCAGACGTGGTTTTCTCCAGAGGAGGTCGGATAGCAAGAGCGACGAAGGGAAAAAAAGGGGTTCAGCGAGTGGTTGTTATGGCGGCCGAGTGAATTTATTAGTTTTTACCCCCGTTGGATTGCCAAGCGCAAGGCTTCATTGCGAGGGGGATTCGGCTGCGAAATCAGCAACAGCAGCAACAGCTGGGGCACCGATGACAACCATCACAACAGCAGCAATAGCAGCAACGGCAGCAGAAACAGCAGAAACAACTGGGGCACCGATGACAACCATCACAACAGCAGCAATATCAGCAATAGCAGCAACAGCTGGGGCACCGATGACAGCTAGCACAACAGCAGCAATATCAGCAACAGCAGCAGAAACAGCAGCAACAGCTGGGGCACCGATGACTGCCATCACAACTGCAGCAATATCAGCAACAGCAGCAGAAACAGCAGCAACAGCTGGGGCACCGATGACTGCCATCACAACTGCAGCAATATCAGCAACAGCAGCAGAAACAGCAGCAACAGCTGGGGCACCGATGATTGCCATCACAACTGCAGCAATATCAGCAACAGCAGCAGAAACAGCAGCAACAGCTGGGGCACCGATGACAGTCATCACAACAGCAGCAATAGCAGCAACAGCAGCAGAAACAGCAGCAACAGCTGGTGCACCGATGACAACCATCACAACAGCAGCAATATCAGCAATAGCAGCAGAAACAGCAGGAACAGCTGATGCACCGATGACAGCCATCACAACAGCAGCAATATCAGCAATAGCAAAAACAGCTGGGGCACCGATGACTGCCATCACAACTGCAGCAATATCAGCAACAGCAGCAGAAACAGCAGCAACAGCTGGTGCACCGATGATTGTCATCACAACAGCTGCAATATCAGCAACAGCAGCAGAAACAGCAGCAACAGCTGGTGCACCGATGACAGTCACCACAACAGCAGCAATATCAGAAACAGCAATAGAAACAGCAATAGCAATAGCAATAGCAGCAACAGCTGCAGAAACAACAGCAACAGCTGGTGCACCAATGGCAGCTAACACAATAGCAGCAACAGCAGCAACAGCAGCAGGAACATCAACAACACCTGGAGCAGCAATAACAGCTAGCACGATAATTGCAGCTGCAACAGAAGTAACATCAACAGCAGCAACATCAAGAGCAGCAGCAACATCATCGTCAGCATAAATAACAACAGGTAGCACATCTGAAATTCAGCAGCGGTAGCAGTAGAAACAATACCACCACTTCAACCACTTGCAACAGCAGCGCTAGCGACAGCAGCAAATGCAACGGCCACAGCAGTAGCAGCAGCAACTTGGTTGGGGCATGCCGTCAATACCGGCATCCAGCGTAGTGATAACTCCAGCGATCGAGACGACTATGCCATAGGAAGAGCAATAGCCCCAACTGCTTCACGGAATAATGGCAACAGCAAGCAACAGCAGCAGCCACAACGGTAACAGAATACCGCAAACATCAGTCACGGTGTGCAGCTTCGTTCAAATCCCACACTGTAAAAAACGGTGCTCACATCATGCACATGAATGAAGTATGTTGAGGCACATGTTGCGCGATACACGCGCACGAGGTGATGCTCACTTTCACTCCATGTGCTTGAGGTACAGTAAATCGGGAGATGTTCTTGTAAATGACGCACTTCATGAACCTCATCCGACTTTTGCTCAAGTGACTGCAATGTCCCATGCGCTTGAGATACAGTATTTCATGTGCATGAAGTACAGTAGGTGCCTCAATTGTTCATGATTCTGGGACAAATATGTGCCATTGCAGAAGTGCATATGGTGGAGTTCGTTTTTACAGTGCATGCATTCTGTACCTGCTGACGTCAGCTTATTAATTGCGCTTCTATGCGTTCCTGTGTGCTCATTGGGAATCAGTTGTGCATGTGCCATGCCTTGTATGGGGTTGGTTGCCCCCTTCTCAGGGCTAGGCCAAACTGTCGTTTCACAGTGTGGTGACTATACCTTGCCTCGATTGACGAAAACCCCTATCGACCTTCATATAGCGCTTCAGATTCTGCCATTTTGGCGACCCTTTTTGTCAACAAACCGATTATGGCAGATGCTGTTTTCATGTCACACAATTTATTCTCCGTCTCCATTGTGCTTGAAGTAGGTCCACGCATCTCCGGCCATGTACATACATTAAGTTGCCTGGCGGCACGAGACGCCGCTATCGCCTCCTTCCTCATTCTCCGAACCTCCCGATGTAGCCGTATAAGCAGTTCTCGGCCACAACGCAAGAAGTCCTCCTTAGACCTTAGATTATATACCCTCGCACGGAACTGATGGCGTAGGCGAGGAGGGAAGGGGCCTGATCTGAGATTGTCGACCCCCCCTTCCTCCGTTTCAGAGTCGCCCCGATGCGAACCTCTCCAAGACAGGGTGAGGGGGCACGCTCGAGGACAACCCAGTCGGGTTCGGGATTCACAGCGAGACGAACTTATCATAAGCCGCTCCTTTTTATATTAATTTATGAAAATTACATGCATCGAGCCCAAAACGAGGCTAAGGGTGCTAGATTTTCCAAGATGGCGGTAAATTCAAGAGACCTTACCGTGGTCCCTAAGATTACGTTCGGTTTTTGTTGAAGAATAAATCAAGACAGGATGCAAAAAACAACAGGGAATAACAATTAGGCCTAATATTAAAAGGCCTCGTTTTCAGTTCATGCATACAACTTGCATATTAAATATTAAGGAAGGTCTATACCTGAATGACAACTCCAATTTTACGATTTCCCGACAGCTGTAGTGACGAACACAGCCTATAGCAGAGTCTATGTGACCCGGCACAACGACATGAGGAATATCCCACCAAAACACCTTTTGAGTAAACAACGCCTGAAGTTAAAGTATCTTCACAATTCGATTACAAATCAATTTTTTTTTTTTTTGTATTTTCGGAAATTTTAAGTATTAGAGGATACTATATTTTGATATCATTTGAAAGCTAATGGTATACTCTTTCACATTATTGAAAAATCTCAAAATCTTAAAAGTGGGGGTTGTTCCTCATTATGCTGTGCCGGGTCACATATACTTTGTACATTGTTTTCCAATAATGTCATTTGTGTGTTTGAGGCTTATTTGGAGGGTGATTTAATTGATTCAAAAGTATGTCATGTGGCGAAGGCCGTTTAGGCCTAGGCTTACAAATATCAGAGTTTAGTTTCCTGACGCTTTCAGTGAGTAATACACTTTCTATTAGCTCGGCGCCAGGTTTTTTGTTAGCGAAAGAAAAACGTGAACAAGTGGCCGCACGAGATTTCTTTCTGCAAGCCTTTTCTTCAGAATCCAATGAACTCTCAGTCGGAGACAGAGATTTTCAAAATAGTTCTATTTTGGCAACAAAATGCAAAACCGTACATGTATGAGCTCGAATGATCTCCGTGAAAACAAGCTTCGAAATGGACACTGCACGCTTTGACGGGTCGTATTATTTCGGTCGTGTCAGCGTGATTTATGACGTCCAAATGTCGCTTATTCTACGATCGTTTGGGAATATACACGTTTATTCCCTTGCTGCAATATTCAACAACGAATTTGCCAATTTTTACCCCCGAAATGGGTTCTCTTGAAAAACGTGCACTGACCATACAAACGTGCAATGTAACGCTTCCCCGACAAGAGGAATGTATACCCGGTGGTCAACTCATGACGTCACCAATAACGGCATCCACGGGGGCGTGGCTGCCCCCATTTCAAAACTTAAATACTTTTTTCACCCTCTTTCCCAAACTTTAAAATTCGAAAAAAAGGTATGAATGTATTTCACTGACACCACAGTATTGTTTGAAACAATAAAAATCCAAAATGCATTGCAGTTTACCTTTACGGCTTCGCGAGGTTCTCAGCTGTGGGATGTGTAGCTGTCTCCCTCTCCAGTCGCCTCTCTCGAGTTCTACCTTTGCGTCTTCGGCAGGTAATAGGGGATTGCCTCGGAGATGAAACTCAAGACTCGAGACGAGGCTATTATCGCCTTCCACGCCGACATCAGAGTCGACTTCTAAAAGCTCCAAAAGCGTCGGTCGCGCTCAAGGGTTAGACCAAAAAAACAAAAAACCCACCAAAGTACGGAGCGTGCGTTGGGTATCGACTATCGGGTGCCGCTTGCAATTTCGTGCGGTCGCAATCTTGGCAGGAATTTGAGGTATCGTGTTTGATATGAGAGAAGAGGGTCCCCTCGCGTTTTAGGGACCGCGTAATTCCCTTAGACTGCCTGGACTTGAATGTGTCCATGTGTGTCAAGCTAAGGTCTGACAGTTCCAGTTCCATTTTCCAGAACGCCTTTTCCCCCCTCTGAATTCACCGGGTTTTTTGGCGGAATGCGGCTCCGTATCTGGCTCAAATTTCTGAGATCTCTTGTTTTTCAAGATGGAATGCATTAAAAGGTGGGCGTCCGGTTACATGGTTCGGAGGGATGGGTATACCGTGGGCAGGCCGCAGGGCCTGTCTCGACACGCCCCGTCGTCGCTCATGGAATCAGGCTGACGTCATGAGCGACGGTTCGTAACGTTGCCGGCAATACACTATTCCAAAGGGCGGGGGGCCGGCCGCCCGAATTAGGGCAGCCATAATCACTGGTGCACGGCGCTCGCGTCATGACTCGCCGCCGTCCCAGTCGTTGGGAGTAATTATCACAGCGCCCATGACGGCACGCCGACACAGCAGAACGACATCCCGTCCTCTTGCTCCTCTTAATCACACGCACCGCTGATTCTGCGGGGACTCTGGTTTCACGCTGCACTCTGGCAAAGTCTCCTCACCGCACTCTTGTGTATAGACCTATAGGCCCATACCTATTCGGAACTGGGCCTATGGTGCCTGCCCTGTATAGCCCAGACCAACGCAAGCCAACTCTTCCCCTAACTTCACCGGGTGACTGGCAAAAATGTAGACAGGGTAAGCGCCCACCAATTTGCCGTCTACCTTCACTGGGTGACTGCATCAGCGTTAATAACTCACCAGCCCTTGGTCTAAGCATATCTTCATGCAGTTGGTAAACAGTGTCAAAATCCAAGGACGTGATCTTGTAGGTCCACAAGCGTATTGCGAACTGAACCTCAAATTGACTTTGATGTTCTGCCGTTGAAGTGGATGACCGAGAGCAATCACGCTCGAAGGATACGGCTATCCGCTCATCTGCGGTTCACGATTTACGGAGCTGAGTGATGTACTTTGCAGAGTCAAGGCGGGACCATTCTGCCTCCGGGAATGGCATTGCCGGGATGTGAATGCATCAGGCCCCCGTACTTTATAGGAGGAAGAAATATGCAGAGGGAATCCTAAAAAAAGCAAAGTGGAGATTGCAGTGGAGTTTGGTAACTCGATAGGAGAAGGTGAAGTAGAAGAGGAAGGAAAAGGAGGAGGAGAGGAGGAAGGGGTGGAAAAGGAAGAGGAGGGGGAGGAAGAGGAGGAGGAAGAGGAGGATGAAAAGGAGGAGGAAGAGGAGGATGAAAAGGAGGAGGAAGAGGATAAGGAAGAGGAGGAGAAGGAGGAGGAACAGTGGGAGAATGAGGAGGACAAGGCGATGCGAAGTAAGATGAGGGGAAGGTGGAGGAAAATGAAGGAAAAGGAAGGAAGGGGAAGAGGAGAATGCGAAGGATGTGGAAGCGACTCGCTCGTACATTCAGAGGATCCTAAAACAGGAGGATGAGAAGGGCGTGGAGGAGATGAGAGGAAGAAGGAAAAGGAAGAAGAGGAGGAGAAGAGGGAAGAGGGGGAGGAAGCTGGGGAGAAGGAAGAGGAGGAGAATGGGCAGGAGAAAGGGCGGAGGAGGAGGATGTGGAAGCAACTCGTTTGTCCATGCAGAGAGAATCTTAAAAAAAAAAGAGGTGGAGAAGGAGGGGAGAAGGAGGGGAAGGTGGAGGTAGAGGCGACTTGCTCGTTTCTTAAAGACGACAGCCCGAGGGCCGCTAGTACGGTTTAAAGCTCATACGGTTTCGGACGCTTCGCTTCCTCCACACACAAAAACAACAACAACAACCGCAATCTAAGACAGGCCAACCCCTACCCCCTCCCCCCTCCACCGCGAGGCAAGAAGAGACCCGCAAACAACGAATCCACCCTGACCTCGACTCCTATATACAGGCCACGTACAATGGATGACTTCCTTTTCCCGGTAAGATCGCCCCTGCGCCAAAAATACCCCAGCGAAATCTCGCGAATTACGTAAATCGATTCAAAATAAATTCCGCTGTTTTCCTCTGTTGATGCCGTACACCTGGGAACCTTGTTCCCTCTCCCTCCTCCTCCCCTTCCCCCCCTTAGTCCGCAGAGTGAGTAACACAATCACGCTTATTTCCCAAGCCCCGTTTTTTTTTTCGACCGGGAAGGAACTTTCTTCCTTTTTGTTATTTGAGTCTGCGCACGCAGCTCTCCAGTATCGCTTGCACCATAATTCAATATTCCTTGCGGTCTCCCAGTGCCCCCCCCCCCGACAAAAAAAAGAGGGGGGGGGGAGAGTTGGTCGGTGGTTGGGAAATTCCCGTCAGTCCTGCCGTGCGAAATTTGAAACTCTAATGTAATTACCCCGGGGTGGCCAAAGGGGTCGACTAGAATTCATCGGAACTAGGCCTTCTTTTCCGGCTCGGAACTCGAAAAAAATTAATGCAATTGCTTCTTCATCTTCTTCTTCTTCTTCTTCTTTTTTTTTTTTTGGGGGGGGGGTGGGGGTGGTGACCTTTCCCTTGGGAGGAGGGGGAAAAATTTGGAGATGGGGAAGGGTGGGGTTGTGGCGTTGTAAAGAACTTTTCATTTTTACTTGTCTTTGTTTGGTTCTGACCCAAATATTTGACGCGGTATACCGTGGGACAAGTTTTTTACCGCGGAGTCGATTTCGCGACGCGAGGAAAGACCGGGGGGCATTCATCCTCGCGTAATTCCTTTCTCGGGGATGATTTTCGAATGTCTTCTGGTGCAGTTTCTTTGACCGTAACCTGTTACCGCGGATCCGGCTCAGGATTCGGGATACAGACTGGTGCGAGGATGATTGGTTGGTCCGAGCACTCCCTGGCTCACAAGAGTCTTCGTAAATCTATAAACCGTTCTACAATTACCGGCGGTTACCGTACCGAGTCGACCGATATACCTGCGGGGTGAACAAGAACACTGGGGTGGGCGATTGGGGGGCGGTGCGAATAGCTGCCGGCGATCCGATGCACGAGGTGGCATTGCGATCGGCAATCAGACCCAAGCCGTCTGCACCGGGAAGAGACGAGTTTGGACAAGTCAGTTTGTCAGTAATACACACCAAACGACTGTAAACCGCTGCACCGCACCCACATACACAGACAGATTCACGCAAACGATATACGAATAATAGAAAATATGATCAAAGTAAACAAGAAACCCCATGTCACTCTCGTGTCAATTCTGTTTAATGTAACTGCGCTATAAACTGATTATTTCCAGGTCGATATAGACCTAGTGGATTAATGTACCAAACGCTTCCTCTTCCAAAGTTTCAAAGTTGGATCTTTATATCTACAATAGATATCTGTACCTTACAGTGGCTGCTCTTTTATTAGGACAAGAGCAGTCAAAGTTGTCGGCATGCGTCTGAGATGCATGGGAGAACCTTCAATAACAAACAGAAGTAACCCGTGCGTGCGACTCGGTCAGGAAGCAGTCGTCGTGTCGATGGGTGTCCTCCACAGAGCTCTATAAATAAACTAGAGTGCGCACTCATCGCGTGACGCGTGCCGACAAGGGGACTGCGACGCCATTACCATAGAGGGCAAATGCATGGATCTTTAGGGGGCAAACTAATCCCAATTTTTACAAAAGAAAGTCGGACATTAAAATTCGCCAATCCTACGAGGTATTGGTGGCCTTTCCTTTCATTAAAAAAAAAGCTATTTCTATAACATTTTAGTTTCCGCATTCAAAACCTTTCGGCTATACCTTTTCCCATTCATATTACGTGCGATTGCTACTGACATCCGGGCACTTCGAGCTGAAGTTGCCCTCTTTGGTAATGGCGGATGCCCGTCCATGTCGGCACACGTTCGTACCGCGCGTTGATAGAGGAGTGCCCACTCTAGTTTATTTTATAGAACTCTATGGTGTCCTCTTTCCTCCCCCTATTTTTATTCTCTCCTCGCAGGCATGCGCTTTCCACTTCATCGTTCACCAAACAAACAAACAAATCATTTCTCGTTAGCCTTGCTTCGTGCCGGCCGTCCTCGACACAAAACTTCCCGTGTCTGTTTCCCCGAGTGTCTCGACCCAGGCCTCACAAACGGCCGAGACGCATGAAGTTTCGTGGATGCATGGTAGTTCAACCCCCTCCCTATACCCGACCCCCTGTCCCCCAAAAACCTCATTTATGCCGATTTACGAGCAGACTGAAGGCCCGAGGTTTCTTCGTTGAGCCGGTAAGATGCGACGCCCTAAGGGACGATGGAATCCAAACAAAATCTCCTCCCCATTTTGCGCCTCATTCGTTCGCCCCCCCCAAAAAAAGAGACATTTTGCAATTACCAGGCCGCATTAGTTTCACTTCGGTTAACGAGTTCCTGAAATTTCACCATCTCTGAAGACTCGTATCGATGCTACGAGTTCTTGTGAATAGTGCAGTTCCTCTTAATGTTTTCATTTAACCAGACGAGTCGAGTCCTTTTGTTTTCGTTGCCCGTGACAGAAATGTTAGGCCTCTTCAAAGCGCAGTTTTCTCCACCAGGTGACCCGCTGCGCTCATTATAGTGTCGTGTCCCTGCCACTGTTTTTTTGGTCACTGATATGCAATTAAGAATCCACACAAATGCGAAAACAGAGACGAATCCAGCCACCGATCGAATGCAGCTTATTAAGGCGACTTGTTTTTGAGATATGGAGATATCTTCCTAATAATTTGGCGGGGTTAATTATTCGGCAATTACCATCTCTGAGTGTCGGTTGTGAGGGTCTGTCAAGAGCGAGAGAGAGAGAGAGAGAGAGAGGGGGGAGAGAGAGAGAAAAAGAGAGAGGGAGATACAGAAAGAGAGTGGGAGAGATGGAGAGAGGGAGAGAGGGAGAGAGAGAGAGAGGGGAGAGAGAGGGAGAGAGAAAGAGGGGATTGAGAAAGAGAGACTGGAGGGAGTCGGTGCTCGCCGTCGTGATGTGCCAGTGATCGGATAACAATCATTCCGGCTGCCTGCTACGATTCCCGACGCGTGCATCTGATCCTAATGGACCCTCTTATCTCTGACTGGCTGTCCCACTCTCTTTCTAAGCGAGGGGCACACACACCTGGATGCAGAGTGAACGGCAGCGCTAATTGGTGATTTTTATCGGGGCGACGTTGGCCGCGTAAACACGCCGGTGTCTGCGGAGGGGCTCACCGAGAGTCGAATCGTCATTCTAATCCAATCAAAGCACTAATAAGTGACAGGTCTTGATTGAAATTATTTTCAAACATAACAAAGGTCAAAAGATTAAAAAGAAAAAAATTGACTGGGGACTTTTTAAACATTCTTGAACGATTGCCAAAAAAAAGAGAGAAAACATTGACTATATCACAACATATTCAACTAGTCTTAGCCGGGCTAGGGCGCCAGCTAGAAAAATTCAACCGTATATCTCCAGGGATCACGCCCCCGCTTTCATTAAAAAAGGAAGAATACAAACCAAAGGAATACAATACCAAACGTATTGTTTCCGAGTGTACGAAATGGTTGAACGGCCACAGAATCGCACGGGATGAACGAAAATGCAGGTCAGTTGAATTTGTGGCGTTTGCATTGCGGCAAACGAAAAGGTAGAAAAGATTGACGGTACCATACTGAAGGAATTTGTTTTTTAATTCGGCTTGAAGTTGACAGCCGTTTTATTTCTGTGGGTATAGCTTTAATGGAACGTCCTAGCCGGGCACAGTGTATAGGCTGTGTACATGCCGCTAAAACGTGATGTCTTTTGAGAGGATTATGCTGGTCAAAAGCTCTCTGGCATTATTTTAATGCGGGCGGGAATGGCACGCGAACCTGCTATATACCAACCGGGAATTGGCATCAACCGACTGCAGCATCAGAGGTCAGCAACCTGCCACTGTGCTACGTAAATGTCGCAATTCACACTCGAAGATACCAGGATAAAAAAAAGGTGACGTGCCAAGACCCCGTGTGCTCCACATTCCGCGTCTCGTGTGCCAGGATAAATAACCAACAAGTGGTGGTGCGAGCGAAGCCCTGGGATTGTAACGGTTAAAGTGGATTTCTGCTGGCATGACCCCCATAGAGTCAATTGAAACATCCACCCCGACAGAGCGCGCGCACGTTATATTGCAATGAGTGGTAACTTCACGCCAATGCGATCCGACAATAGATTGGCGTTACCTGTATGTACATGACGTCATTACGCCTGTAGGGCGCCCTCGCCGTCCAAAGGGATCCACAGATGGTAGCTCACCCCGCGCGCGTATTTTTTTTTTTTTTACACCGCAGCCATGGGTTTTTCGCCGTATTCGTGGAAAACCGCGCTTGAAAAGAAAAAAAAGAGACAACATGTAGTGCTGCGTGTTGAGATAAGCCAGTTGGGATTTCTTGTGGAGGGGCGGAATGTGACTTGCTGTTGTCGTAGTTGTTGTTTGACACAAACATGTAAGATGTCTTGTTAATTGAAAATCTCTATAGCTGCTGTTAATAACATTCAGCTGCACCGACTGATCAGGTAATGCATGTGGCTAGTCTCTTTTCAAGCGCGAATTTGCACTGCCACAGTGAAAACCTATGGCTGCCGTGTACCGGCCCGCGCACAGTGCGTGCGGTGCGTCGTCATCGTTCACCTTCCATTATGGCGGCTTGATGACGTCACTGCACGAGGTGCGCACCGATGAATCATCTTAGCAAAACCCGCGCGTGCGTATATCAATCACATCGGGAATTATCGTTTGCACCGATCACGGACTGGTTTTATCACAAACGCTTGGCGTTTTACATACCAGTATAGCCACCACTTTGTGACTAACGTGAGTCACAGTGTTGCTTCATTTACTGTCCAGTATTATGTGCACAGCTCGCACGCGGTAGGGAGGTAAGGATTGTATACGAAGCGCTCGTAAGATACAATCAGTGACACCCTGCCCGTGTCAGTGCGAATCGCAGTTTTGTCTCGTCGAGCCACGCGTGACAGTTGCCGAGCCCCTCCTCCCCCCTCCGACCGTCGCATTCCGCCCCCGTAGCTGCCTCATAGCCGCTTCACGCATTGCGAGGACCTGACAGCCCTGGCACCCCCCCCTTCTCTCTCTCTCTTTCTCTCTCTCTGGAGTTGAACGATCTCTCAACCACTCGAGAGAGGGCACGCACGTAGGCGAGGGGTGTTTCTTTCTCTGTCTCTGTCTGTCTCGGTCTCTCTTTCTGTCCGTCTCTCTTCCTTCTTGCGTATGAGATGTGCAGCTTTACTGTCTCCCGCAGTTTCAGAAGGCACTTCTTCTTTTTTTCAGCCTGTCAAATTAAACGGAAATGGCAGCGAACATCTTCCCGAAATATCCCATCTGCAGCGGCTCCGTTTGGTCGGAGATCGGTGAACACTTCGAAAACAAGATTTGAATCAGTAAAGAGGATCGTCTTTTTTGGCTGGTGACCCGGACGATTTCCCTGGCGTTCTTTATACATTATGCATAAATAAAAACATCAGTCGTTGGTACATCCACCCACAAATGCTATTACCTCTTGCTAAATAACGGAAGAATTATACCTTTCCAATGAAAAATAAATATGTCTGGACTTTTCCTTTACTCAGCATATATACAGCTTTAAAGGCACCCTTTTGCGTTCGATTTTTTTGTCATATCACATGTGTATTTTATTCTCCCTTTAAAGGGACTTTTGCGCAAACGAAAGCCAAACGAAAAAAATCTTTAAAATCAGCCGATGTATTGTTCCTCATTCACAAAGGAGGAAATAGCAAGAAAAACCTCCATACTATGTGCATTGTGGCCTGACGTGACAGCCACACGGTCATTGCCTAAGATGACACCCTTATCCCTTTTGCACAACGAGCCCGCAAAGCAAAAATGTTCCCTTCTCAGGGCATACGGGAAGAACCGAAATATCCTCGAATTGATATGGCACCAATGAGATGGTACGCGTGGACAGGAGTCGGGGAATCATCACTAAAACGGTTTGATAACTGCCACAGACTGAGTAGGAATCATCCCCGTGTTTGAGGTAGGGCGCGCACGAAGGAGGCCCCTGGATATCACCTTCGATTATTAATAGACAGGGGAAGAATATCCAGGGTTTTTTTTCTTTTCGAAATTGATTTTGTGATGGCGCTTTGAGGCCCTTGCTCTTTTACTTGTGTGTGTATGTGTGTGTGTGTGTGGGGGGGGGGGGGTAGCTGTTAACGGAAGGCATTACGTGGGAGACCATTGAGTCGACATTCAGGCTATTAGTATACACTTTAGCTGCTGGACACTGAACTTACAACGCCCGCGCAGTCTGTATGATATCAATACGAAACGCGAATTGATTTGTTTTCTGGGCAAGTGGAATTGCTTGTGGGGGAATACAAGCAGGCTCTGAAGCCCGGTGTAATGCGCCATATCTTACACGCGGTCGTGCGTTGTGACGCAACGATTTTGCCGACGTAGAGGCACTGCAGTCGTTGGAAGTGTTATGTTTTTTTTCTGGGATTCGATGAGCTTGCACGAATTTGTGTTCAGAATTAGACAAATCTGCCGTTTGATTCTACCTCGGAAAGAAAGTGTGGGAAAGACCTCAGGGGGTACCAAAATGTTGCAAACTTCACACTTGCTTGTATACGTGACTTTAAATGAAGATATCTACCATTGCCTTGAAATGATATCGTGCAGGCACTGGAAATGACTTATGTTGCAGTGGGGCAGATAGGGTAAGTGGGACACGGCCATTGCTGGTTGGATACCCCTCTCGTAGCTCCTTAATAATGCAGCTCTGACATTATGAGAGGGTCTGGCGTTTAGATCCTCGCAGGACCTCTCTCAAAGATGAGGAAAACGCAGTGCATCCAAGCTGCACTTCATCAAGGGTGAGGAACGAGGCGGCCTATGCTATATCAACAGACGGCGAACGATTTTCGGTTCGTTTAAACAAAGTGTCGGTCACTATTTGATCGCGTGAAGGTTTATGACGTTCGCTGGTGGAGTTGTTGGGCGCCCGGGAGCGGGTGCGCAAGCGCAGAAAACGGCTGTGACACGCTCGGTTCTATACTCTGAACCCGCGTCCTCAATTATTTCACGAGTGCGAACTCACCATCATTCATTGTCTCAGAACAAGGACTAAAACCGAGGATGGAAAAATGCGAGGGGAAGCTCAATGCGAGCACAATGAGAAATGGATGCAAACACAATTTGGATCAATCGAATTTCTCCGCCGTAGCGGAAGCACGGTCTGAGGGAGAAAGTGGAAGAGGGGGTGGGGGAAACAAGAGGCCTTTAATATTGCATAGAGCAAGGACGCTGGAGAAAACAAAATTCCACCCTCCTTTTTTAGAGTTTAATGTGTACACACATACACCCGGCGTGGGCCTCACTCTCGCCCCAGCCGCCAGGCGCAGCCGCAATTGTTGACCAAGCATCTGGTTGATGGAAAGTGTAAACACAATTACATACAGTCGGGTGTTCGAAACTGACGTCCGCCACCACCCACCCCCCTGCCCATTCCGCATGATTTTCCGGACCGAGTGACCGCCAGCATATCTGACGGGAAATGCCGTCATTCAGCCAGTGCTCCCCTCGAGCGTGGAGACCGGTCTCCAGGGTCACTACAGCGTCGAACACCGTGACCAACAGCGTCACTGCCGACCCCCCCCGCCCGCCCCCTCGCCACACCTATACCGACCCCCATCGTCGACGTGCCAACTATTATCGTAGCAATTACGTTCTACAAACAGTCCGTTAAAAGTTAATGCGGGCAGGTTGCGTCTATTGATTTTGATTAACAGATGACAACTTCTCAGGCAAACATGCTAGGTAGTGTACTACTCCATAAAAAGCTAATACTGATAACGATGATGATAAAAATCGAAAATAGACTCGCCTCTACTTTTTACACAGATGTTTGACGAGTAAGGACATTTTTAGAAAAAGAGGACATCTATCATTCTTGTCCGTCTGGTTTTTTTTCTCTCCAGGGAACCCATTACTTCAATGAAGCCACGAAGCTTGCAAACTCATTTAGACACATCAACTGGGTGATAAATCTGCGAAGGAAAAAAGCCCAGTTCACAATTTAGGAGCGATATAGCCCACATTCCGGTTTTGCTAAAAGCAATCTAGCCTGTGTCGGTCATGTCAATAGCGATCTAGCATGTTCCAATTTTGCTAAAAGCGTTCCAGCCTGTATCGGTCTTGCTATCACAGCGATCTAGCCCTTGTCGGTCTTGCCAATAGCGATCTAGCCTCTGCCGATTTTGCTTAAAGCATTCTAGGTTGTGTCGGTCTTTTTATCACAGAGATCAAGCCCGTGTCGGTCTTGCCAATAGCGATCTAGCCTGTGTCTGTCTTGCTAACAGCGATCTAGGTCGTGTCGGTCTTGCTAATATCGATCTAGCCTGTGTCTGTCTTGCTAACAGCGATCTAGGTCGTGTCGGTCTTGCTAATATCGATCTAGTCTGTGTCTGTCTTGCTGACAGCGATATAGGTCGTGTCGGTCTTGCTAATATCGATCTAGCCTGTGTCTGTCTTGCTGACAGCGATATAGGTCGTGTCGGTCTTGCTAATATCGATCTAGCCTATGTCTGTTTTGCTAAAAACGATGTAGCTCGTACAGTCTTGATAATAACGATGTAGCATGTGTCTGTCTTGCTAAAAACGATCTAGCTCGTATAGGTCTTGATAATAGCGATTTAGCCAGTGTCGGTCTTGCTAATACTACGATCTAGCCTGTGTCGGTCTGGCTAATATCGATCTAGCCTGTGTCTGTCTTGCCAATAACGACCTAGCCTGTGTGTGTCTTGCCAATAACGATCTAGCATGTGTCGGTCTTGCTAATAACGATCTAGCCTGTGTCGGTCTTGATAATAGCGATCTAGCCTGTGTCGGTCTTGCTAATAGCGATCTAGTTTTGCGTTTCTCACTCCCCGTCCTCCCCATTCCCGTCAGGATGGCATCTTTGTTGAAAACACACCAAATCACGCCACCTCTGACGGGTTTCCACGGTGTATTTCACCAAAGGTCACCTCGCATGCCACTTGTAGCGAACGAAAAAAATGAAAAAAGGGAAAGGAAGTCCAGCTGGTATGACCATCCACACGTACAATAACCCGCAACTGACAAGCACCCGTAATAGCAGCATAATTCTCAATTATGATGAAACACTCACGGCCGAAATTCTCTTCTTCTTCTTCTTCTTCTTTTTTCGAAATGAAAATGTTCCATTCGCCATGCACGGAGTTGATGCAACAGTTGTTTGATGCCGGTGGGGTTTAACCGGGAATACGTGCTTTTAAGTGCCAGTTTATCTCCATTTAGCCAACGAGAATGTTGACACGGCAGCCAGTCCCGTTTTGTTTTTTTGTTCCCGGAAATCAACTGCAATATCACATCTGCCATTGCAATCCTTTTCGGTATATCTTTTTTGGGGGGTTTTATATTTTGCTCTTTTGTTCTCTCTCTTGGGATAACCGTGGGATGATAATCAGGAGAATTCGCCCATTTTGAACGTCTGTCCTGCAGGATGGATGGCCCAATGATTAGCAGCGAGGCCAATGCCACCCAAAAGCTTATCGTTGGCATTGAAACCTCCATTGTTTATAATATATTATAGGCACGGATTCTCAGAAACGTGGATCGCGCTGTCATCGAGGAAGTCACGTCGTTGGCTACCGGGGTACGGGGCCATTCAGTCCGGTAACGACATCGTAGCTGCGAGGTCGTATATACTCGTCACATTGGTAACAAATATATCATTGGTTCGTTTTCTTGGTAGACCGTGTACCATTACTGACCATGATTTACCATTGTATTATATTGTAACCTCGTACGGTACGAGTGGAGCCATCATCGATGGTATGCTATTTCAGAAATAGTTTTTTAGGGGATAAGGCGATGATTTAGAAAAGCGCTATTTACATTCAGTGTTATTATTTCCAAGTGCTTTTTTTTCGACTTCTTTTAAAATTGTGCCGTACCTACACCCTACTATTGGCTCCGTATGCGTTCATATATTTCCCTATTGAAGACACAGGCATTGGGAGAGAGGCTTTGACACTCAGTTTCTTCTAAGAAGTTAAACAAATTCTTATGAAGCAGAGATCTAAGAGCTCCAACTTCAGTGAGGAACCCAAACCCGAATAGCTTTTTTACCCCCTGCGTTTGTACGACAGCGGCGACGAGGCGTGATACGTGGTTTGGATGGGGGCGGGGAGAGAAGCTGTTGCAGCATCAGGCAGGTCTAGACGCCGGTGGGTATTTGGGTCTCGGTGGCACTTGGAATGGATAGGGTCG
Organism: Luidia sarsii; assembly: GCA_949987565.1. Lineage (NCBI taxonomy): Eukaryota > Metazoa > Echinodermata > Asteroidea > Paxillosida > Luidiidae > Luidia > Luidia sarsii. The sequence goes on along the minus strand of OX465107.1, from coordinate 22,604,997 downwards.
ATACCCCTCCCCCTCTCTCTCTCCCCCGGGGGGCCATTGGTGCCAGGGTCCAGAGATATCCCCTACCCCGTCCGCCTCCACACCCACACACACGCCCTGTCTCCGTCCACCCAGCTGTAGAACCACTGGGTATAATTACAAGCCCCCCCCCCCCGGCCACCTCTTTCCACCCCCACGCTGTCGTTTCTCTTCTTCCATTCTCCTCGGTCTCCTATAATATGTGACCCGGCATGACGACATGAGGAATATCCCACCAAAACACTTGTCCAGTAAACAACGCCTGAAGTCAAAGTATCTTCTCAATTCGATTAAAAATCAATTTTTGTTTTTGTATTTTCGGAAAGTTAATGTGTTGGAGGATGCTATGTCCAAAGGATCTTTCCGAAATCCGTCTCTAAATGTTGAAAAAACGAGGATTTCGGGGGAGTGTTTGTGTACTGTTTTCATGAAAATGTAAAGTTCCTGCCTTTTTGAATGGCCGCTTTCGAGAGTTAGACTGGTGCTACTATATTGTGTCTGGTGCCAAATGAACAAGCGAAGTCCCCTTGTACTATTTACAACAAAGTTCACACGGAAAAAAAATGATATCATTCGAAAGCTAAAGGGGGAATTCGTTTCATGTAGTTGCACTCGTCCCAAAAACCTCACCTTTTTTTTTACCAGCCTCGCCATTTTGCCGTTGCTCGAGGCGAGTGCCTACGGTCTTGTTGAAGGACAAGGCGTTCCAATTCGCGAGTCGAGAATGTCGGGCAACACATTTTTTTTTTTTGGCATAAATGAATTTTGACTGTGGGGATTCAACCGCACGATTCATGCATGCGTGTATTCCGCACGCAGCATGTGGTGTCCCTAATGTGTGTACACACATACCCATTAATTTTGTGTATCCTTGCGGAGACATTTCTTTGTTCTCGTGCAGTATATATACAACTCCTTGACAAACGATGTTTTAAAAATGCTCCCATTTCAACCACATTCACTTTCCTGGGTAGAAATTTGGGCCGTACGTCCCTTAAATAATTATAAGACTTCAATTTGCGACGGATTCTTACCCATCTAAAATTTCCCATATTTGTGTTGTTTCCACACAAAACAGTTTCGTGAAAACCTTGTGGAGACCTATACATCTTGACAATTTCCACGTTGGAGACCTATTCAAGCTATTGGACTAGGTCTCCACAAGGCACTAGAATCGCGCCAACCAAGAGCATCCTGCTGTGTGTGTGTGGTGGGGGCTCCACGGCCGATTTTCCCTGTTTGTGATGCGTGCTTTTTAGCTAGTGCCTCATCGCCCTCAGTATTGACTCAGCTTGTATTCAAGGAAGACTTAAGGCTTCGCACAAGTCTATTTGTCATCCGTTGAAGATGAAAAAAAAAATCCGTTGAACTTAAAAGAAATAGCAAAAACAATCCGAGGTTTAAAGAGTTTGGGGATTCGTTTGCTGGACTCGTCTTTCTCGCTAAAGTGCACGGCTCAAACTGGACCCTCGCCAGAAATTCCCCCCTCGCTGACGTCATCACGCTCTCCGGTGCGCCCTCAACGGTTGGAATTGCGTTAAAAGGGACTGAGCGATTGTGGCGTGATGAACGTCAATGATGCTTAAGCGGTTTGACCTCAATACGCCGGCATACTGTTGTTATCTTCTCGCGGAGGAATGGACTGCAGGAGGAGAACATCAATTTAACTCCTTTTAATTGGACCCATCATATCAGCAGCCTGATAGGGCGGCAGGAATTGATAGCCGCCTGTCTTGGGCTTCAGTTCTTCCTTGAGTTATGGTCTCCGAGGTGACTTCTGTATATTATCCGACGGTTTCATTATGGCACGTATTTGGAGCCATTGGGCCGTGACTGATCTTGTAACACTTTGTCAGTGAGGGGCTCTAATTCTAGAGCATCAGAGCATCTTGCTTTCTTTTGGAGGTGACTAATTATATTTATATCGAATAGAAACTTGGATCAAGTTAGTTCTGTATAAAACCTTTAGCTATCCGTCGTATCAGAAGTGAAGATTTGCGGCTGCTTCATTATGTGAATGTGTCTCATCGTCCTTCCCCTCCTCCTCACCAGTAAATCTCAACGCCTCAACTCATCCCATATTACCCTTACCACACGCTCCTTAACGCATGCATCGTTCACTGTGTAATGGCGTTTCTAACGCCCAGCTAAGCCGTATAAGGCCGTGTCCATAACGGGCTTCCATAGCTACGGCTAGGGCTATTGTCAGGGTTGGCATCTCCGTGTAATTCCGATAGGGGAAAGACCTAGACCTAGCTGTAGACGCCCGTTTCGGACACGGCCGAAGACTTTTCGCCTAGCATGCACAGTACACATCACCTTGCTCGTGCACTTGTCTCGGTCCGCCTTCATCGCGGGGACAGTTGTGTGGAAAGTGACGCCGAGCGTGTGAGCAAGGTCACCAGAGATGCCATGAAAGGACTGACTTAAAAAAAAAAAACCCACCCACACAGCAACACTAAGTTAATTTCAGCCGAGGCGGAGGCGCACTAATTATCCTCCGATAGTGCAGTGGTTATATTAGGTCGTGGCTGGAACGGCTCGTCTGTTTGTCCCTCCGCTTACACTTTCTCCGACCTCGACGCCAATCTGTTTCGGGCAAAAAATGTGTTCAGCGGGCTGTGATTTGGGCCGAGTTGATTGCCTCCAACCCCAACCCCCCCCCCCCCCCATCCCCTCCCTACCTCCATCCCCGTCGAAATGACTCTCGGGCCATGGATCTGATCGGAGTCGGAGAAGCGACAGAACCCATGACCCGATAAAGCGAAGAACGAAATAAACGAAGCCCAAAAAACCCACCACATGCCTGGGATGGTGCTGTTGGACAGAAAGTAAGTAAGAAAGAAAGAAAGAAAGAAAGAAAGGAAGAAAGGGGGTAAGCCGAAACTCACGCACGGTCTCTTGGAATCTAATTTTGCGCCTTGATTCGGCAACGGGCCCTGACAGCGTCCGAGAGCGGGAAGTCCCGCCCGTCGAAGGTCACGAAAACAAAATAGCCACAATTCCCTTGTTGCCGTTCACTTCTGGATTGAATCGAGTCACACGGTTCCGTGCACGAGCGTCCCGGGCGGGCAGAGGGGCCGTGGCTGTGCGCTCGCCGAGGTTTTCCCTCTCCCTCTCGCTCTCTCTCTCTCTCTATTCCCCCCTCTCCCCGCCCGTCGCCCGGCTCGCGCTGCCGTTGGAGCGTTGGAGGGAAACACCTAGGAAAAGGACACGGTACCGCTGGCTCAGCCGTCGCTGTAATTACGGGCGGTTCGATAAAGCGAGCCTTACCGCCGTGCCTGGAAACACAGGCTTCCCCTCTTTCCCCTTCTCGAAATTTGTTCAGGGACATGCCAGACCTTGATATTTCGAAAGACAGTGAAGGTTTGAGCCTGTGTCTTGGTGGACTTGATTTCCCTCTATAGCTTGAGATGTTCCACGCACCTTATGAGATGCTTGGTATACGCCGGTCAGATCTCATCACGTTTCTTGTTCAGTATAGGTATAAGAGCTCCATGCATGGTATTACCCACCACCGAAACGTATGCATGTGCGTACGGTGCAGGTTTCCCCTTGGATATAATATACTCCCAAATCACTCCCTTGTATTACTACACATAAATCAATGGATACCCCAAAGGGTAACCCCAAACTGGAATCCGTTTGGTATATCACACTATCGCTCTGGATTCAGCGAACAAAGTTTTATTATTCGCTATTCATTTCCAACGCGCCATAATGATATAGGAATAGTTCATTGGTAGCGTGGTTTCAATTCAGCTCGTAGTCTAACGTGTGCTGCCGTTTACTACTGTAAACTGCAGAACCGATTTCCACATGACATTGAAATAAGACTGACAACATGACCTTGGCTTTGGTCTGGTGGGAACAGACTGATGGTAGTTGATGATTGAAAAACCACTTCTGTCGAATGCATTGGCCATTATATTATTCTGTATAACGAGTTGCAATCCAGTTCATTTCATGTGTTTTAATGCCATCTGGTGCAAATGCGAAAATATGAGCTCCATGGAGAAGTGTTAGTATATACCACTGGCCTTGGTTCAGTCTGGAATCAGCACCGCCATCATCGCATGACAAAAATAAAAAAAACTCTCAGTTTTGGCCAGTACCTCTCTGATTGTGTGAGTATAAGGGAAGGTGGCGGAATTTTGCCTTGAAGGATTTCAGAACCACGGGACTCCTGCCTGTCCAGATGAGCACTCCCAACGACAGCTTCTCAAACCGTCTGTAAAGATAATCTCTCTCAGCGCGCGGGCCAAGTTTATCTCGAAGATCTTAGCACGCACTCTGCGCTGTCTCAGATGCTCTCTTGATTTCCCCACCCACCCCCCCCCCTCCTTTCCATGGGCAGGTTTGATTCCGACGACTGTTTTATGTATACAAACTGTGCGAGGCACGCGTGCGAAGACGGCTCTTCTTGCATGGTCCGCACCGTACACACTACACAGGCATAATATTATTATGTATGGCTCGGAAGAATAATACTTTAGGTTTTTTGGGTATGTATATTTTTGATTGATAAAAAACAAAAAAAACCGCCGTTGCTTTTTTTGCGTGGGCGGTGCATTTGGGACCTTTTTTTTTTTTTTTTTTTTTTTGACTGTGGATGGTGGATCGTTGTCGGCGTTTACGTGGGGAATCATCCGTGACCCAAAGCCGCGTGTTCACATATTATTATCATTAATAGAGACAGAAATGAAGGAAAAGCGCCTATTTTGCCCGAAGCTAACAGGAAGTGCGGCAGGTCGTTGATAGACACTATACGATACCCTCAAGATACCCAATAACAGCCCCCCGGCATTCATGCTGTCTCCGGTAACTCCTCATATTTTTTGGCTCATAATTTTATTCGAAATCTCATTAGAGATAGAGCCAATTAGATTGGGATCGTAATAAGCGCCGACGCTGGCTGAGCTGAGCATCCGGCGACTATCGGACTTGAGTTTGGATGCGTGCTGGGGGACGTATATTTGCGCGCCGATTATCGACGAAAACAAACCGCGTTGGGGGTTCAATGATCTACCACGCCTGGCGCCGATGTGGGTTGTAGCATCATGGAAATGCAATCTGTTGGCCATCCATTTACCGAAATAGGTTGAGAAACGACCGCGGAAAGGCCCGATGTGCTTCGGGCAGGCTACCGTAGGTATGTGATTATAATACGCCCCTAGTCTGCCCATGATGGCAACTGGCGCTTCGATGCAACTCAGGAAATACGACCTCATAGCCATCCATCCCTTAAAATGACAGAAGCTCATTTGTGACCCGGCACAACGACATGAGGAATATCCCACCAAAACACTTCTTGAGTAAACAACGCCTGAATTTAAAGTATCTTCACAACTCGATTACAGATCAATTTTCTTTCTTTTTTTTCGGAATTTTTAAGTATTTGAGGATATTATATATTGATATCATTTGAAAGCTAATGATATACTCTTTCACATCATTAGAAAACCTTAAAATCTCAAAAGTGGGGTTATTCCTCATTATGCTGTGCCGTGTCACATTTTTTTGGTTTCACGACCGTAGTCGTACTGGGAGGATGTATATAGACGCTCCATTTGTCTCTGTCTGTTTACCTATACTTACATTTTCCCAACCTGTTTTGGTATAGCTTTCACGGAGTATGAGTTCCGTGATTAAAGGTGTGTATCGCCTCACGAGGAATGAATACGTGTTGGGGGGACTCTATCTCTAGATCTCCCTATTATACGTAACATGAAATGAAAGACGGACCGCCTGAGAGCCTGTTGTGTGAAGCCAAAGGGGATTTAGTGGTTATTCCTGTCGGGAAATGCGGGGAGTACATGTATAATGTTTCTTCTAAGGGTTCAACGGACTGCGGGAAGCAGACTTTATGGTGTTTGATAATCGCATACCTATAACTGCGCGATAAAGGGGTGTCGACACCGGTCTCGGCCGGCAAGATGCGAGGAGAAAATTGGGCGGTCGCCCGGCGTGATTCCTGCATTACCAGACTATCAGCATTGGTTTTTTTGAATCAAGCTAAGGCCTCTCCTTCCTCTACATCTCTACCTTTCTCTCTCCTTCTATCTCTCCTCTCTCCGTTTCTCTCTCTCTGTCTCTTCCCCCCTCTGTCTCTCTCTCTCTCTTTTTCTCTCTCTCCCTGCGAAATGCCACAGGTCAATCTGTCTGAAGAGGGACTTGTTCGAAGCCCCCCCGAGGCACGGGGAAGGTATCGGCAAGTAGTCATGTTGCCATCGCATCATCGCCGCCCACGTCTCAACATTCTAGGGGCGAACTCTTGCCTCCCCATCCCGCTCTTCGTAAGACACCACATCGGTCCCTCTCCCATCTCCTCCCCGCCCTCACCCCTCCATTTCCCTGTTTCAGAATGTCAGATCCTTCTCCGTCTAACGCGAAGATGATGCGTAATTCAGAGCAAATATTGTGGCGAGCCTCGGGGGTGCGGGGGGGGGGGGTTGACGAAGAGAAGCCAAAAAAAAAGCATGGCCGCGTTGGCATTTGACTTGGAAATCTGATTGTATAGACTGCCTTGCACCTTCTTAGCCAGACAAATTGACCAACATTATGGCTTATATACACAAACTCCCGCCTTTACCTTAACTCGATTGTCTGCTTTTTTTTATTTCCTGGCTGAGGTCGTACGGTGCCTTTAAATAAAAATGTTACACGGTGCTGGGATATTAAAAATAAACCAAGGAAGGGAATCAAACTAAACAGCCAGACGCCTGTACGCGAAACCCCAGTGGGTAAATTGGGTGCTCCAACCACGGCCTTGCTATATTCGTCCCCTGCTTTTGATGTCTTTTTTTTTGGGGGGGGACGATCTGATTGGTTCGAATAGGGCAGACGCCACTTGGTCTCTCTGTGACAACTCCGAGGATGTATAGGGGACATGTGGGGCTCGCATATAGCCTCTAACCTAGGGTTATAAACCGGTGGCCTGTCCAGCTACCCCGTTCTCCTCGAGACCCAATACAACATCGGGAAGATCGGAAAGCATCGATGTCCACAGAGTTACACAGTTTGTAGACGGTCATGATAGAATCCTCATGTTGAAATCTTACGGTCTGGGATGCTGCACTTCCCTAGAAATCTTCACTCAAACATCGGCACATAGTTTATTACCCACAAGTCATAAACTATTTTTTACACTACAGAATGGTACAAAAACCGTGATGTTTTTTTTTGTTTTACCTTTTTCTACTTTCTCAGATCACCATTTGAGCTAAAACCTTTTCAGGATTGCTTTTTGGGGATGTTTAATGGTTTAAACACACAAACTGTGGCAATCTTGTTACCTTTATCAACGTTGTATAGGGCCTTTCAGCACCACCCACGCTCCCTCCCTCCATCCCTCCATCCTATCCCCCCGGCGGCCACGGGGCGTGCGCTCATCAAGACGTGACATGCTTCCATCCTTCTCTCTTCATGGTGATGTTCGCCTAGGTCACCACCGACTTATAATGTGCAGACGTCCGCACGTGCACGGGGCGGACAAAGACGCACGCGCGGCCGCATCCGAGCGCAATCGTCATCCCCGCCGTATTGTCTGCTTGAAGCATAATGCCATTTCCATTGAGAATGCCTTTGTATTTCCTTTCCTTTTTTGTCAAAGAGTAATATTTTCCGATGATTTCTATTAAAAAAAGAGGATACAAACGACTGTCTTACAATACGACCCTACTCTATAAAGGAAATTTTTTTGCGGAAAATAATAATTCTTATCTTATACATTTATAAATATATTGGTTCTATAGTCCTATATGATTTAAATGAAAAAAGGGTGAAATAGGATTTTAAATAGCATAGGGAAAACATGCAACCCCACACTGAGTAAGATATCGTTCACGAACTGAGGGGGGATATTGTCTTTCCTGATTCATATCGGTCGTTTTGAGCTGTGCTTTCAATACTGTACACCAAAAACAAGCATGGCATCCCTGATTCCTGGACCTCCTTCCCGGGCCACTAACTCGCGTCATGGAACCTTTGTGCGTGAACCCTTTCTCGTTGTCGATTCGCCGGGGCGACAGCTTTTACATTAATGTCGTCGGACCCGTCTTCCGTTGGTGTCTGCTTTGCCGTGTAACGACCTCCGCCGTCCGCGAGGGGCTCGCCGAAAAACGCCCGGGGATTTTCACGCCGAGACGTCCCTTTTCAGTGTTCAATCGCGTACGGCGCCACGCGACGCCCCCAAAACGCATTCTGTACTCTGGTGAACTGTGCACGCCTCCGGCCGGTGGCGCATGTATACGTTGATCCGGGGCAGCGAAGGTCACATTCTTCAGCTTTCCCAGAGCATTAGTGTGTGTGTGTGTGGGTGTGTTGGGATATGGGATATGGACTTCTCGAGATGATCAATAGGGTTGGTAGGCTGGTTCCCGTCCCCTACATGGTCTCCAGACGTCTCACGTCCTCCAAAATGTAGGGGCCGGTAGCTAGCAGCCATCCACGGCCTGTGATTGGTTCAGTTTTGTGCATGCGCCTTTATTTTTTCTACAGCCGGAAATTACCGACAGTAGCAATTACGATCCGAAAGTTATCGAAAATGGTTTCGGAGTTTTCCGGACATTTTCGGAATAGGAGAAAGCTGGCCCAAGTTTAGTCACGTGATAGTATTGCATTCTGGGAATGGCAAGCCTCATCAGCATAAGACCGTCAGCTTTCCTCCGATATTTTTTGCTAGCTACCGGCCCCTACATTTCGGAGGACGTGAGACGTCTGGAGACCATGTAGGGGACGGGAACCAGCCTATAGGGTTGGTGGGTCGCGGCTGACGCTTGGTGGCGCTAGACCAGGGCCCAATTTCATAGAGTTGCTCAAGCGTGAAATTCTACTCAGCGGGGAAAGTCTTCCTTGCTTAAACAGGATTACAAACCATGCTGCCATGTGATGTCTGTTGCTTTTGATTTGCATTCTAATCTTCAGTACTTTAGCATGAAACATTGTTACTTTTGAGTGGCAAGGCCAAGTTAGTTTTGATTTGGCGCTTGAGCCAATTTTGACGCTTAAAGGGATAATATAACATTGGTCGAGGTCAAAGAATAGCATCCATACGTTGTCTGATCCACCATATGCATGAAATAGCACACCTGTGAAAATTTCAGCTCAATCCGCCAAAACCGAGTCTCGAGAAAAAAGTGAAAACCGCTTCATTTGTTTTCGCGAAAATGCAGCATTCAACGCCGTACTGTTCCTAAAAATAGTTTAGATCCTGGTGAGACGTAAAGTATTTCTTTTACTCATTTCTCCCAAAATACAACATTTTAGGCAGAAATATTTCAGTGAGAGGTTTCTACTATAACCATCTTCAAACTGTGTAAGCTTCATTTGTTTCACGAAAATGCAGCATTCAACGTATTGTTCAGGAAAAAAATAGATCTCGGGTGAGACGTAAACTATTTATTTATTCTTTCCTAAAACAATACAGCATTTTAGACAGAAATATTTCATTGCGAGGTTTCTACTATAACCATCTTCAAACTGTATAAGTTCGATGTAAATCCGTGAACATTTCTGTTTTTCGATCTTACCAATGTTGTGTAGGGGCTTTAAGCAGCGCCATGAAATTGGTATCAGAAGGCTTCCCTATAATTTGCTTACATGTATAGCCATACTCCTATCCCCAATTATATACATTATATTGTTCATTATTGGGGAGCCTATAGTATGCACACATTGTCGTTTGCTAAGGGGGTTGTCCTCAGGAACAGCTCCTGTTTTAAAGCGCTCGTAGTTCAAATCTTGGTCAGGTCACATAGTTACCTTTCCCTTGGAGTTGTTTCGATTGAGGCCAATACTGATGCTGTATTTTGACGCAAAATTCGTTGATTTGCTGCCTGTTGCTCGTCGTTATTGGTGTCATCTTGTGTTTGTTACAAGACAGTCGTCGGATAGTTTTACCGCAAACACCAAAGTAGAGACGCGAAAACTATCCGAACGTTTTCTATTTCGTCCGAGTAATCCAGTATTCCCACCATCCCGTATCGGAATATCAGATTCATGCAAACAAGGCAAGGCGAATCAGACCAGCCCATATGCGGGCAATCCGTCGATACGATTGGTATAAGTTATCCATCGGCATTAATATTATACATCGGGTGGCAAGTTTACCCGGCACGTGATGCGACTCGTTTTTTTTTTTGCGCAACCGAAGAGGGAAACCAATGTTCAGCAGTTTGAGACCTCGGCCGTGTCAGAAATGTTCCTCACAGATCTCTCTCAGATGGGGATCCGTCTTCAACTGATGCCGTCGATGTGATTCTGCAGACATATTCTACAAGAGGAGAGCTTGGCTTGTTTGAATGAAAAGAAGAAAAAACACCAAGACTTTAATTGTTGATCAAGCAAAGAGCAAAACGTTGCAAACTGGTTACTGAAGTTTCCAACCTAACAGGACCTTGGTCAAAGGAACGGATGGCAGTTTACGGGGACTAGTTTCTGAATAGTTCCATACCTCAAGACGGGTAAGATAAGTGTCTGTTTGGGAGGCGGGACAGATTTCCTGCAGGATATTTCAGGCGAATGCTGCTCTCTTTAATCGCTCAATTCAAACGCCCCTCGGTCCGTTTTGTCATTATGAACCTGTATAGATTGCAGGGATGATTGTATAGCTTAGTCACCAGATTGTCCCAGAATCTAATGAGACCCATCCCTCGTGGTTCTCAGAACGTTTTAAGCAGCTAGCAAGCATCACATCGTGGCACATGTCAGTTGTCAGACGATGACTTGCTCGACCTTCAAACCCCTAGGGAAGGGGAGGGAAGGATGAGGGGGTGGTGCCGTGGTCGACCAAGCCTTCAGAGACCGCCAGAGTTATTGGCGAAACACCGTTCTTCTCTAGCTATAGCTAGCTGGCAGCGAGTCACTTTGCGTTGATACCTTCCGCGCAGTTGGTTTTCGCAAGGCTTATTTGTTGACACAGTATACCGCTGGGATGGCGTTCAGCCAGATAGTCCTATACGCAATCGGGTTGTCTCCATGAATAAAGGAATGGAACGAACGCTGGCATATCATGGGCTGCTTGACTGGCGTTCGAGAAGCCGGGTAAAACCACCGCCGATACGGACTTCCGTTCACGCATCGGTCCGTTGCGATGCGGAGCGGACCTTCTTTCTGTCATCGCAGATTCGCACCGGTGGCTGATGTGGCCATCTTGCTCCGCCATTGATGTGCGTGCAACCGTGTTTTGTATACCGTATTGTCGCATACAGTTTTACAACTTCCCGTTGTTGTATTATATGCTGGTCTGTTTTGAGCTGTGCATCCATCTTTGTCGAATTGGTAATCAGAGGGTTACTTCCACTACGTTGCAATTCGCTAACACTGCTCGGGACGGGCTCAGGGACATCTTATGCGTCCGCCACACAGTGCCCGAAATTACCTTTTACTATTTTTTTTTTAAATCGAGGCAGTGCTTTCTAGCGCAAAAAGAATTTGCATTTCGAAACGATGGGTCAAAGGCTGTGTGTTGATGTTAGCCGGAGCCAACCAGGGGCCTTTGTTTCCACAAGGCGCGTTGCAAAAAAACCGGTTACCAGACTGCACAGCCTGGGTTTTGTTGACGCTGCTTTGAAGGGGAAAAGACAAAAAAGATGGCTGCCTCGTGCCACGTGCAACGCTTCTAATTGTCCGGAAAACTGCCCGTATACGGTAGGCTACCAGCAAAAACTCGTCGCAGCAGTCGGGTGCTCAAAACATTCTACCTTCAGTTGACCATTGCTGAACACTGGGCATCAGGCTCACTCCATTCCGTGAGCACGAGCCCGTGACGTAACTGGACAGCGTCAAAGGAGCCATAGTCGTTTCGTATCGAGGCAATGAAGACCGTACCAGATGCATATACCGTGTGCCGACTCTCGTTACCTATATACACATCTATATTTTGACATTTAAAGAGGGTTTCGAATTGCATGCAGTGCTCATTAATTAAGGTTTCCATTTGCACGCATCTCTCTCAGTATCCCTATCCTCCACGCCATGCATTCAACAGTGAATCGAATCTGCAATATTAATCTACGAAATGCGCCACCATCCACCCTCTTAGTATTACACTATTCGGCGTAATTTGATCCCGCGTGATTGAAAAAAACGTTTCGTGACCCGGACGTGTACCGCATCGTACTGGCGAACCATGCTCTGGCTCGCCTGCTGTTTGTCCGTCCGCTATACAGCCGGCCCTGCATAAGATATAATATGCACTCGCCGTGTATATATAGCAGCCATGTGCAAGTAGGACAACTTGATGTCGCCGGCCAGGGAACCAAAACGAACACAAACTAACTCCCGATAGCTATAGCCAGGCATTTCAATTACCATGTGGAATGCATGTTTTCAAGACACGATCAGCGTCTAATCGTTGGCGACTCTTTTTTTTTTAGCAGAACAAAATAGGCTATCCCAACTCTGCCGTGAATTTTGAAAGCAAATCGTTTCTTGTTATATGTAAGCCCAACTTTTTCCACCAATATCTGTCTAACGTTTGTTCATAATAAATTCGTCTGCTTTTCATCACCTTCGAATCAAATCTCAGTGGCCGGTCCTTCGCTCCCGTTATATATCATAGACCTACCTGACCATCAGGCCCTCATATCCGGCTGCCCTTACGGCGTCTCCGCCTTGGGTGAAAGATTCGGGCTTTTGTTCAGAAGGGTTCGTGCGTCGCCTTCTGCTGTCTTATTTCCCCTTTCCCCTTTTCCTTCTACGCGCTCGACGTATCGAGAAGGTAGATGGAGCCTTTCCCTCGGAGGCACAATCGTTGGCGGCGTAGGGGATGGGAGCCACACCAATCCTACACGCAAAAATATCAATGGATAGCCTGGATTCCTGTGCCCAGTTGGTAACCAGCGCGTTGCCTGTGTCTAGATCTTCCATGGGCTCTCTCTCTCTTTCTATCTGTGTATGCCTCGGTGTCAATGTGTCTGTGCTCTCTGTATGTCTGTCTGTGTCTCTGTATGTCTGTCTGTGTCTCTGTATGTCTGTCTGCGTCTCTGTATGTCTGTCTGTGTCTCTGTATGTCTGTCTGTGTCTCTGTATGTCTGTCTGTGTCTCTGTATGTCTGTCTGTGTCTCTGTATGTCTGTCTGTGTCTCTGTATGTCTGTCTGTGTCTCTGTATGTCTTTCTGTGTCTCTGTATGTCTGTCTGTGTCTCTGTATGTCTGTCTGTGTCTCTGTATGTCTCCCTGCATCTCTCTCTCTCTCGCTATCTCTGTCTCCCCTCCCTCTCACGCTATGCGGATCACTTGTCTGTCTCTCTTCTCTCTCCCTCTAACTCCACCGTTTTTCTGTCTCTCTCTTTTTTGGTTACATGTTAATCTCCATCCAAGGTCGGTTCATTTCTTTGTATACGGCACAGGTATAGTGCGTTCATTCCGCGAAGATGAGGTCGTCCCGGCTGTAATAATGCCGCCACAAATAGCGGAGTATGTTTACCTGAAGGGTTATGTGTCCGTCCCGACCTCAACCCTTTTCCATAATCATTGTACATCAACTCCCACGTACAACGAGCGGCATCCAGACTCGTACCATCGGTATACGCACATTTGTTACTTGGTTTTCGCGAATCATTTGGTGTCCCTATCAGTGACCCAAACAAGAACATCACTGTAAGAAATATCGTTTGGTAACATCAATGCGATTTACCGTGCGTTATTTTAACCTGGGGCTGAATTTACATCAGGTCATAAAAAAAGATGTAAATGATGGACGAAACAGTCGTCAACGTTCTCGTGTTAAACAAGTATCAGTTTTCAATTACCGTATCGGATTTATTCATTTCAATCCTTCGTCCCTTTTCCCCCCGAATACTATCTGTCTGTAAAAATTAATTACAAACCTTGCGCTGGAACGTTTCTTGTTTTAGAGCCAGTCGTGTTTATCTTTCGGAAGGGAGGGGGGAGGGAGAGGGAGGGAGGGAGGGAGTGAGGGAGGGAGGATTTCAAATTTGGTCGTCGACCTTTTTTTTTTCATATCGGTGTTCATGCGGTTCATCCCGGGCAAATATGTATCTACGTGTCTGTGCATTCTGATGAGTGCAAGCATCTCTCCAGCCTCGCCTCGCGTCGAGAGAGAGGTCCACGGTCTCCGCTCTGCGTGCAAATAGAATTCCCTCACCGTGTCTCTCCCATTCTCCCCACCAGCCGCCACCCTAGTTCTGTGACCGTGTGCTGGTTGGATCTTTTTTCTTCGTCTTCTTCTTCTTCTTTGGGACCGGTGCAAACCAGCCCGAAAGCCGACCTCAGATCCTTCGGCGTGCCAGATTAAAACGGGCACGGAATCCTTAATGGTCTGCAGGAAATCCCACAGGTGGTATGGTTTACAAGCCACCCTCGGGTTCTTTCTTTAGTTTTGCCCGTCTTACTCTGTCGATCCCAGGCGAAGTTGAAATTCGTCAACTAGAAACGCGCGTACCTTTTGAGGGAGGAGGAGGGGAGAGGGAGGGGGAGAGGCAGGGGGAGAGGCAGAGGGAAAGGCAGGGGAAGACGGAGGGGGAAGGAGATGGAGGGAGAGGGAGGGAGAGACAGAGAGAGAGGATAAGGTAGGGGAAGAGGTAGGGGCAGGGAGAGGGAGAGGGAGACACAGGGGAGAGGGAGGGGGATAGGGAGCGGGAGAGGGAGGGGAGAGGGAGGGGGAGAGGGACATGGAGGGAGAGGGGGAGGGATGAGGAGAGGGAGGAAGAGAGGGAGAGAGATAGAGAGAAAGGTAAAGAAGAGGTAGGGGCAGGGAGAGGGAGAGGGAGAGGGGGGAGGGGAGGGAGGAAGAGAAGGAGAGAGGGAAAGGAAAGAAGAGGTGGGTGCAGGGAGAGGGAGAGGGAGAGGGAGAGGGAGAGGGAGAGGCGGGGGAGAGGCAGGGAGAGAGGGACGGAGAGAGGGAGGGGAAGAGGCAGGGGAGGGAGGTGGTGGCAAGGTTTGTTTTTGGCTAGGGGGCATTGCTCTTGTTGAGACTTAGCCGCTAGCTCGATTTCCTAATGGAAGCAGGCGGCAGAGGAAGAGTCCGCACAACACAAGGCGCTAGAAACCACTGGCGCCGGCTCGTCTAAACCCAAATATTTTCCCAGTGTGTTTTATTTTGTAAGTTACACAACGCTTATAACTAAGCTGGTCAAAAGGTTGCAGAACGGAATAACATCGGTGAGTTTTTTTTTATCCTACATAGGTTTGAGGCGAAGTCGTTCTTTGATCAAAGACGTTCATTTTAATATTTGGGCTTTTAATTCTCACTCAAAACTCACTGCCGTGTCTTGCAGATTCCCTCCGTGATGATCGTATTATTACCACCTGAGATAACTTTCTTTTTTTCACTAAGTTGATTGCAATTCTATACCGAGGCTGCATCAAATCTTTCAACCAGGATGTCCTTATTAGAGTCGTTCACGACGGCACGATTCCATCCCCCCCCCGCCGCACGCCCGCGGCGAAACAATGCAATGACTGCTATTATGCTAATGTATTCTAATTATGCAAACGACTTCCCACCTGGGCGCACGAATCGCTAGAATCTCGTATTCGAACGGGAGAGCGGAAACATGTGGTGAGGTGTCTTGGGAGAGGAGGAGGAGGAGGGGGGGGGGGTCGGAGGAAAGCTTGTATAAGAGGCCGCCTTGTGCGTTGATAATGAGCTCCATGCCGGATCAGACCGGCTGGCACAAAGATTCGAGTCACGAAAAGAGCAGCCGCCCCCCGATGTGCAATAATTGTCAAGGGGGGAACGGGGAACAGGCACTGTAAGTCAACGCGACGACCCGGCCACTACACCCACAACGGAACGTGACTGTCCCGCCCTTAGAATACTGGGGCCCATCCGCTATAGGCGGGGGTTAAGCCAATCGCCATTTTGAATTATGCTGGCATTAGCTGTTCCTCTATAGAGATTGAAACGGGAGCAATTTTCGGATGGAAAATGTACACGCGCGAATGGCAGACTTTCCGCCTTTTGCAACCGAACATTGCCATTGCACCTCATGCACTTCTACAATGGCACATATTTGTCCCAGAATCATGAACACTTGAGGCACCTACTGTACTTCATGCACATGAAATACTTTAGCTCATGCACATGTGGCATTATAATCACCTTCGCAAAAGTCTGATGAGGTGCATGAAGTGCTTCTGTACAAGAACATCTCCCTATTTACTGTACCTCAAGCACATGGAGTGAAAGTGAGCATCACATCGTGCGCATGTTTCGTGCACAATGTGCCTCAAAATACTTCATCCATGTGCATGATGTGTGCACCGTTTTTACAAGGTATGTTTACCTCGATCTGCTAACAGTACTATATAATTTCATTTCAATGTCCTTTCATAACGGAGGGAATCGCTGAAGCCTTTCAGCCTAACTTGTTTAACGACCAAGATGTTTATCCGTTGAGTATATATATACGTCGGTGGTTGCTATTTCAGGAGCTCAAGCCTTGAAGCCGTCCTTGCCATTAATCTTGAAGAACACAAAAATTTGCCTCAAGGATGTCGTAACTATATTTACCATCCTGTCCGACTCAAGTATACGATCTTTATACGTTGAACTCATGAAGTTCGGTAATTCACTTGAGGGAAAAGGTATTACGAACACTTGTCTACAAAAGCGATTCCCAAGCACTTTTTTTTAGATAAGATTTGAAGGTTTGCATGGTGGAAGTACCGAGTGGAAGGTTTGCGGTGACATCGTGTAAAATACATCTTTTGTGAGGGAGCGTGGCTCAGAAAAGAGCAGGCTCTTTTCAGAGCCACGCTCCCTCTCAAAAAAATATATACACATGGTGTCACCGTAAACCTCCCACACACTTATTTAGTTGGTAGAAATCAAGTTAACACGCAATGTAAGGGATCAGGGATTTCTGTATTGCCCGCGTTGTCCTGTACACTGTATATGATTTGCAAAACCATATTAGGCCTATTATTAGAAACTCCCTCCTTCTCTATTCATGTGCACCCTCGTTCGTTCCGCTCGATGTAGTGGCCATGTACCGCTAATAATTTGTTTGCGTTGACTGACAGCCAAGTCACTTTGTTCTTTGGAATATTACCCTCTCTGAGTTCTTTTCTCATAAATTATGGGTTATCGGTCCCGATTGCCTGACGTTTCGATCCTAGCAGGACCTCTCCCGAAGGCGAAACGGTTTAGAGAGATGTCCGGCTATAGGATCGAAACGTCAGGCCCTCTAAATTTATGAGGTTTGCATTTGGGTCATTTCAGTCAGGAAGCGGTTTGCAAAAATGTGTGTATGTTGTGAAGAGTTATTTTCTTATAGGACAACGAGAGGGCCACACTACATACACTAAAAAAAAAACCAAAAGAAACTGGGGCATTGGGTTTGTCTTAAAATGATCAAGAAATAGTGACACTGCTGTATAGCGTTCGGTAACATAATTACTGCATTGGGAAAGCAATACAAAACTTCTGCAGTCAAGATATTCATGCATGGTGATCGGGACCAGTTATCATAGATGAATTCTCTCCGAAAAAAGATAAAGAGAGAGAGAGACAGACAGACAGACGTAAAGGGAGAAGGATTGGCCGTTGATTCGACAATTTTGAGTGAAGCTGGCTTGTCCTGTACTCTTCGCACACAACGCAGAGCCCGAAGAGATCGCCTTGCTCTTTCAAAAACTCGTGTAAAAATAGAAAAGGCATTTCTTTCGGCGAACGGTATTGACAGTATAGGTTCGTAGCGTGGGCAAGATCTGCTCGGTTGAACCATTCGGCGAGATGGGAAGAATCTCGAGGAGGTCTGGGAGGTTTTTTTTCCCCCGTGGAATCGCGGGGACTGACAAAAAATAATAATCGATGCCCCACGATAGTGTGGATTGAATGCAGGGGTGGCGGATTACGGGATCAGTGTGCAGCTTAGTGTATATATATATAAGAGAGCGTGGCTGGTTGATGAGCGGCAGAACTCGAGAGTCAGCCAGTAATCGTTAACATCAAGTTAAAAAAAAAAAAATACCGGGCAAGAGCCAATTGAAAAGAAATGATGATGATTGTCTTTGCTGACGCCTTCCTGAAATACACCTTCTTGAAATACAACCGGCTGAGATTGGATGTGATTGCGACTATTTTTGAGTGAGCGAAAGAGGGATAGAATGCATGGAGGCGTCGCTCCTGGCTAATTGGCTGTCACAACTACCGCTCGACGGAGGTTTTGATTTTTTTTCTCCGGATTTCAAAAAATAGAAACAAGGATGCTCGTTTCCATTGTGTATATGAATGCAGTGAGATTTGGCCTCCCTCTGTGTGAGCTCCGTCTTATTCCCTCTTTACGTCCGAGTAGCAAGCCTCGCGCCTTTTGACGTCCCCCTTATACGACACGTCCGATTACGCGGCCACTTTCGTTTGATTCTCCCGGAACGTAAATATTATTGGCGTCGCGACCGAGAAGAGGGTTGGGAGGGAGGGGAGGGGGGAGGGAGAGGCGCAATTCTTCCCGCCCCGCCATTCTAATGTGATCAGAGTGGGAAAGTCAGGTATACACGACCGCCGACGTTTGCGACCGGGCTTATAGTATTGGCACCAGCTTTGTTTTGAAAGTGGAATGGGCCGCTCAAACACCTATGAGCGTCCTTTATTCGTTGGTTTGTCGAATGCTGTCGTCGACGATTCAGTTAGGGAGTGCGCGGGAGTGAGAAGTGTCTCTCTGATTTCATTGAAGCCGGGTAGGTACGGGGGGGATCTGAGCAGGACTTCAAAGAGTGTCAGCTAAAGTGCAGTATAGCTGTTAGCCTTCTTCTGACTTTTTTTTTTCTTCCTCTCTCACGCTGTGAATGGTGCGGAACGGAATTATTTCGCGGGTTGAATTCAATTCCACTCTCCCCGGCTCTTAGGGAAATTGCTGTGGATGTGTTTGGGATTTCATCCCTCCCTTTTTTTCTCCGAGTCGTCTTAAGACCCTCCTCTTGCTATTGGGAGGCTTCTGTCTGTTGGGGAAGGGGAGGGGCGGGTCGGGGGTTCCTCGGTCTTCGCACAGATTAAGTTTTCAATTTACATTCATCTTCCTTCCCTCCTCGTTCTGTCTCTCTGTCTCTGTCTCTGTCTCTCTCGCCCTCTCTCTCTTCCTCCTTCCCTCCTGTCTCTTCATCCTTTCCTCATCTCCCTCTTTCTCCTTCCCTCCTCTCTCTCTTCCTCCTTCTCTCCTCTCTCTTCCTCCTTCCCTCCTCACTCTTCCTCCTTCCCTCCTCTCTCTTCCTCCTTCCCTCCTCTCTCTTCCTCCTTCCCTCCTCACTCTTCCTCCTTCCCTCTCTCTTCCTCCTTCCCTCCTCTCTCTTCCTCTTTCCCTTCTCTCTCTCTTCCTCCTTCCCTTCTCTCTCTTCCTCCTTCCCTCCTCTCTCTCCATCCTTCCTTCCTCTCTCTTCCTCCTTCCCTCCTCACTCTTCCTCCTTCCCTCTCTCTTCCTCCTTCCCTCCTCTCTCTTCCTCTTTCCCTTCTCTCTCTCTCTTCCTCCTTCCCTTCTCTCTCTTCCTCCTTCCCTCCTCTCTCTTCATCCTTCCTTCCTCTCTCTTCCTCCTTCCCTCCACTCTCTTCATCCTTCCCTCCTCTATCTCTTCCTCATTCTCTCCTCACTCTTCCTCCTTCCCTCCTCTCTCTTCAACCTTCCCTCCTCTCTCTTCCTTCTTCCCTCCTCTCTCTCTCTTCCTCCTTCCCTCCTCTCTCTTCCTCCTTCCCTCCTCTCTCTTCCTTCTTCCCTCCTCTCTCTCTCTTCCTCCTTCCCTCCTCTCTCTTCCTCCTTCCCTCCTTTCTCTGTCTTACTCCTTCCCTTCTTCCCACCCCTACTCTACCCTCCACTCCCCCTCCAAACGAACCGCTACAAAACAGAGTCTTCCTGCGGGCCTATGCCTAATAATAATCTTGGGCCTGTCTCCGTTTAGGGTATCATTATCTGAGCTTCCCTTCGGCCATGCCTCTGGGTCGACAGGTAGCCCAAAATTGGAAAAAAATACGGGAGGCTTTCAATCTGCTCTTAATTCGAGCTCGGGTGTCCACTTGTGCCCTAATGAGATATACACTTAACCCGGGCTAGATCCCCAGATTGATACTTTTTTCTCTCCCTCTCTTCCCCTCTATATTAATCCACCATCCCCTTTGGGAATTGCTTCGTCGTGGGAAAATCATTTCCCCCAATTTTTTTTTCAAGATGAAAAGGAACAACGGTGCGGGGCTATCAATCCGAAATCTGGATTGATTTATTCCTTCAATCTTTCCGTGAATGCAAACATTGTCTTATATATAGAGAGAAATAGTCCCAGCAGTCGGCTGATCAAATTGAAATTTGAAGAACCAGCCTGGAAACCCACTTTACTGACACCATTTCTCCAGGAGAGGTTTTCTCGACGATAGCCCGCAATGCCAGGCACCACTGGATCGTGAAGCAGATCTTATACTCGGAAATTCCAAGCGTGTCAGCATCGCTTGAGCACACCGATATGGATTGCCGATTCCGGGCACTACCCTCACCCCACCCGCAGTCTCAGCCATTTTGTACAGGGCGCCAAGGACCTCACTACGGCATCAACTGACAACTCGTCCCCCCGTTCATTGTTTAAATAAATTTGAGGTCTTTGGAGATAAACAGCACTTCGTGACGTGCCTATTTTGTACGGGAAATCCAAATGAAAGGAGAACGTGAAGGGATTGCCCCTTGGCACCTCGCAAAAAGCCGGCGAGACTCCACCGAGGGCCGGGGCCCATTTCTCTCCAACCCCCCCCCCCCCCCACCCACACCCACACGCCCATTCCCATCGCTTCGAATCTTAGAGAATTATTC
Source organism: Luidia sarsii (assembly GCA_949987565.1). Classification (NCBI taxonomy): domain Eukaryota; kingdom Metazoa; phylum Echinodermata; class Asteroidea; order Paxillosida; family Luidiidae; genus Luidia; species Luidia sarsii. The sequence continues at coordinate 22,584,227 of OX465107.1, read as the reverse complement.
GCCCGTCCCATCAGAGCCTCGTATACCCAGTCGTAATTGGTGCCTTAATCGACGGCCTGTCTGAGCTGAACACGCCGGGCTTGCGCTGATGAAATTACGTGCCGTCGCGTGTCCCGTCCAATTCCATCCCCCTATTGTCTGCTTTGTTTGTATGCTAAGCAGATTGACATTATTCATTGCCTGTACTTCGTTTACGGACGTAGCCAGAGAGACGAGGAGCTGCATCAGCGGTCCCGTTGCATTACTCTCGTTCTCCTTGTCTGTCTGTCAGTCTGTGTATATCTATCTATCTGTCTTCTGTCTTCTTTCTTTCTCTTTCCCTGTCTGTCTCTTTCTGTGCCGCCTCTCTCTCTCTTTCTTTCTCTCTCTCTCTCTAACTCTCACTATTTCCCTCCTTCTCTCCCTCTCTATCCTCCCTCCCTCTCTGCCTCCCTCTCTCTTATTTCTCTATTTCTTTTTCTCTCTCTAACTATCACTGTTTCCCTCTTTCCCGCCCTCTCCCTCCCTCTTCATTCCCTTCTCTCTCTATCTCCGTCTCTCTCTCTCCGTCTCTATTCTTCTCGATTTCTTCTTGCTCTCCAACTCTCACTCTTTCCCTATTTCTCTCTCCTCCATCCCTTCCCATCCCTCTCTCTATCTCCCCACACCTCTCTCTGTCTCTCCCCCTCTCTCTGCGTCTCCCTCTCTCTTTCTCTCTCTCCCTCCCTCTCTTTTTCTCTCTCTCCCTCTCTCTCTCTCTCTCTTTCTCTCTCTTTCTCTCTTTCTCTCCCCCTCTCTCTCCCCCTCTCCCCCTCTCTCCTCTCTCCCTCTCCCCATCTGTCACCCTCTCTCTATTTAGGCCTAGAATTGCCGCTAAGTCGAGATACCCTTGTCCTTGGACTTTGAGCTGCCAGGGTGAACACTGTAAATCCACATCGCAGCTGTGGATAAAGCAAGGCTCTCGCTGAAACAAGCCCCTTCATTTGGGCCCATTGGGAGGTTATTGTTGTCCCGTGCTGCGACTGATCTGAGCAAAATGATGATGACAGAGCGCATTCCGAGAAGCTTGACGGCTTGTTTGGTGATTAGAACGCGTTTCATCCATTTCCCGCCCGTGATTCATCTACAAAATGACACCGACGGGCCCCCACTACTCCCTTGTGTGCATTGTGCTGTTCGTGTTGTGTTTTCCTATCTGTATAGCGCCAACTCTGCAAACATGTCGCTGTGGATATTGACAATGGCACTCCGATGCTGAGCTGCCTAACCAAAAGATGATGACACCTGTTGT
>OX465107.1:22577771-22580257 GCA_949987565.1 Luidia sarsii | reverse complement strand
GATACATGCGCACGAGGTGATGCTCACTTTCACTCCATGTGCTTGAGGTACAATAAATAGGGAGGTGTTCTTGTACATGAAGCATTTCATGCACCTCATCCGACTTTTGCTCAAGTGATTACAATGCCACATGTGAGCTACAGTATTTCATGTGCATGAAGTACAGTATAAAGGTGCCTCAAGTGTTCATGATTCTGGGACAAATATGTGCCATTGCAGAAGTGCACATGATGCAGTTCGTTTTTGCAGTGATGTATCTCTTGTTTAGGGCAATAACTGTCCGGCAGGGTGGATTTCACAAAGCCTTACGGAGCATCGTAATCAACTTACGATGGATAACCCATCGTAAACTTCCATAGGTCATTATGGTGTATGTGCATCTACCATCGCCTTGCGAATGATCGTAAGTTGCGATGAGTTGGTGAAATCGACCCAGGCCTTCTGATATAGGAGAGCTTTGGGGCCTTATTCCATAACCCGGCTTGTAAGTTATATACCTGGTCTCCATGCCAGACATCCAGTTTAAAGTACGCGGTAAAAGGCATAAAAAAAACGAATGCCCTTTGGTTTCGTTCAGGAAGGAACCACGACCTGGTGTTTTTTCGGGTTTTGGACGACAGAGACGAAGCCGGAGCCGGAGTCTAAGTCGGGTTTGGCCAAGTTAACGAAAAAGGCGTCTGCATGAGACGCAAGCTGCATATGTGGCTGTATTTCGGCTGTTCTGTCCGCTCATGGCGAGTGGTTCCGTGCACGCCCACCTCTTCGAAATTCGCGTCAAGAGCTGGTGTGTTTAGCTGCCTTCGCGGGGCGTCAAATTCTGTCATTGCCTCCCCCTGGGACCAGGCGAAGACACCCACCCACTCACTCGCTTCAGTCTGAGAGGCTGCCGGCTGTCCGTGTCTCCGATCATCCTCTCTTACCCTAATGCACCCGAGGAGGCCACTGGCCTGTCGGTGCGGGCGCATCGCGCACGCGAAGACTGCGACCGAGTGTCAAGCTGACTCCAGTGCTCACAGTGCTCGGCCACTGCTGAGTTTCGAGGAGGAGGTGACCCGTCGAGATTCAGGGAAATACCGCATCGGCCCGCCTCAACAACCAAAACACAGACAGCTGTCGGATAAGGTCTCTTGTCAAAAAGACCATCGGTTGAGTGCCGGTTGAATTCATCCGACCGATAAAATTTCCCCCGGTAGACAGCCGATTGTACTGGACTCTGGGGTGAAAATTCCACGATGGCTATCGGCGGAAACGACATCGGACGGGTCAAATCATCCGATACCCAACCGATGATCTTTTTGACAACAGGCCTAACTGTATAAGAACGCCTATATACGACTCAGCCTGAGCTCCCTGCATGCACGCGGTGTCTGGAAAGCTGCGGGCAGAGAGCGTGGCACCAACGAGCATCGAGGAAAGTTCGTGCAACACCAACCGAACTCGCAGAGGGTGCTCGCCTACCATGAGCGAGAGCTCAGACGCGGGGGTTTTTGTTTTGCTTTTTTTTTTCAACGCCGGGGATTTCCGTCTTCCGTGAGCGGATAGCCATCGTGAATTTTTCACCCCAGAGTCCAGTACAATCGGCTGTCTACCGGGGAAATTTTATCGGTCGGATGAATTCAACCGGCACTCAACCGATGATCTTTTGACAAGAGACCTTATCCGACAGCTGTCTGTGTTTTGGTTGTTGAGGCGGGCCGATGCGGTATTTCCCTGAATCTCGACGGGTCACCTCCCTCCCTCGAAACTCAGCCAGTGGCCGAGCACTGTAATCTGCCCAGTAACTTAAAACAGTACACCATCTTATTGTCTATCAAATATTAATGTCCATCAAAGTGTCAACAAAATTCACGATGGCTATCCGGTGGAAACGACATCGGACGGGTCAAATCATCCGATACCCAACTGATGATCTTTTTGCAAGAGGCCTTCAGTCAGTGTGCATCGCAGATCCACGATGACCTAATCATGAAGACTTTCCTTTCGCCGAACCCTCGCGTATACCCCCCCCCCGTTGAACCTTCAACCCCAAACCCATGCAGTGCCCAAGACAGCGATGTCAGAGCACTCCAGCCGAACAGGCTGATGAAATCTGTTCCCATTGAGCTTCGAACACTCGTCATCATAGCCCCCGAACGAGGTGATTAACTCCCCTGCCCCGCCGACATGTTGACCGACCGAGTAAAGCGTTGCATCCAAATGTTGTCGCAAGCCACCTTGCCATCAAGCGAACCTATCCCAGAAAAACAAATCGCCTTGCGAAACCGATCACACTTCGCATTCACATCACATCAGGAGAATCCCCCTCCCCTCTCTCCTGCTTTCCGTATATACTGGAAAGGAAAAGAACGGGCAGCAGTTACCGATGAAATATTGAGAGAATCCCCCGGCGGCGCATGCTTGCTTCTGCGAAAACTGCGGGACGAGCGGTTGTCACCTCGTCTAGATCTGGCACGGCCCCGACGTGTTTATAGAAGTCATCGACTGGC
>OX465107.1:22557771-22575271 GCA_949987565.1 Luidia sarsii | reverse complement strand
TCCCCGATACAACTCCAACTTGTTAACCATGTACAACCCACCCGGGTGCTTAAGATCCTCCGATTCCCTTTTGCTTGCTGTCCCTCATGCTCACAATTCATGGGGTGATCAATTTTTTTTTCTAATGCCGGTCCCCATCTCTGGAATTCACTGCCGCTCAATTTTCGTTCCATTAATTCAATATCTGAGTTCAAAACAGCCCTTAAACACCACCTCTTTGTTAGTAGTTATAATTGTTAATCTTAAAATTTAGTGGGCCTGACGTTTCGATCCTAGCAGGACCTTTCTCAAAGGCAGAGTTTTTATTTATTAGTTTTTCTTGACTGTTTTTCTTGAACTGCGCCATGAGCGTCTCTCGAGACGAATACCGGCGCGCTATGAATGGCCGTTGTTATTATTATTATTATTATACTCACCGTTATGGGAAACACCATCCGTATCTACAGGCCATCCTTCACCCCGTGTACGATTTTATCTGCAACTGTACTGTCAACCGCACCACTTCACTACAATTCACAGCATTCTGACATGCACTTCTTGCCTTTATCACCGCCCACTCGCTATAAATCATTGAACTCACGCACTCTCTCTCAGAACTTGACCGCAACTCGGCAACTTTCTGCGGCGTGCGGGGACTGCCGCGATGGCTGCGTGGCTGTGTATGACGAGCCAAGCACTGACGATCCTGACGCACGGCTTCTTACGCCCATCAATTATGCGAAAGGTCGTACCACCGTGAGGCGTGAAACTATCAGCTCCCCCTCCCCCTCCTCCTCCCCCTCCTCGTCCTCCTGTCCCCATCGCAGCGTGGCGAAACCAAGATGACGAGCAAGCGAGCGCTGAGATGAGACTCCGTCTGCCAAACGACCGTCTTGGCAACCGAGCGAGTCCCCATCCCAGTTCCTCCCGGACGAAAATTGACACCGACCGTCCGATGGAGGTGCGAACGAGCTTCGTGCTCTCCTCCTCCTTTCCCCCACCTCCTCCTCCTCCTCCTCCTCCTCCTCCTCCTCCTTCTCCCTCTCATCTCATTTCTTACAGTTGAAATGGAGAGTTCCTTAATGGGCATGCCCAAATCCAGTTATGGCGAGGCGAACGGCAGGCCGTTATGTGCACCGAGGGGAGATTGCTCGTGTAATGGACGGGAATCCCGCGAGATCCCGCGGTCAGGTGTTACGTATACCCTTCGTCCGATCCCGCTGAGTGAACCATCAAGTGCAAGACACAGATGGTCGCAGAACACTAAAATCAAGCTCCCATAGAACACTGTACAAAAGCACTCGCTTTCAAAGTCAAGTATTCCTCACCCAAAAGTTTCTCAGGTCTTGTAACTATACTCCAAGTTGTAAATTGATTGGACCTTCATCTCTCATTTTCTTTTCAGTATTTGTGTCCTTAGCAGATTGGACTTTTTGCTAATGATTACCCCCAGAAACAAAAAACACCAGAATGTGTGGCCGCCCAACCCGTTTGTCTGCAAGGATTCTGGGAAGAACCCCTCAACTTCTATACAGCTAAATAGGACCACATCTAAAATCTCATATGTTCCAAATCACACACGAAATTGAACAGTGAGCACCTAGGTTATCTTAGGCTTCACTTATTCTACAACATATCAATTGATTTGCCTCCAAATACCTCTTGTTAAACAAAAGTTGTTGGTCCACACTTTATGATCATCAGCTCGGCGGAGTCATCTTGAACTGATATAGTGTGCTGCAAACAGAGGTCATCAAATCAATCATGTATACAGGAACGTACACCACGTATCAATGTACCCTCCCCTTGTCTGATTCACATTATGTTTCCCCATTTCAAGGGGAAAAATCTTTATCGTATAAAGGGGAAAAAAATACGTAGGGAACCTACACGGCTTTCACCATAGACAAGAACTTATTTCTATAGACAAGAACTTATTCCTTAACTACACCACGTGTCAATGTAGGCCTACCTTCCCTTTGTCTGATTCACATTATGTTTCCCCCGTTTCAAGGGGAAACATCTTTATCGACAGGAATAATAACAACAAAATACGATGGGAACCTCAACGACCTTCACCATAGACGAGAACTTATTCCTAAACAAGAACTTATTCCAATAGACAAGAACTTATTCCTACAGACCAGAACTTATTCCTATAGACCAGAACTTATTCCTATAGACCAGAACTTATTCCTATAGACCAGAACTTATTCCTATGGACAAGAACTTATTCCTATAGACAAGAACTTATTCCTATAGACCAGAACTTATTCCTATAGACCAGAACTTATTCCTGTAGACCAGAACTTATTCCTATAGACAAGGACTTATTCCTATAGACCAGATCTTATTCCTATAGACCAGAACTTATTCCTGTACTACACCGCAGAAGATCCCTTCCTAATTGCCCAACTAGTGACCAGTTAACATCGATACGCTGTTTGTGACTGATAATTCAATGCATGTGCGTACGTAATTTCCATATTCACCGCGGTCAAACACTTGGTTCCCGACAAAGCCGATGTGTGAAAAACATCAAATTTCGCTGTCCAAACACCCAACTGCCAAGGGAGTATTTGTGGCTTTACTTCCGATTTGATGGGAACTCGTGATTTGTATCTTAGTTTCCTTTCGAGATTTTGGGAATCATAATTAAGATTAGGAATTATGAATATGTGACCCGGCACAGCGACATGAGGAATATCCCACCAAAACAATTTTTGAGTAAACAACGCCTGAAGTCAAAGTATCTTCTCCCTTGTGTGTATTTTCGAAAAGTTAATGTATTAGAGGATATTATGTTTAAAGGATTTTCCCGAAATCCGTCTCTAAATGTTAAAAAAACCCGATGATTTCGGGGGAGTGTTTGTGTACTGTTTTCATGAAAATGTAAAGTTCCTGCCTGTTTGAATGGCCGCTTTCGAGGAGTTAGAATGGCGGTGCTATATTGTGTCTGGTACCAAACGAACGAGTGAAGTCCCCTTGTACTATTTACAACAAAGTTCACACGGAAATAATTTTGATATCATTTGTATCATTTGAAAGCTAATGGTATACTCTTTCACATCATTAGAACATCACAAAATCTCAAAAGTGTGGGTTATTGCTCATTATGCTGTACCGGGTCACATTATAGCCTGTGTTTGTCCCAACATTTTAACTGAAGGAATCTGCATGGATATCAAGTTGGCGGATGCTGCATTGCGCATTTTGCATGTTTTCGAGCTGTCTAGTATTCGTGTAATTTTTTTTTTCAAGCATGTAATCCTTCAGACATTGCGCGTTGGAAATTGTTCCAATCGAACCTCACCGACGCAAGACACAGTATGCATCTATCTCAATTGTTGCTCTTCTGACATTATAGAAAATGTAAAGACGCATGTGTATGACATTTTCCAAAGGCCGTTGAAGGGGAGAACGGACACATTGGTTCGACCATTTGAAGTGTTTGATCTCGAAGAAAAACACCCTTCCTTGATTCAACAGTCAGAACCCCGCAGTAATGAAGGAGTTTGTTGTTGCTTTAAGGGCGGGTTGTAGACTAATTAAAGCCATCGGGAAGATTTCTGACGTCTGCGTGACGCATTCGGCCTATTTGCGTTTCATCTGCAGCAGTCATCATAACAGAACGTTTTGCGGGGTTAAAGTGATGTTACTTTTTTTATTTACGTGGTTGAAAGAGTATATCGAAAATGTTCGACAGCAGCCACGGTGCAGGGCCGAACCGTAGCCTTAGAGTTTACGGTATAACGTGGTGTCGATGTTCTGAAGCCACATACAGAAATAGCAGAACAGATTCGTTGACAAATCATCATGTATGTGCTCTTTGCTGGATGATGAGAACGCTCAGAATCCCATATAATATTCTTTAAAGCCATTCCCTGATTTCATATGATCGTGCATATGTATTTGTGCGTATCAACAAACTTGACGAATTTGGTACAGACGGGCTTCTCGTCAATCAAACAGCAACCGTTGATCAGGCTCGGGAAATTAAATTGACCCAGTTCTGTGGAGCTTCATCGTGACGCCAGACTATTTCCGTCCTGTGTCCTACACCGCACGATCGGAATCGCAGGAGGAAGAAATGGTGAGTGGAAGAAGAACAAATAATAATAGAAGAAGCAGAGTAAGAAGAAAAAGAAGATGATGGAGAAGAAAATAAAGAAGATGATGGAGAAAAAGAAGACGAAGAAGAAGAAGAGGAAGAGGAAGAAGGAGAAGAAGAAGAAGAAGAAGAAGAAGAAGAAGACTTTTTTGACTTTTCAAAGGAAAACTTTGTTTTCCAAATGAAACACAAAATACAGTTGACAAATATATACAGGAACAAAAAATAAAAATAAAAAAGGGGAAAAATAATCATACAATTGGAAATACAAAAAACACGGTATATTACAAAATGAAAACGAAAACATTCAATGAGAGGGAAGGCAACATTTCAAAGACTTTGAAGAAGAAGAAGCAGAATAGCAAGAATAAGGAGATGATGGAGAAGAAGATAAAGAAGATGATGGAGAAAAAGAAGACGAAGAAGAAGAAGAGGAAGAAGGAGAAGAAAAAGAAGCAGAATAAGAAGAATAAGGAGAGGATGGAGAAGATAAAGAGGATGATGGAGAAAAAGAAGACGAAGAAGAAAAAGATGAAGAAGAAGATGACGACGAAGAAGAAGATGAAGAAGAAGATGTAGGAGAATGAGAAGCAGGTGAAGGAAACGGAGGAGGAGGAGGAGAAGGAGAAGGAGAAGGAGGAAGAGAAGGGGAAGGAGCAGATGGAGGAGGAATATAAGGAGAATGAGAATGAGAATGAGGAGCAGGAGAATCAGAAGAGGAATGGTATTGAGGATGGGGAGGAGGGCGAGAATGATAAAGACAATGCAGAGGGTGCACATGATAAGGTTATAGAAGAAGGAACACACGGAGGATGGGAATGGTGACAATGAGTAGGATGAGAATGCTGTTAAAGATGGTTAGGATGGTGAGAACGAATGCGTGCATGCATTCATTCGTGCATGTAGCGGACGCCACCAGGAAGATGAGATGGAAGAAAATGACGACGAGGGGAGAAGTATGCGTGACAAGCTGGCGTTGGGTCTGGGAGGGGGGGGGTCAGCGCACTTAGCCGGGACAGCTGGGCCCGTGCGGTGGGCTCCATTCAGTCGCCTGCCTCGCTGACGGATGCATCCCCCGTTTGTTCCTCTCTTGTCGGGCTAGTCCTCGCTCAGGCTGAAGACAGTTGCTTCGTTCTCGACTGAGCCCGATGGTGTGAGGAGAGGGGGAAAAAACGAGAAGGAAGGAAAGGGCGACAGCGCAGGGTCCGTGTTCGAGACCGCGCGCACGTGGCGCCTCGGAAATGGCCCGTGGAAACTCATTTCGTCGAATTCGTCTTATCGTATCTGACAGGATTGCTGTCAGCGCGGAGGAATTATGTCTTGTCAACGCGCGGCGGTTTGCTCTTTGGTTGAAGGACAGTGTAGTAATCCACTTGTGATCGGTGAAAAGAAAAGAAAATAGGCCTATATATTCATGTAGGCCTACAGTATACTATAGGTGTGGAAAATGTAGCGATATTTATGCAGGGCTGGATTTCACGAAGCCTTTATACGATGCATCGTAACTCAACTTACGATTGATAACCCATCGCAAGTTGTGATTCACCGTATGGTTTCTGTGCATCGCTCATCATATTACGATTGATCGTAAGTTATGATGGGTTTGGTGAAATCTACTGCAGGCCTATTATATACATCGTGTCCCTGCAGTGAATGAATCAAGATTATTGTTGATATTATCAGCGAAGTAATAATGCATGTTAGGTCTACACTCGGTCCTCGGGGTGCCTGACGTTCATGTGCCAAATTTTTATGAAATGACAGTCTTTGATCTTCACTAAAACAAAACGGAGAGTCTCCGGACGACCTGGCTGGCAGAGTCCACACTGCTCGAAACGTTGAGTTGCCGGTGCAGGCTCTTTTCCAGAGCCACGCTCCGTCTTAAAGGAGATGTGCTATACATGTGGCATCACCGCAAGCCTTCCGATGTGATTGCTGCCGTCTTGGACTTACTGGGGGCACAAAGAGTGGCTGTGCTTGGGGTATGGCTCTAGCTGTGCGTCTCCATCGTCCACTCTGTGCTTCGGGTGCGAATGTAAAACCTCGCGGAGACCCAGTAGGTTGAATAGGTCTCCACAGGGATATTGTCAAGGTGTTTATAGGTCTCCACAAGGTTTTCAAGAAACTAGTATTTGGGATAAATAAGATTTAAGGCTTTGCATGGTGGGTGAATCAATATAGGAAGGTTTGCGGTGACACCATGTATAAGGTCTCTTAAAGGAAGAGGTGTGGTTCTGAAAAGAATCTGAGTGGTAACTCGACGTGTCAACCAGTATGCTCTGGCCGTCATCAGGATCACGGCCAAACGTCTCGAAAGAATCTTTCTAATGGCAAAAGGGACTTAAATAAAAAAGTTCAAATAAATAAGATTGAAGGCTTTGCATGGTGGGTGAATCAATATAGGAAGGTTTGCGGTGACACCATGTAAGGAAGAGGTGTGGTTCTTAAAAGAACCTGAGTGGTAACTCTGAGTGGTAACTCAGGTTCTTTTCAGAACCACACCTCTTCCTTTAAGAGACCTTATACATTGTCTCACCGCAAACCTTCCTATATTAGTATTTGGGAATGACTCAAAAACGGGAAATTTGCGATGGGTAAGAATCGGTCGCAATTTGAAGTGCTATAACGTATGGGACATACGGTCCAAATTTCTACTCAGGAAAGTAAATGTGTTCGAAATGGGAGCGTTCTAAAAACGTTTCTCACTGGGTTGTGCATAGTGCACAAGAACAAAGCCATGTCTCCACAAGGATATAGATTCGGGTATGAGTGACGTCACGCAGCGGAATAACGGACGGTCCTGAAGGCGTTGCTGGAAGCTGTAGACACAAAACGTCTGTACTGGGATTGCCATACGCTGAAACAAAACAAGCCACAACAATGTAGCAAATGGTAATTGCTTCAAAGACCTTTTCCTCTGCGTTGCCCCCCCCCCCACAAAAAAATAGATAAAACACCATCGCGTCTGCATTAATTTCTTTGACGTGACATTTTGTCTGAAGGGGAGATGGTGGGGGTTTTCTTTTTTGGGGGTCATACCATGCACGCGGTGATCATTAGTCTGGCTGTTATTATCACATAATTGACATGGGCCCTGTTTGGCGGTTTGTGTAGAATGTCATAATACTCTATAGTAGCGAATAGCCGGGCTCTTTTAATTCTGCATGTTGAGACGAAACAACCAGTAATTGCATTGTAGATGCCCGATGATATTAAAAGCCCAATGAGCCGCGACCGGGTTGTTTTTCTGTCCCTCTGTCCCTCTGTCCTTCTGTCCTTCTGCCTCTCTGCCCCTCTGCCACCCTACCTATCTGCCTCTCTGCCTCTCTGCCCCTCTGCCTCCCTACCTATCTGCCTCTCTGCCTCTCTGCCCCTCTGCCTCTCTGCCTATCTGCCTATCTGCCTCTCTGCCCCTCTGCCTCCCTACCTATCTGCCTCTCTGCCTCTCCGCCCCTCTGCCTCCCTACCTATCTGCCTCTCTGCCTCTCCGCCCCTCTGTCTCTCTGCCTCTCTGCCTCTCTGCCTCTCTGACCCTCTGCCTCTCTGCCCTTCTGCCCCTCTGCCTCTCTGCCTCTCTGCCCTTCTGCCTCTCTGCCTCTCTGCCTCTCTGCCCCTCTGCCTCTCTGCCTCTCTGCCTCTCTGCCCTTCTGCCTCTCTGCCTCTCTGCCCCTCTGCCTCTCTGCCTCTCTGCCCCTCTGCCTCTCTGCCTCTCTGCCTCTCTGCCCCTCTGCCTCTCTGCCCCTCTGCCTCTCTGCCCCTCTGCCCCTCTGCCTCTCTGCCCCTCTGCCCCTCTGCCTCTCTGCCTCTCTGCCCCTCTGCCTCTCTGCCTCTCTGCCCCTCTGCCTCTCTGCCTCTCTGCCTCTCTGCCCCTCTGCCTCTCTGCCCCTCTGCCTCTCTGCCTCTCTGCCCCTCTGCCTCTCTGCCTCTCTGCCCCTCTGCCTCTCTGCCTCTCTGCCTCTCTGCCCCTCTGCCTCTCTGCCTCTCTGCCCCTCTGCCTCTCTGCCTCTCTGCCTCTCTGCCCCTCTGCCTCTCTGCCTCTCTGCCTCTCTGCCCCTCTGCCTCTCTGCCTCTCTGCCCCTCTGCCTCTCTGCCTCTCTGCCCCTCTGCCCCTCTGCCTCTCTGCCTCTCTGCCCCTCTGCCTCTCTGCCTCTCTGCCCCTCTGTCTCTCTGCCTCTCTGCCCCTCTGCCCCTCTGCCTCTCTGCCCCTCTGCCCCTCTGCCTCTCTGCCCCTCTGCCTCTCTGCCCCTCTGCCCCTCTGCCCCTCTGCCCTCTGTTTCTCTCCTGGTGAGGCACACTCTGTTTTCTGCCGTAATCCCTGAATCATGTCAAGTTAATTGTTTTGAAAGGTCACTTACATGTTTCGTGAATTCCACGGCGATGAGGCGCTGCACTTACGGACTGGTGGGGTGATTTCCCTCCTACCCTTTCTTTCCGCTCGACCTTACCTAATAACGATAATACCATAAGATGAACGATGACGGTTCCTATACCATTACGCCTCTTACATACAATTCTATCCTACCCATTCTAAAATGTATTAGATATTTCCTGTAGATTACAAAGAAAATGTCGTCTAATTCCCGACCTTTTATCGAGACCCTGTTAGCATTAGAAAGTAAAATATTCTACTGTTTAAAAAGTTATCTAATTTTATTGGATAGTAAATGACATTTGAAGGTTTGCATGGTGAGAATATCAGGATAATTAGGTTTGCGGAGACACCATGTAAATTCTCTTTTGTGAGTAAGTGTGGTTCTGAAAAGAACCGGAGGAACTCGACGTTTCGAACAGTGTACTGTGCTCGTCTTTAGGAGACTGCTGGATTCCAACTGGGAGTGGGGCTTATGTAGTGTGGAGAGGGATCCTGGTGAGGGGGTTACCTCAGTGAAGGGTGAAGGCGGGAACTGTAAAGGCGGGAACAAAGGATGCTGCAAAGGATCGTAGTTTATTGGATACTGGAAGGAAACGAAGTTGTTCAAAAGGTCCCAGTAAGTTTTGTTCCTGTATCTGTAGTAGAAAGAAACTACTCGATCGATGACGACGGACGAGGGAGTTAGCCCAGGGAACCGTCGAAAGATCTTCAGGAACGCCCCCCCCCCCGTTGGGGCTGGATAACAGGCGTGCCAGCACCCTCCCGCTACCTCCCTCCACACCCCCACCCCTCCTCAGCCGACCCTCTCCAAGGAGGAAACGAGACGGCTAACGACCACGTCCCCCGTCCCTCATCCCGATAGCCAGGCGGCAGCGTTGTCAAGTCCGCCAGCTCCCCCGGTAGTCTCGATGGCACGGCTTCGTCGCCCTCCGACGCGGTGGCGAGATGCCCGATATATCCGCGCCGTCTTCGGTACCCCCCCCCCCACCCCTCCACCTCTGTCTCTGCCCCCTTTCCCCGTTCATTTGCCTCTAGGGGTAGCGGATGGGTATAGGCAGGGGTAGAGGATATTAAACTTCGCCTCGTCACCAGGGACTGAGAGGCCCGTCAACTCCTTCATATCAAAACACCCCATATATTGTCTGTCTTTATAATTATTACGATGTTCGTTCTTTCTTTCTTTTTCTTCTTTATAGCTCTGTGTTTCTCTGTCCCTGTAACCCTGACAGTAGTATAAGAGGAGCTTTTCGTACCCCTTTTGGTGATGCAAAGAGGTGGTGCAGACGTAGTGCAAAGAGGTGGTGCAGAGATGATGCAAAGAGGTGGTGCAGAGGTGGTGCAAAGAGGTGGTCCCTTTGTTTCTGTATTCGTCTGTCTGACTGTCTGACGGCTTTTTTATGCCTTTTTGTCCCCATATCTTTATGTGTCTATGTGTCTGCTTCTCTGTCTCTTCATGTTTATCTCCTTCTCTCTTCCTCATTCACCCTTTCTCTTCGCCTTCTATCTGTCTCTCATTCTCTCCTCTCACTCTCTCCTCTCTCTCTCTCTCTCTCTCTCTCTCTTTCTCTCTCTCTCTCTCCCTCCCTCCCTCCTGTCCCATTTGCTACATGGGATAGCCAAGAGTGACACACGCCCTTACCCCGCCAAAGTCAACAACCATCAATGTCGCCCGACCCCCCCTCCATTCCCATACCCCTTCTCGCTGCCCACTTAGAAAGCAATTTAATTAGATAACCTGCCTTCATCTCCGACTCGGGCGCAGATTGTCCGCCGAAGATGATATCCAGATTGTTGGATGGGCGCTTATACGGGTGAAGCGGGCGAGAGATATGGGGAGGGAGAGAGAGGAGAGAGGGGAGAAAGAGAGGGGAAGAGAGAGGGGGAGAGATAGAGGGAGGGAGAGAGAGGAGAGAGGGGAAAGAGAGGGAGAGAGAAGAGAGAGATGGGGGAGGGGAGAGAGAGAGGGAGAGAGAGGAGAGAGAGGGGAGAGAGAGGGAGAGAGAGAGGGGAGAGAGAGAGAGAGAGAGGGGGAGAGGGAGAGGGAGAAGAGAGAGGGGAAGAGAGAGAAGGAGAGAGATAGGGAGAGAGAGAGAGGGAGAGAGATGGGGAGAGAGAAGGAGAAGAGTGAGAGTGAGGGAGCGACAGTGTGAGAGAGACAGAGAGAGGGTGGAGTGATGGGGAGAGAGAAGGAGGAGAGGGAGAGTGAGGGAGCGACAGTGTGAGAGGGACAGAGAGGGGGTTGGAGAGATAGAGAGTGAGGGAGGGAGGGCGGGAGGGAGGGAGAGTGGGAGGGAAAGTGGGACGGAGAGAGTTAAGGGAGAGACAGACCGACAGACGGAGTGACAAACAAATGGAGAACAACATAAAGAAACAGAGAGAGGAAGAGAGGCGGAGGACAGACAGGGAGAGAGTCTGCATGGCTAGAACGATAACAGGGCACATAGCCTCTCACTTACTCTACGCTCTCTACTGCCGCCTATATATGTGCGCGCATGACCACCGGCTTATTGAGTATAGTATGTGCTTTCCTAATGCACGAAGCAATATTTACTCTGTCTCTTCTGTCCACTTTTCCTCCAATCCCGTACATCTGTGGCTCCTCGGGCGATCCGTGGCTCGCCTTACGTCGTTTGTCGCGATGGAAGAACTTCCAGGTTCGCGTCGTCAAGTTTGGGGGGGTTATTTTTGGTACGCCGCGGCCTGTTGTTGTTGTCCAAACGTTACTTTCGTCGTGTGTAACCCCACCGCTAGATTGAGAGTTAAAAATAGACGCGGGCGATTAACGAACGGCAAGGAAATAACCTCTGGTCCGACGACAGCAGCGCTGATATCCATGTGTGTCACAGCGCTGGAGAGTGCCGTTCCAAAGCTTGGCTGGTAGAGCCAGACGCGTGTTTGGTGATGCGTTTGCCGAGCCGATGATACTATTTGCACCTGGTTCGGGCGGCGTCTAAACGCCAATTGGGCATTTTGTCAACTCTTTCAGGGGTTTTCTTCGGGGTAACCGATTGTGGACACTTTTTTTTACCACGCGTCCAAGGATTTGTTCATGCGTAATGCGTGAAGTCGTCCGCAGTAATGTCATTGCCTATACAGCTATGCAGACTTTACCCGGCGCCTCAAGCCACTCCACAAAATCATTCCAAAGTCGCCAAAGAAATATTGCTATGGATTTACCCCCGGGGGCCTTTGGGGAAAGCTAATTTCCATTCAACTGCTTAGCAGAATACGCTAGGTTATCTAAGGGTGACGTTGCGGTCGGGGGCTGACGGAAGCCGAGCATCGTTCAACGTAGCAGTGTCGCCTGCAGGTCTCGCTGGTACCCGCCTATGCTTTAAACGGAAAAACCAGTCTCCGTTCAACACTGCGAGACTATAGCTCTACCTATGATATTGTTATACCAAGTAGGGAGAACTTGGCACAGGTGGTTGTCGCGTACCATAGACGTCGATGTGCTTAATTGTCCAGTGACGATTTCATATGCGATTTCCCTGAAGGCTCTTGTCGGTTGATGGGGGAGACTGTGGGGACTTTACCGGCGAAAACAAGCTGCATTATTACTGATGTTGCCAAGTAGGCGAACGGATTAATACGCGAAGGGATTGGAACAATACACCGTCTTAAGCTAAACGTAACGATGGTAGACTGAGACTGAATGATCTCATGTCCGCCCGCGTCACAGAACGAACCAATAGGAATATGGTTGAAAGAATCTAGCATATGCAGGTATATTTTGGCGGGACTTAAGCCTGAAGTTGATGAAGGCACGAGAGGGAGGTTCGTCACCAAATCGAAGGGCAGGGTCACTTTAACGAGGTCAACCGTAGATCTGGGTCTCCAGCAAACCAACGGCATGTCTCTTTCGTTTGCCAGCTCTGGATTTATATTTTTTTTTTCAATCAGACCACGGTGAGGAGAACGGAAAGTTGAAACAAGCGACCCGGCCTCTCCTCTCCTCTCCCTGAAAGCCGAGCACACTGGGAACTGTTTACCCCAGGCAAACACTCCTATCTCTAGAAAGTAAGGGTGGATAGAGATAGAGAGTGAGTGAGTGAGAGAGAGAGAGGGCGGGGTGAGAGATATAGTGAGACATGTAACGACCAGACTAGCAAACCGACTTGTCAGTAAACACGATTTAAAGCGAAGCGAGCACCACCGTCTATTTTAAGGGCCGAACAAATCGTGCCCCCCCCCACTCCCTCTCCCGGACGGGGATGAATGCACTTTCGTCAGATTTGGTCGACTAATTTCGTTACCTTATATGCCCACCTGTACGCTAACGGGTCACGTCTATAGGCACATCGTTTCGTTTCTTCCTCGGCAGATGGCGGATGACTTTTATATACATAACCGGAGCGTTACGCCCAAGACGTGCCCAAGACGTTCCACGTCCGACATGTTCCGCGAGATATTTGGACAACAACCCAGTTGAAAAAATAGTCCTGGATTTACTTTCGCCCACGAAATGCAATTATAGTCTTCCTCCTTGCTTTCGCTCCCCAACACTTGTTAGGCAGGGGGGAGATACGAGGCGGTGTAATTTCAAGTGTGCCCGCAGCACTGTTGAAATTGACCTGTTCACCAATGCGGCAGAGATAGCTGTTGCTATCTCTCGAGGGCACGCCGACGAATTCAGTGATGGGAGGGGTGCTGAGGGAGGGGCGCGGGGGGGGGGAATACAACGGGGCGCCATGAATAACCATGACGTCACCTGGTTAGGGCGCCCCCAGCGATATCCTGCTCACTAAGTGTGCACGGGTGTGGGCGTGCAGATTCGGACCGTCGTTTTGCCTTTCAGGTGACGGCGTGATGACGTCAACGCTGTAGATGAATGCGACGATTGAGCATTACTGAGAAACCGGACCCCTTGTGAGTCACAAAGAACAATAATTTATAGGCCGTATTTAGCAGCGCGCTGTAGTTTGTTCATACCTATTCAGTAGAAAATGCGAAAGAATGAAAAACGCCTAACGTATAAGGGCAAGGCTGCGACATGATATTGCTTCCTCAGAACCCCCCAAAAATAACAATCCGAACGTCGGGAGATATTTTAATCATCATCTTTGCCATCGTTAGCCTTATGCTCATAATTATAAACATGAACTGGTAATATTAATGGTCAGGAAAACTGTCTTCACAGTGTACGTCTGTTTATGATGATGAACATTTTTGGTTTCATCTGATAATTTTGCTTGGTATGCCAATCGAGTAGCACGCCATTATTAAGGATCTCTGTTTATTATGACTGTGTGAATTCTCGCTAGCTGTTCAGCCTCCGGGTCGCGATTTTTTTTCCGTACCATATAAACGCTATGGGCCCATATGTTTGTGCACGAAAAATTTACCGGGGGGGGGGCAGGGGGATGGGAGGGGGCTATACCACTTGATGTTAAAGCTAGGGGTAGGCTTTCTGCACAGCCAATGAAGGCTTTCTGCACAGCGATTACAATCTGAGTGACCTGGGACTCAATTCTTCATACTTTGTTTGTGCACAAACATATGGCCCCATAGCGTTTATGTGGTACGGGGGAAAAAATATCGCGTCCGGTGTCCTGCCAAAAAGTGTCCCTGCCAAATACTGTCCGCTCATTAGCATACTAATCGCTGATTGGTTAGCGTTAGGACTAGGATTAGGGTCGTTAGGGTTAGGGTTTGGATTAGAATCAGGATTGGGATTAGGATTAGGGTTAGGATTAGGGTTGTTTGGGTTAGGGTTAGCGTTAGGGTCCAACGGTACCAAAGTGCCCAACGTTGCGTGTGTTAGGCCAGCAACCATACACAATGCGTGTGTAGTGCGCAACCATACCCCAACCACGGTGGTTGAATGTCATACGTATTGGACCAATCAGCGATCAGTATGCTAATGAGTGGACACTATTTGGCAGGGGACACTATTTGGCATGACACCGGGTCCCATGGGGTAGACAGTGCCGGTATCAGTCTCATATAGACCCGGCCGGGCGGCACGATCACAGTCAGGGACGCGCGGGCCTCAAAGGAGTGACATAGCAAAATGATGCAAGCTCCGTGCGGTCACACATGGACGCACCGCTGAAATATCATCATCGGCGCGCCCGCCGAACCCGCGCCACGCACCAGTGCGCACGATTTAATGATTCCTCCGGACCGGCCGCGTATATTTTTGTTTCGTAGGAGGGTTAGGGGCAAGTATCATAAATGGAGTGTCGTAATCTTCTTCTATCGTAATTTTCCTTAAAAACATTCGACTTTTTTCTGATAATTCTTGAAAATTGCCCCTAACCCTCCTAAGAAAAAAAAAATTATGCGGACCGCCGCTATAATAGTCTTGGTCACCAGGCGTTCAGTCGGACCGACTTTGTAAAGGCCGCTCCGTGCGGCGCCCGCTATAGTTTCCGCCTTCTTTGAAGACGCCTGCAGTCCCTCCCCTTTCCTTTGATCCTTTGAAAGGATGACACTCCGCACGCTGACCCGAGCGTTCTAACCCTTGGAGAAGGCTTTCGTCCACGCATGAGCGAACCGAATCATCCCTCTGCTGCCCCTCTGCGCATGCGTGGGCTTGTCGGCCAGTGGCATCCTTTTTCGCACGCAGTGCTCGAGATCAAACAGATCTCACAAAAAGGGAAATCGTGATAATGTATTGGGAGTGGAAAACAGAGCGTCACGACCATACAGCTCCATAAATAAACTAGAGTGCGCACTCGTCGCGTGACGCGTGCCGACAAGGGGACTGCGACGCCATTACCAAAGAGGTGCGAATGCATGGATCTCTATGGGGCAAACTAATCCCAATGTTTACAAAATGTTTGTAAACTAATCCCAAACTAATCAAAATAATCCCAATGTTTCTCTGCCTTTGAGAAAGGTCCTGCTAGGATCGAAACGTCAGGCCCACTAAATTTTAAGGTTTACAAAAGAAAGTAAGACATTAGAATTCGCCAATCCCTTGAGGTATTGATGGCCTTTCCTGTCATTTCTAAAAAGTCATTTCTATAACATTTTAGTTTCCGCATTAACAACCTTTCGGCTATACCTTTCCCCATTCATATTACGCGCGATTGCTACTGACATCCGGGCACTTCGAGCTGAAGTTGCCCTCTTTGGTAATGGCGGATGCGCGTCCATGTCGGCACACGATCGTACCGCGCGTTGATAGGGGAGTGCGCACTCTAGTTTATCTATAGAGCTCCATGGTCACGACTGACAGTCACACATTTGTGAACCTTCCAAAATACTCTCTTTGTGTCGGATGATGACTGCGATGATAATGAGATGCTCATTCGGAACCTTTTGCCTCTTTATCCCTGTCATCGTTCTTGCCCGTTGGTTTTTGGGGGAGATTTTTTTTTTGTTTCGACGAAAACGGTCGAAATACCAGGGGAGCTTTCAAGCGGCGATGACTCAGCGCAACTCATGAATCCATTATTTTGCCGTCCCCTTGCGCGTTGTTTGAATTAGAGAAAAAAAATGCAATAATTATGCAACGCACCGTGAACGCCTGTCTGTTCCCACAGAACGGCGGGCGGAAGCAGGCTTCTCTGTAGTAAATAATGGATCTTTGTGTCGATACGATGACGTCGCTATTGGGAAACTATTGGGCTATTTCAGTATAACGAAAATGTATGAAATACTTGCAAGGGAATACAATGGAAGCCCCTTCCTTAAAATCTAACCTTGTGATGAGCTATGATGTTTGGCACTCGTGCAAAAAAGGTCCAATATTATTACCGTGTGATTTTGCCATCAATTTTCAGTACTCTCCCTCTGATTTTTTGGGTGCTTCGCACGTCTGCAAAATATAAATTTCTGTGGCATCTCCTTGTCACACTGTAAAAACGAACTGCACCTCATGCACTTCTGTAATGGCACATATCTGTCCCAGAATCATGAGCACTTGAGGCACCTACTGTACTTCATGCACATGAAATACTGTAGCTCAAGCACATGTGGCATTGTAATCACTTAAGCAAGAGTCGGATAAGGTGCATGAAGTGCTTCATGTACACGAACATCTCCCTATTTACTGTACCTCAAGCACATGGAGTGAAAGTGAGCATCGCCTCGCGCGCATGTATCGTGCACCATGTGCCTCAACATACTTCATCCATGTGCATGATGTGAGCACCGTTTTTTTTTACAGTGCAGCTGTTGTGGGAATGCGATAGGCCTGCACTGCCTGAACGGACCGGATCAATCCCGTCAAAACGTTGACACTAATTAGGGAACGGGACAGCAGAGTGGTAAACCTGGCTCTTTCCGGTTCGAATGTTGTCATTACCGGATATTTC
This sequence comes from Luidia sarsii, assembly GCA_949987565.1. NCBI lineage: Eukaryota > Metazoa > Echinodermata > Asteroidea > Paxillosida > Luidiidae > Luidia > Luidia sarsii. The sequence continues at coordinate 22,558,542 of OX465107.1, read as the reverse complement.
CTGTGAAAATGATTCGTTTTCCGTCTGAATAGGAAGAGGTAGAGGGGGGATCGCGGATCCTCGATGACATGAGAATGGTAGAGCCCGGATGTTAGCCTGGGACATAGCCTTGGGGCCGATTTCATCGAGTTGCCCAGGCGCCAAACATCGGCCATTAAACACAAGAAATCATCGCTTAGTGACGACAAAAAAGAATTCAGTATGAAAGCCAAACCTCGGTTTAGCTTCATGCTAAGTAAAGGACAACATCAAATGATTGTACCTCTTTCTTGAGGCTGTGTGGATATTCATGGATATTCTGTAATAAAACTACCGGTAACAAACCACAGCCTGTAGTCACCGCCGTTGTATTGCTGTACACATCGGGCTGTCGTCTATTCAACGTGACGTACATGTGGTGTTTTTTAGCTGGCTACTTGATAGTTAGTCAGCGCGATTCGTAATGCATAAATCGGTTTGTAATACTGAGACAGCCTTATGCAATCGGCCCGTGATTCCATCTACATTCTATGATACTTGGACTGCAGTGGTGTACCATAGTAACCCCCAGCATAGGCAGAATGCTGTGCCGAGGTTCTACCGCCCAGACCGCCCTCAGTACCCCCCCCCCCCGCCATTGATCAGTCTCGGTTGATAGAGGTTAAGACTTGTGGAAACGATCCTTCATGACAAACGAGGAGGAGGAGGAGGAGGAGAAGGAGGTGGAGAAGGGGGAGGAGGGGGCGAAGGAGGAGGAGGGGGAAGAGGAGGAAGAGGAGGAGGAGAAGGAGG
>OX465107.1:22540271-22555271 GCA_949987565.1 Luidia sarsii | reverse complement strand
CACAGACGGGGAAAGACGGTGACGGGAGAGACAAACAGAGACACCGAGACCGAGAGAAGGAGGGAGGGAAGAAGAAGTCATTCGAATGCAGGACTCCCCCCCCCTTTCCCGCCCGTCTAATTTTTTGCCATTGACTTCAATAACAAGTCCGCGATCCCCTGGGAAATTGGATAGCTAGAGCGGAGAGAAGTCGGACGTTTGCCGAGAACGTCATGAAGAGGGATGGGGGATTGGTGGGGTGGGGGTTAGTTTTGCCGTGCCCAGGGGAGACTTGAATCGCACATAAATAGACCCCGAAATGATGTTGGGGCAACAGATCTAAATCTTGCCGGCCGGCCACGGATCGGAGAGACCTCATTTTGTTTTATCCGTGCCACAGATATAAGAACCGTCGACCCAAATGCACAGCGCCACATTGCTATCGCCATCGCCGTGTCGGAGGCTCGTGCATATTCAGCGTGCCGTGCGCATGCGCAATTGATACCAATCCGTTTCCACTTTCTGCTCCGATATCCCGACATCCCTCTGGCGGTCGAACGGTTGTCTATAGATGGTTTGCACCGGTGGCCATCTTTGGGGCCTAGTTCCTCTCGGATAGGCAAGAGTGCACTCTCTGTACCTGCATTGTCACTGAATGTTAATGACACTAGAAGGCCCAAAAGATGGCCGCCGGTGCAAACGATCTATCGGTCGCAGTTCTCTGAATGATAAAAGTTACGGGGTTGTTCTTTCTTTTGAATGAGAGTATAGGGAAGTGTGTGGGCTACAGTACGACAACGGGACAACCATGATTGATGACGATGTCCCACCTTACGGTGAAGATGGCACCGCGTAGAGCCCCGGGGGTCCTTGCCGCGCGCAGCCGGGCTCCGGGATCGGGAACTGCGCTCTGCCCTTGGCGTTCTAATTGATGCTCCTGGTGTCAAGTAGCCCATTATCTCCGCGTCTTGTCAATTTGTCCACAAGTCGGCACCGTCGAAAGTGTTATGGCAAAAAAAAAACCGAATAGAGGGGGGGGGAGGGACGGTCTATCTCTTTTCTGTTTCCTCCTAGCGCTGGTAGAGGTGTCAAGTCTCATTGGATGGATCCGGACGCGACCATTCTGGCCGAGGGGGAGGAGGGGGGAGGGGGTGACGATCGACGACCACGTGTACTTTGTGTGTTTCGAAAGAGACCATTGCACACTCACGACCACGCATGATGTAGTTTGCGCACCCGCCATAAACACATTCACGGGAGGTGTTTTAATAGGACCGTGCGCGACTAATTCGACCTTGTTTACTCCTCCCTGCCGCCTCCGCGCAACCTTGGATGTTTTTTTTTTGAACTTAGGGCCGATGGAGGGCGCTATCGCAGTTGCGGCCGTGACGTAGGGGTGAAGATCACTAAATCGAGCTCCCATTGAACACTGTACAAACAACACTCACTTTCAAAGCCAATTATCCCACGCCCAAATGTCTCTCAGTTCTTGTAGCTTTACTGAAAATTGTAGTTTGGGCTTTCATCTCTCAGATTCTTTTCAATATTTTAGTGCCCTTAGCCAATTATATTTTTTGCTAATTACCCACAGAAAAAAACACCCCAAAAATGTGTAGCCGTCCTAGCTGAATTTCTGCAAGGATTTTGGGATGGACCCATCCACTTCTACAGCCAAATAGGGCCACATTTAAAGCCAGATATGGTCCAAATGACTTACCAAATTAAAGAGTGAACCCACAGGTTGTCTTAAGTTTAACTTATTCTACAATGTATCAGTTAATTAGCCTTCAAAAACCCTTTTTTTAAAGTTGTGGGTCCACTCTTCATGATAATCAGCTCGGCGTAGCCATCTTGGATGGGTTTTTGTGTGCTGCACCCGTAGCCACCTGCCTGCACAACCTATAGACGCACAGCGCCTATTACTAGTATTAGACACGACGTCTGGCCATACGGTGATGCGGCTACGATGGGTCCGCTTGGTTTTGTGAAGAAACCGAGAGACTCGACGTTTCGGAGAGGCTGTTCTGTTGTCCGTCGTCAGGAGTCTCTGTCATGAACGAGACCGAGTCCCTCGGGCGGTTCGTCTAAGAACCACGCAGATATTATTTGTATTTCATGCGATAGCTCAATCGACTAGAGATCAGATGGTTGTTTTGTTTTGCGATTTACACTGTTGAAAAAAATATATATATTTAGCCATTATTTAGACCCACTAAAACAACAACACAATTTCATCTGATGACATTGTTGGCCTATAAAAGCCCAGCTTGTGGTCAGAATTAATGAAAAAAACTGTCCCCATTTCTAATAATAACCAGACCAACTTGGGGGGGGGGGGTTAAAGCTTGCCAAGTCTTGCCCAAACAAGGCTTGACCGTATAATGTATACAGTGGGCCCGGCCGGGCTGGGCTCATAATCAAACCGGCTAGTCTGTAAACCCCTCCTCGCCAGCCTGAGACCAACACCCTCGCCAGCTCCCTGCCAGCCTCCTCCTCGCATCGCAAGGAGGATATGCCCGGGGGAAATTAAGACACTTGTGACTCCCTCCACAACAGTCATTCGTCTCACCTCCCTGTCTCTCCTCTCCCCAAAAAAAAAAAAAAAAAAAAAAAAAACTCCTCTACAGACATCAATGCGATCGGCTCCATGCATGTACGCGAAACGTGAGGATTCGAGAGCCACGTCGTCATCCGTAATTTTTGACCACCGGCCGGTCATTCGTGGTCGGTGCAGTCGCCGTCTGGGGGTTGTGGCACCTGTTATAGCCGAAGTCGTCCGTCTCCGTATATAGGAGACAGTACAGTACAGTACAGTTTAGGTCCTCATTTTGAAGCTTTAGGCTTCATAATAAGTCAGGACTCCTAGGAGCCTGGTGAAACCAGTCTTCGACTGTGTTTCTCTTTTAATCTGCTCAATAGAAAGATCACCCAGTAGTCTTGAGATACCTATCCAGGGATCTCGATAGTATGGGACTCTAGGGATAAAAAATAAACTAAGCTTGGTCAAATTTGTATTTTCCCTAGGACATATAATTTATGTGACCCGGCACAGCATAATGAGGAATAACCCCACTTTTGAGATTTTGAGGTTTTCTAATGATGTGAAAGAGTATACGACTAGCTTTCAAATGATATGAAAATATAATATCCTCTAATACTTAAAATTTCTGAAAATAAAAAAGAAAGAGAATTGGTTTGTAATCGAATTGTGAAGATACTTTAGCTTCAGGCGTTGTTTACTCAAAAAGTGTTTTGGTGGGATATTCCTCATGTCGTTGTGCCGGGTCACATATGAGCTATGTATTTCAGATACTGGACATTAATATAATCCCGTAGTGAGAGACATGAACCCAGACCTCGGCCTCGTGATGACAATCAAATGCACGATTGAGAGGGCCTTCAAGTGCGTGAACGCGGCGTTTGCAATCCAGATCACTCGGCGTGCACCGCGCGGAACACGTCGTGTCTATGCTGCGGTGACGCTGCAATTATAGCTTTTTCGGTCCCACGGTGCACCGCGTGGGAGCCGCCTGCGTAATTCTTTTTTTCGTAGGAGGGTTAGGGGCAAGTATCATAGATGGAGTGTCGTAATCTTCTTCTGTCGTCATTTTCCTTAAGAACATTCGACACGCCTTTTTATGATAATTCTTGAAAATTGCCCCTAACCCTCCTACGAAAAAAAAATTATGCGAGCCGCCTGCGATTTTGTTTTCCCGTACCACATAATATTCGCTATGGGCCCCTATGTTTGTGCACAAACAATTTACGGGATGGGGGCAAGGGGTAGGGGAGTGGGCTATACCAATAAAAGTTAAAGCTAGGGATAGGATTTTTGCGCGGCCAATAAAGGCTTTCTGCACAGCGAATACAACGTACGTGAACAATCCGAGTGACCTGAGACTCAATTCTTCATACTTTGTGCACTAACATATGGGCCCTTAGCGAATTGTGTGGTACGGAAAAAAAACATCGCGAGCCACCTGGTTACGTCACGGCGGCCATGTTCCCAGGGGGGAGCGGTAACGAAAGACAGAGAGGAGAGAGCGCTAGAAAGAGACGGAAAGAGGAGAGAAATGGCAGTAAGAGGAGAGTGAGGTGGAGAGGGAAGACAGTTGAGGTAGGGAGAGTGCTCGAGAGAGGTAGAGAAATAGAAAGAGGAAGAGAGAAGCAGATAAATACAGAGAGGAGAGAGAGAGAGAAAGAGGTAGAGAAAACAGCCTGGGAGTGGACAGAGAGAGGGATAGGGAGATGGAAAGAATGATAAAAAAATCCAAGTCACGTATGCTGGCGAGGTTCTTGATTTTCGCGCCTGGCATTCGTGAGCGAAAAGCGTGTCATCGCCCGAGGGTACGGGACAATATGGCCGGCCAACTGTTTCCATGGTGACGTGGCTGACCCTGCTCTGTACCGTGGCTGTATCTGCCCCCCCCCCTAAAAATGTACTCTCTCATTTGGTTCCATGATACATTTTCTGTAGATATCCCAATGATACATCGATAGACATGATCGAATCTTTAAGAGTATTCTTCTGCGGTAAATGTTGCAGGAAACGGTGCACACCCTTCGTTGTTTGTACTGGAATCCTTGCAACGCTTTCGTTTTTCCACCGGTGATATTGTTTATTTTCGAAGCGGTTGTCCAATCGAATCAGCGCTATTTGACACTTCCAATATCCGACACTGGATTCATGTCTGTGTTTCGTTTGGGCTCGCACTCTCAGAGATTGCATGCGATTCCGTTACAAGGAGCGAGTGCACGCTACAAGTCTTTGTCAAAATGGATTTCCTTGATGATCGTTTCTGTCATCCGATGATGAGCCCCTGTGGTGATTCTCTCTATCTCTCTCCCCACTCTCTCTCTCTCTTCCTCTCTCTCTCTCTTACTCTATCCCTCTCTCTCCCTCTCTCTCTCTCTCCCCACTCCCCCTCTCTCCCTCCCCATCTCTCCCTCTCTCTATCTCTCTCCCCACTTTCTCTCTCTCTCTCTTCCTCTATCCCTCTCTCTCTCACCCACTCTCCCTCTCTCCCTCCCCATCTTTCCCTCTCTCCATCTCTCCCTCTCTCCCTCTCTCCCTCTCTCTCCCCATCTCTCTCTCTCTGCCTCTCTGCCTCTCTGCCTCTCTGCCTCTCTGCCTCTCTGCCTCTCTGCCTCTCCCTCTCTCTCTCTCTCCATCTCTGTGTCTCTTTCTCCCTCTCTCTCCCATCTCTCCCCTATCTCTCCATCTCTCTTCCTCTTTCCTCCTCCCTCTCTCCCTCTCTACCTCTCTCACTCTCTCCCTCTCTCCCTCGCCCCCTCTATCTCTCTCCATCTTTCTCTCTTCCCACTCTCTCTCTGCCTCTCTGCCTCTCTGCCTCTCTGCCTCTCTGCCTCTCTGCCTCTCTGCCTCTCTGCCTCTCTGTCTATCTGCCTCTCTGCATCTCTGCCTCTCTGCCTCTCCACCTCTCTTTCCCAACCTCTCTCTCCTCTCTCTTCTCCGACCCTCATACAAAAAAAAGATAACATCCCCAAGGACAGGACACGTGAGTCTCGGGAAACATCAAGCGTGAGTTGATGAGGGCCCCTTCTCATCAGCGGGGGATGTCCGTCCGTTTTAGTGCAGGGGAAGGGGCCTGGAAGCCGAGCCAGGGCAGGCCCATCGTGTCATCGAACCTGGCTTTATCTGTACCATTCGCCTCGCGCAGGCAGGGCCGAGCGCTTGCTTGTTTTTCCCCGGCCTCGCCGAGACCAACACGCCCCGAAGGCAAAAAAACAAGGAGGGGGTTCCGTGTACAAACACCCGCCGATGCTTGCTTCGCCTTGCCGGTCGGTCGGTCGGTCGGTCGGTCGGTCGGTCCCTCGGTTGCTCGGCGAAGTTCCGTCTCTCATCCTGGGCACTTTGCGCGAGCCATGACGGTACAAGGGTGGGGGAGTGGGGGATAGCTTAGTCGGTGTAGTATTTCAGGGCGATAGGAGGGGACTGGGGAGGGATCGTTTGCCGAACGAATCGAACACTTTCAAGGCGCGACGGGAAAATGTCGATTCTGAAAATACCGGGCTGATGGCGTGTTTCGAAGACGCGTGATGGCGTTTCGATGACCTGGGCCGCTTGCAGCTCTCAGAGTGTTTGTAACGTTCACGAGAACCACGCTTGTGTAAACGATCGCTGCGCTATAACCGTACACATCCTGCCTCTACCACTAAGTGATGGCCGTATATAACAGCCCGTATACGGCGTTTTAAAGGCGTGCCATTTGTGCACTCGAGCACCGTAAAATGTGCACGGGAATATTGGTCAAAATATCAACGATAGCGTTCTCGGACAACTGGTCAGTAAAGGCCAAACATTTGTGTTATGTGCCCCACAACATTGCTTCGGGCACTTCTTTTCCAAGCATCGACTTGTATGGAGTTATTGGTCAGTGCAAAACCTGTGGATTACGGTATAGTGTTCGGAACACATCACAAACCCCAGACACTTCTAATGAAACCAGGGCCCGATTTGACGATCCTGCTTAACGCAGCATTCTGCGCCTTCCCGTACGCTGTATAAGCGAAGACTTCAAGGATTCGGCTCTTACAGAGCTAGCGCGGAATTTCTGCGCTTTACTAACAGTGGATTTTGCGTTCGCAACAGCAGAGAAAACGGGGGGCTCGTTTATCGAACGGGGCAGACCATAGCCCCTTCCCCACTCAAAACAAGAAAACACCCCAGAACCATAAAACAAGTTCACCAATGCACGGGTCGGACGATATACTTACAGCTTTCCGTCGAACCCGTAGCGGTGTGGCTTTCAATTGGGAAACTGCAGGTTCCTGTGCTTGAGCACGATACATACATACTGCCATGCTTTACCTCCTTCACTGCAAGTTTGTATTGCTCGTCGATATTCGGCAAGTAGCACATTTTTACCATTTAAAGTGATATACAAAAATGTTGCAAACTGCTTACGTTTCTCATCCGTGTCCTATTCACTCTCTTCCCCCTTCCTTCGTGTACATGTATCTGTTTTGTCCTTGTCGCTCTGCCTTTGAGGAAGGTCCTGCTAGGATCGAAATGTCAGGCCCACTATTAATTTTACGACATTTTTACCATTGTAACTGTGGATACAATTTCCCTCGTCAGCCCAACTGCTTCGTTCGAGCAGACGATCCAGGGCAGGGATTAGGCAATTTACGATTGTCCGTAGTGAATTGTTGTATTTGCTTTCGCAAGCAAATCATAATATTTGCCGTGCAGTGCGCTTACAATAAGCGCGGTATCCTTGTTTCCGTAAGCGCCGAGTCTATGTGCACGGGCCAGAAAGGTGCTTGACGTACTAATCCCTGTTCGCCCAAAGTTTAAACAAACACGGCGCCCGTCCAACGCGGCGGCCATCAAGTTTCCGCTTCTTCAGTGCCTGCCTTGGGGTTTCCCCATTCCCTCGCAAGGAGTTGAGTCCACACTGTAAAAAAGGTGCTCACATCATGCACATGGATGAAGTATGTTGTGGCACATGGTGCACGATACATGCGCACGAGGTGATGCTCACTTTCACTCCATGTGCTTGAGGTACAGTAAATAGGGAGATGTTCTTGTACATGAAGCAATTCATGCACCTCATCCGACTTTTGCTCAAGTGATTGCAATGCCCCATGTGCTTGAGCTACAGTATTTCATGTGCATGAAGTACAGTCGGTGCCTCAAGTGTTCATGATTCTGGGACAAATATGTGCCATTGCAGAAGTGCATGAGGTCCAGTGCATTTTTACAGTGCACACAGCAAGTCGGCTTACGCATTTATTCACCCCCAATATGCAGTCCGAAGTCGGTGACCACTGATCTGTCTCACCCGATACGTGCCATATCTCTTGATGTGGTTGACCACGTCACGGCAACATTTTTCTGTCGTTTGCTTAATACACCGGGAGTTGTACTTCATGATGCGCTTCTCACTTTTTTTATGTTGTCCGTCTTTCAGACTGGTTATCCAGTCCTCCGCCCCTCCCCTCCTTCATCCTCTGCTCCTTGTCTCTTCCTCTCACAGTCTGGTCTTCCCAAACCGACCTTTCCTCAGGATGTGACCATGGAATATCTTTCTTTCTTTTTGCTTGGCTGGTATGGTATTTCACTCAACGGCTTTCTGTTCAATTTCGTTCCGCTGCGTCCTCGTTGCATACTTTGGTCAGTTATCCAATCCACTATCTATAAAAGACGACTATAAAAGATCTGTCGTGCTGCCGCAGCGTTCCAGCGATGTGAACATCGGTGGAGCGCTGATGCAGTTGGTGAGCCGTAGCCCGTAGCCACGCAGCCATAGCCCGTGGCCACGCAGCCATAGCTCTTAGCCACACAGCCATAGCACGTAGCCACGCATCCATAGCCCATAGCCACGCAGCCATAGCCCATAGCCACGCCCCCATTGCACGTGGCCACGCAGCCATAGCTCGTAGCCGCGCAGCCATAGAACGTAGCCACGCAGCCATAGCCCATAGCCACGCAGCCATAGCTCGTAGCCACGCAGCCATTGCCCGTAGCCACGCATCAATAGCCCGTAGCCACGCAGCCATAGCCCGTAGCCACGCAGCCGTAGCCGTAGCCCGTAGCCTGAGCCGCCAATTCAGACTTTTTGTGTGGCTTGTTGCAACCAATTCAATTGGAGTTGTCGATAGCCCACGATTAAGACGGCGCCAAAAATGAACGACTTTAAACTCCCACCCCCCAAAACAACACTCAACAGGTTGTCACTGCGGAATTCCATTTTCAATTTTCCCCGGCAAAATGAACAAAAAAAAAAAAAACCAACGGCGGGTGCTGAACGGACCAGATATAAAATACTATACTTAGCAATCGAAATCGAGGGTAATATATAACGGGCACAGAGTAGAGCGAGCTGACGTCTTTCCAACATCTGTCACCGAATGCAATTTAGAAGCCGCCGATCCACCAACGCCACAAGACGATGTTTATTACCAGGGCACGACCTTTTTCCGCAGAGTTGACGCCAACCGAGACGCTACCCGCCAGTCGATGGAGCCCAACGCTGCAAAGTGACCGATCTCTGCGCATTAAGACCCCACAAAATCAAGACGACCTGCTGAGAAGTGATACCATTTTTCGGGGGGGGGGCTCGACTCGGAAGACTAAAGGCGATGAGGAAGATCCACGCACGATTCCTTGTTAGCTTTTCCGCCGCTTCAGCGAAGCGGAAAAGCTATACTTTTTGTTCTGATTTTTTTTCTTCTTCTTCTTCTTCTTTTTCTTCTTCTTTTTCTTTTTCTTTTTCTTTTTCTTTTTCTTTTTCTTTTTCTTTTTCTTTTTCTTTTTCTTTTTCTTTTTCTTTTCCTTTTTCTTTTTCTTTTTCTTTTTCTTTTTCTTTTTCTTTTTCTCTTTCTTTTTCTTTTTCTTTTTCTTTTTCTTCTTCTTCTTCTTCTTCTTCTTAATCTTCTTCTTGTTTTTTTCGTTATATTGTGGATTGGCAGGCAGACTATACGGGCAATAAACCCAATAATTCCGCCACTAAGGTTTGTTTTGTCGAAATTGCCATCGATATTCCCCCCCCCTTCTCTCTCTTTCTCCTTCGTCTTTATATCGACCCCGCACGGGTCGCCTGTTTCAACACACCTCACCTCCCTCACACAAGCTGGGCATGTTGACCTAGCAACGGCGCGAGGGTCCGGCCATAGGTGGGCGAGAATTGCCAATTTTCGTTGGGAAGAAAATTAAGAGAGCTTTCTTGCAACCCTCTCGGAACCTCTTGCTGGACCCGTGGTCTGACAGAACTCCTCCCGGCTTCTCCGTCCACACCACTGCGAAGGGAATGTCCCGAAAAAACTTCTTCAGCCATATAGAGCCAAGGGTGACTTTCTGGCCCCCTCCCACTCCACCGTCCATAATCCTAGGCGAGCTATTCTCCCTCTCTTTCTCTCTCTCTCCCTCCCTCTCTCCCTCAATCCATCTCTCTCTCCTTCTCTCTCTCTCTATCTCCCTCCGTCCCCCTCTCTCTCTCCCTCTCCCTCTCCCTCTCTCTCTCTTTATCTCCCCACTCTCTCACTCTATCTCTCTCCCCTCTCTCCCTCTCCCTTTCTCTATCTCCCTCCCTCCCTCCCTCCCTCCCCCTCTCTCTCCCTCTCTCATTCCATCTCTCTCTCCCCTCTCCTTCTACCTCCCTCCCCCTCTCTCTCACTCTCTCTCCCCTGTCTCTCACACACTCTCTCTTCCTCTCTCTCTCTCTCTCTCTCTCTCTCCCTCTCTCCCTCCCTCCATCTCTATCTCCCTTTCTCTCTCTCTCCCCTCTCTCTCCCTGCCTTCCTGCCCCTCTCTCTCTCCCTCTCTCATTACATCTCTCTCCCCCTCTCTCCCTCTACCTCCCTCCCCCTCTCTCTCACTCTCTCTCTCCCTCTCCCTCTCCCTCTCTCTCTCTTTATCTCCCCCCTCTCTCACTCTATCTCTCTCCCCTCTCTCCCTCCCTCCATCTCTCTCTCCCTTTCTCTCCCTCCCTCCCCCCTCCCCCTCTCTCTCCCTCTCTCATTCCATCTCTCTCTCCCCTCTCCCTCTACCTCCCTCCCCCTCTCTCTCACTCTCTCTCCCCTGTCTCTCACACACTCTCTCTTCCTCTCTCTCTCTCTCTCTCTCTCTCTCTCTCTCCCCCTCTCTCCCTCCCTCCATCTCTATCTCCCTTTCTCTCTCTCTCCCCTCTCTCTCCCTCCCTTCCTGCCCCTCTCTCTCTCCCTCTCTCATTACATCTCTCTCCCCCCTCTCTCCCTCTACCTCCTTCCCCCTCTCTCTCACTCTCTCTCTCCCCTCTCTCTCACACACTCTCTCTTCCTCTCTCTCTTCCCCCCTCTCTCTTATCTCTCATTCTCTCTCTCTCCCTATCTCTCTCCCCTCTCTTTCTCTCCCTATCTCCCCCCCTCCCTCTCTCTCTCTCTCTCACTCTCTCTTTCTCTCTCTCTCTCTCTATCTCTCTCTCTCTCTCTCTCTCTCTCCCTCCCCCTCTCCCTCCCTCCCTCTCTATCTCACTCTCAATCTCTCTCACTCTCTCTCTCTCTCACACACTCTCTCTCTCTTCGTCTTCCATATGAACGTGAAGCTGTGGGAACGATTATCACGGTCTGAATAGGGCGAAATCTGCCCGCGACAACAGCGAACGGGTCGGGGCGAGGCGTTGCGAAGGGAGACAGCGATGAAAAAAAAGACCCAACTGAATCCTCACAAGACAGTTTCCGATTGATTTGAACGCATTCAGCGCCAGCGCGTTGCTCCAGATTCCAGACTATATTTAGGCGCGCCTGGACAATGCAGCTCCGCCGTAGAACCCCCATCACAATCGCCCCCGTCGTGGGGGGGGGGGGAATCGCATCTACCCCGTCACATCGACGAGAGATAACTCCATATTGACTGGAGAGATACAGAATGGGTATACGGTCGACCCAGACGAAACAAAAAGGGGTATCAGACGGTGTTGGCTGCGTGTGGCTGCGCGCTCAATTAACATAATGCATATACACAGCGGCGCATCTGGGACATTTTCGTCATAATTGGGCACCCGATCGCAACGTGGGAAGAAAAAAAGTCAATAGAATTCTGATTTTATATTTTGGGCATCATTGCGTTGGAATAATGGCAGGCTTTATTTTAACTGAGGGCTTTGCGGTCCGATCCAATTCAACATCTGGGAATGCTATTTCCGCGCTGTTCGATCCCGAACGATTTGTATTCGTAAGGGAGATTCCCACGATGAGTTTGATAAAATTTTAGTCTCCGGCTCTGACAGGCATCAGTGTTGAACTGCGATTACCATGTCCACGTTGAGTATTGGCCTACGCTCAACGTCAACAGGCTAAGTAGAAACTCTGAAAGGGCTAGAATATTGGGTGCTGCTCTTATATACACATGAAATGCTCAAATAAGCATCCGGTGGGTAAAAACTGCACAAATTCAAGCATGCTTTAAACAATGAGTGCTGTAATTCTCCCACAAAAAACTGCTAAAAGTAACACGTCCAGTTTCAGTATTTAAAACGATAATTTGACTATAATATCATAGGTTTGGTCCTCATGAACATCGTCGTCGTCATGCATAAGTGTATAGCTTTTGTAAAACACAAAGAAAGATTATTTACTTCGGATCCAGCTAACCCGTATTCATATGCTAAGTTCAGGGTCCTACCATGCACATCCAATGGGCAATAGGCTGATTAGTAACTTCTATTTGGAAACTAGCCGGGTGTGGTGGGGGCTAAGGCAAAACCATGCTGAAATATTAAACAATCACAATGCTACGAGGACAATACGATGTAGGCTTGGAGCATTGCTGTGACTGCATTTTCCCCTTACAGTGAACGATAACAACTCCTATAATATACAGCCTTGGCCGAATCGCTGAACGCTGGTACGTTCGATGTCACCATGAAACATTACCTTAGCCGTGTGTCGACACAGGGTGGTCCCAAGTAGAGTCTGGGGTCCTGCGTCTGATGGTTAAGTTCGAAATTTGCTCGGAGAACACAAAATGAATCCTAGCAGACAGCGGTTTCCAGTTGATCATTCACCTTGCCTCAAATTGTTATTACTCAACGGTCACACATACAATAATTAAAAGGGTTGTTTGAAGGAAATTACTATTTGGACTCTACGGTGGTTCTATATCCCATGAACTTGTTACAACGCAACGACCCACCGGAACAATTACAAGTTGAGGGAAAAGACAGTAACGACCACGCAACGGAATTTAACCACCACGGTAGAATCCAAACAATGCACAGGAAATACAGTGAGAAACACCATGAGGAAGCTTTTAGTACAATATATAAAAGGGGCTTCTTAGCTGGATTGCAGCTCCTCGGAGCGACTAGCCGTAGTGATGGGGCTTGGGGTACGCAGATGGGCTCTGCGTCCGTCCACCACCGAACGTCGGTCCGTCGAGAGAGTTGACAACCAGGAAAGGGGGGTTGAGAGCAAGGGCCAGGTGGAGAGGCGAACCGGGTCGGCTCTCCAAAGCGAGACCTGGGGACAGTGTCTGTATCAACAGAGCACGGAGTGGAGGGATGCGAGAGTAGTTAGGGGAACACCTAACTAAGGAGTTCAGCGAGTTCCCAAAACTCAAAGTCGGAGGAGAAAGTGCTAGACGGGGGCACTTATCTGACGAGATCCTCTCGCATCTAGGCCTTCTTCGCTTCTGAGGATTCTCGGCGAAGGACCGGGGATAAAGTCGCGAAAATCACGCGCTCGGACGATACAAAGGGACGGCCCTGATTGGTCTAAGACCAAGACAAATGCTCGAATTTCGTAAGAAAGAGGGATTAACCAATCAGAAATTAACAAACAGTCTAAAAGATCACTGGGTGGATAACTTTTTGGGCTTACTAACTAAATCGATACCAATTTAAAGAATATACAATTACAATAACGTTGACTAAGCGTGGCAAGATTGAGATTGGGATTTCGCATTATTCTCGACGAGTCAAGTGAATCGTAAACGAGAAATGAAGTCATGTCACGTACACGGCATGGTCACCAGGCATTCCCTTAACTGTGGGGAAGTATATACTGATTCGAATTCGGGGACATGCGGTAGAGATACATAAATTACAAAAAACCAACACGTACACGGGGGAATAGGACCGATCGAGAAGCTTGTTCGCATTGAAGGTCAACTAAGGGTAGAGGGCATAATTGTGGTGTGTGTGGCAGCGAACAGCCGTCGTCTAGCATAAATGGTGAATGGAATGTGTCTGGCCAGTGGTCACACGTGGCACAGTCCCCCACGAAGAACTAACTTCGGGGCTGGTTTTCCTCTGACGTGGACATAAGCCTGTGGTCAGGAGATGCGCCTGGTCTACATAACAGACCTATGGCACGATTAATAGTACAACAGCGTCTTATTTAACAACATCGATGCAATTATGAGAATACTCGTATATTATACTATCCTCTTGGGGCATGTTCAAACGAAGACAATGAATAAGGATTCTATGGATCTGCCACCAACATATCGACAATGTGGGACTTGATCTGACCAGAATCTGACCGACAGTGGTCAAACCTACTATATACTGTAAATCATTAAATACAAATACCAGATGTGATTTGGCGGAACGGATTTCGTCTCAATTGAGTCCGGTCTACTCAAAACTCAGCGTATAACAAGCGCGGATGCCAAAACTTTCCAATAATTGATTAGGCAACAATGAAATAATGGTCACTGCATAGTAAACTTGAGAAAATGTTCCAATAATGATTCTCATACGAGAACGTTCAACTTATTTACACATGAATACAGGATGTAGCGAATACAATCGGGCGAATACAAGCCTGAACTTTCGCCCTTACTGTCGGAAACAGTATAGTGCCGTCTCTCGTTGGGCAACGTCATGTCGCAACCACATCAAACGCATGAGCGCATCATTTTATACAATGATAAGGGAGACGCTTACCTGTATCAACAGAGCACGGAGTGAAGGGATGCGAGAGTAGTTAAGGGAACACCTAACTAGGGAGTTCAGCGAGTTCCCAAAACTCAAAGTCGGAGGAGAAAGTGCTAGACGGGGGGCACTTATCTGACGAGATCCTCTCGCATCTAGGCCTTCTTCGCTTCTGAGGATTCGCGGCGAAGGACCGGGGATAAAGTCGCGAATATCACGCGCTCGGAAGATACAAAGGGGCAGCCCTGATTGGTCTGAGACCAAGACAAATGCTCGAATTTCGTAAGAAAGAGGGATTAACCAATCAGAAATTAACAAATAGTCCAAAAGTTTGGGGGGTATAGCGTGATCAGCCCTTTCCACCGTCAAGTAAGCAATTCCCATCACATGATCGGACCATGGGCTGTGGTCATACGATGGTCTGACAACAACGCAGCACCGTCCCATCGCGTGATGGTCCGACTGGTCAGACTTGGGCCTTGCGTAGGAGTGGCGGATGTCTTGGGGCCATTCCGGCCAAGCCAAATAAGGAAGTTGGATGTGCAGATAGGTTAAGAAATAAATCAGAAAGCAAGGGATCGATAATCGTCGGACCTAATTCCCTTCCACTAATTTCCAATAATTTTAACAGGGTCCGACA